>WEKX01013633.1:11049-33746 GCA_013390025.1 Pitta sordida | reverse complement strand
TTGTGCCCAACAACTCTACTGTTAATTTCCTGAGACACTCAAGTGTATCCCACTTCACTGAAGGATTTGAAATACAGTAATCCCACGCTACTTTGTGCTTCATTATTCACGGCTTTAATACCTTGCGGGTTCTTTTCCTCCACATTAATGGCTTGTCCTAGATTAGAACAATACATTTTAGGGAAGATGGGAACCTTCCT
Organism: Pitta sordida; assembly: GCA_013390025.1. Taxonomy (NCBI): domain Eukaryota; kingdom Metazoa; phylum Chordata; class Aves; order Passeriformes; family Pittidae; genus Pitta; species Pitta sordida. The sequence goes on along the minus strand of WEKX01013633.1, from coordinate 33,546 downwards.
GGAGCAGAAAGGAAAAAAAAATCCTTATCTACTTTACTATACCTTTTGATTTAAAGGAGCTTTTGGTCAAAAAAGGTAGGAAAAAGGAAACAACAATTATTTACATATATATATATATAGGGGGAAAAAAGAACAAACAGTAACACAATGGTAATAAGAAAAAAAAGAAAAAAAAAAGATAAAAAGAACACTCCACCCCTGCCCCTACACAGCCATCAGGGGCCAAATGGCCCATCAAGAGCCAGCCGAAAGACAAAAGGAGTCCTACACCTCCACCCAACAACCCTTGTTGAGGAATTCTGTCTTTTGGTTGGTTGGTTTAACATGTGCCTTCCTCAGAGTTTGAGAATGGCATGGTGGTTATCAAAAGATTAAATCTAACCCATGTTTACCCTATTTACTGCTACTTCGCAGATTTTACTTATTGTGGCATGTTTCCAGACACAGGCCTCGCGATATTCGAGGGATTCCTGTACCATCTTTCTGCAGAATATTTGCCTATGTGGAATAAACAATAATCTGTAGAGAAGCAAGAGAATCATTCTCATTAAGGAATTATGGATGTAGAACTGGATTTGATTCCAAAATATGTGTGGTTTCTACTAAAAAATGTGACAATTAATGACCCAGGGGTTTTAAATAAACAGACTCTTAGGATGGGAAGAGGGTACTTGGGATTTCACAATTCCTCGTGCATTGTCTTTTTGACACATTGGGAAGTATCTATTTTACAAACAGGAGTTACGTTAACTCAAAATTAACTGTTGGTTTTGTATTTTAAGCTCTTTCTTAGAATTTTGAAATACCTTTTCACTGTGTCAAATATGGGGTTTAAATGCCCTTAATGCCAGATGGCTTTCTACAGTTCAACAGTCCTAAATAACTAATGTTTATTGTTTTTAGTATTATTACTAAAAAAATTGTCATAATGCTTTAGTGTTCATATTTTGGAATATGCTTTCAGAATATACCAATGAAGAGCTTCAAGGGTTGCCTGAGGAATTTTAAAGTGAATGGAAAAGTCATGGATGCACCTCAGCAAAAAAATGGCATACTTCCATGTCTGGATGTTCCCATGGACAGAGGGATTTATTTCCTTAAAGAAGGAGGATATATCACCATTAGTAAGTTGTGCAGAGATTATGGTATATGGAATTATGTCTGAAATGTGTACATGTATGGGTTATTTTATTTATTTTTATGTATTTTTTCAATTCTCCTCTTACGATCATCCTGTACACGCTGTTTAATTCTCCACAGGTAATTTACTGATGGGCTTGGATTTTAGGATTGTATTTACCATTCAGCCAAGGAGTTCAACGGGTATAATGCTCCATGCTGGAAACAAGCAAGACAGCTACTTGACTGTTTACATGGAAGGAGGAAAGGTAAGTACAGATGGTTTCACTTTCAGTTGTATTGTCTTCCTTCAGCAGGGGGAATTCTCACCTTTTTCTGTGGATCTTTTTCTTTGTCACAGTATCTTAAAATAAGAAATGTTTTGCAGGTCATTGCTGCTGGAAATACTGGTGCTGGAGAATTCCAGACATCAGTCACACCTAAGAAACCTCTATTGGATGGACAGTGGCATACCATTGCAGGTACATTCTACATACCAGTTCTTCTCAAACTGTGAAGGGACAGGAGGGACAGAGCACTGCATCTCCAGATTTTTACTTTTAAAAATGAGATTTTTATTACTTCTGTTTAGTTTGAGAATACTCTTTAGAACAATATAAGTGGTCTTGTGTTAGTTCAAGGCTTTACGTAAGATTTTTTGGTGGGCTCTGTTAAGCCTTAGATGACCTACGTTTGTCAGTCTGACTTCGAATGAAAATAAAATCTATTTTGCCTATGAATTACATTTCAAGAGACATGCTGTTTAAAATAATGCCATATCAAGTTGATTCTTTAACAGCATTGGGAAAGGGTTCTCATTCACCTGCTCCTTTGCAGTCTCTCAGAAGGAGAACACCGTGCAGCTAGAGGTGGGCACACAGAGTAGCTATACCAGTGGACTTCAACCCTCTCCTCCTAGACGTGTGTATCAGCCACTCTACTTCGGCAAAATTCCAGGTAATAGTACTGCTTCTTACTTTTTCATGTATCCACTGGGGTGTTCTTCCTTTCTAGAACAAAGGTCCCATCCATGCATGTAGTTCTACATAATTTCCCTTGCAATAATTACTGTTCTTGAAAATAATTTTTGATTTAATTAACCTGGTCTGTCTGCCTTTTTTGTAGCAAATTTGAACATCTCGTGGCTTCCAGTAAAAGACTCATTTTTTGGCTGTCTTCGGAGTATTAGCATCAATGGCAAACACATCTCCACCAGGAGCATTTCAGAGATTCATGGAGGAGTGAATTTGCACGGATGCCCAGCGAAGTAGCACTGCTGTTACAGTTGTCGTTGTCGTACACACATCGGGGTTGTGTCTGCTGAAGTTCTGTGTGAATTCCCCTTTTGCTGATCACCATGTCAGTCATCGGGCTGGTTATTGCCAGCAGCCAGTGAGCAAATGCATCCTCTGGATGTTGACTGTGCCAAAGCAAACGAAAAGTATTTGCTTTGATAAACTCCCTTTTAAATGTTACTGATTTCCAAAGTAATCCATTCTGCCTTTTGAAATACATACATGCAAAAAATATAATTGTGTGTACCCAACTGGGCCAAATTCTGCTCTCACCCGCAACAGCATAAATTTGAGCAACTCTAGTGTCTTAATTTTGGAAATTTGCCTTAATGTTGGTCACCTTGAGAGCAAATTTGATCCATTAATATAAAGAATTTTATAAAAATAGAAATCTCTTTGGATTGTTTTTTATACAGAAATGTACATTAATGTTTAAAGTAATAAGAATAATATAAATGGAGTTTGAAGCACTTTAAGGAGTGAAACTCTGGAAGTTTGTTACAATGTTAGGAATTGTGGGGCCAAATAAATGCAGTATATTCTTAAAACCATCCATTTTCATATTTGGTTGTTTTTACCTGGTATTTCTTTATGTGCTTTTTATAGGCTGCCAAGTCTTGCATGATTTATACAAATACTTCTCTAGCCTTAAGAAGCTAATTTGCCTGAACACTCAGCTATCCACTATCTCTGCTCACTTCAATGTAGTTATCTAAAAATCTCAGAAAGAAAGTCTTTTTTTTTTGCAGTCTTCAGAGCTAAAAAGTCTCCTCCTTAGGCACTTTCCCCCCTAATTAAATGAAGACAAGTTATAATAAGAATAGCAGCTGCAGCTGCTACCATTATGTAGCATGAATTACAGGACTAAAACAGCCAAACTGTTTCGACATTCAAACCTTTGGTTGTGATCCCTGGTGAAGGGCAGGGAACACAGTTTTCTTTATTCTCCTGAGTAGAGGACTGGACTGAATAGACTTGATGTGGCTCCTTCTTCCACTGTCATTCAGAAGCAGCAGGGATTTGAGGACACATTGCTACACCTAGAGCAAGAAGGAAGTGGAAAGTAGGAGCATTAGGAAGGTAGATGCCTTGCATGCCTGCCTACATCGAAGAGCCACCTTAGAAAAGGTTTTAACTTCACAAAAAAGGGTTGGCATGTGTTTGAAATGAGGTGCAAGCTGGATTAATGGAAGAATATGTCAGATGAGTAGCCCTTATGGCTTTGGTCATTATCCCTTGTCAAATTTTAGCAGCTTTACAGCTCTTCTTCAGCTTTGCAGGGCAGCAAAAGTGTCAGAAAGCTGTTCACACTAAATCTTGTGTTGCTTTCCCTTTTATGGCAACTTTTTTACAGGCAAATCTGTGTCCATGCAGAGGTTTCTCAGCTGTAAAGCTGGTTTTGGAGGGAATGGGACATCATGAAAGCGTGCTAGGGTTGAGGCCTCTGAGAGAGCAGGAGATCAGCACATTATGGCAGAGCCCTCTCTGAAGATGCTCTGCAGAAACATAACCTGCAACATAGGACAGAAATAGCCATCAGCCTGGAGGTGATGGGACACAGAAATAACCTTTTAGGATAACAACAACCAAATCCTTTCTACCTGTAAAGCTCCCTGCCTTTGAAGTAGATTCTCAAATGCTTGGGTAACCAAAACTGTGGAAATAAAATTGATTTACTGGCCTTAGCTGACACCCAAGTTTTCCACAAGGAGAAAGGAAGAACAGTCAAATTTTATCATGCAATTCTCTAGTAACATTCCATATCTCATGCCCCTCAGACTTCTCTCTGCAGTCTGCTCTCTGCTCTGTGAAGCACATTTCCTCTAATCGCAAAAAAAAAAGCCTTTTCCTTCTTCCCCCTTCCCCCCCCTCAGAAAAAGCAATCATAACAGAGGTTTTTACATCACAACCTGGAGACAGCCCTGGATTTTGGTTCCTTTCCATCTGATTTTATTTTATCAGATGTGGTTTTAATGCTGACAAGAAATGAAAAATGTATAAAGATGAGTAAATCTAAGATACAAGTATTAATTCCAATATAATACTAATGCACAACAAAAGAGTAGGGAAGTGTCTTTGGTTTTAAAGGTCTTCGTGATGATTTTTTTTCCTCACTTCTTGTTTTTTATTTTTTTCAGTTGTATTACTTCCATAGAGCCAAGCTATCACACACTGTTGGGACAAGCAATAAGAGCCAACTAAGAGTTTCTGGTTTTGTGTTCTAACAGAGCTAGATCTATATCAGGATGATGAGCACTTGGGAAAAAGCTTTTTGATCCTGAAGAGCCAGCAGATGAACTTTACATGAGGAAAGAAGTTGTCCTGCTTCAATTGATGAAGAATTTTTATTACTGAAAAAATCCACATGGACACTGAACGGTATTTCATGCATTTTCTGTTCCATGCTTAGAATATTCTGAATATTTTTTCACATGGGAAACAACTTCCAGTAAACAAGACCCTGAATTTTCAAGTATTTCAGTCATAAACGAAATTCCAATTACAGTCGGCCCTCTTCCACTTCGCGCCCCCCATATTGCGGCTTCACATCTTAGCGTCATGATTTTTCAGCGTTAAAGGAGTCCCCTTTCCACAACTGCGCATGTGTGACCTGGCACGCATGAATATTCAATTAGGCAGCATGAATATGCAACTCAACCTTCACAGCCACAGCAGCGGCTTGGCCGCCCGTCCCTTTCTGGCTGCAGCAGCTCCGCTTTGCCACCCTCCACCAGGCTCCACCACTTCCCCTCCCCCACCTGGGCACAGCCGGGGCTCCGCTGCTTCGACAACTCCCCTGGCATGGCCACCGCGGCAACTGATACAGAGCAACACTGTGCCGAAACAGTGCCGGCGATCATCTGAGGGTGCAGGGCAAATGTGCATATTAATGAGCTGCCATTCAACTCAGAAGTAGGGCTTCGTGGGACCTGATTAAGACTGCGGGTCCGCGATATAGGAGACCCGACTGTATGAAGATTCCTCCTCTTCAGGTTCACTGGGAAAGATCCTTGATAAAGGCAAAATAAACAATTCCCCTAATATATTTTATAACAGACCAGAGTGAATAAATGACAAAGTGAGATGAGAATAATAATATAAAAATAAATAGCAATGTTAGACTTAGGTAAACACTATGTCATGGGGGTTTTTAATTGTTAAAAGTAGTAGTTCCAAGGCTTTCATCATCTGTGTTGCCCTTGGACAATAACTTCCAGGAATTATTTGCTTCCTTTGGTTATAGCATTTCAAGTAGATCCCCAAATCTACCAATTCCCACATTAGAATAAAATATTCCCACAAGAGAAGCTTTCCCTGTAACATTTTGTTCTGTAGTCATTATACTAGTTACTATTCAAAGCTGTAATTAATACTAATCTTTTCAGTGGTGAAAAAAACCTCAGTTCCAGTCATCTCTTCTGAGCCTACATTTTGCTTCATTCACCTTAAAATTAGAAGTAATAACCAAAGAAATGCATATGTTAATGTCTGTTGGCAAATTTTTGCCATATGGTTTGTACACCATGAAGTTTTGAAAAGTTTAATGGAAAAAAGTCAAATATTGTGTTTAGTACATTGAGAGTGCATGGCTGAAAAAAACCACACTCTTTTAGCAGTGTGTTAAAGAGCTCATCCGAATTTTAAATCACTTACAGAAGGACAGCGGATTTCTTCCCCAGGCTAAACCATATTGGTATTGTTATTGTGAAATCTCTTTCTTGTCTGTACAATTATCAAGGGCAAAGGGTTCTCATCCAGTTAATTTGGATTAGATTTAATAGGATCATGTTATCTGAGCTGGATGACACCGAGGTCTGTGAGTTTCCATTTATTATAACTACAAAACAGAGCCAAGATTAATGGGAACTGAAAGACAGCCTAACACTGAGACCTGGTGCCAAATAAAATGAAATAGATCATAGGGCACTGTAGAAGGAAATACACATTCAATGTGGAAAAAAGGCACATATATATACAAAAGGAAAACATTTCCTTTTCACTGATTATAAATGATACTGTAACTAAAGTTTCTAATAGCAAAAGCTTCCAATTAAAGTTACAACACTCTTTCTGTACCTGAGGCTGTGGGTATGTGCTTTTGTTAGTGAAGCTTTCATATAAAACACAGAGCCATTGACCTTTGATGCTGTCAGCAGTAACATGAATTGGGCGCGTTAACTTTCTCTGGTTTGGTCACCACTTCTTTGGAGTCACACGTGAGCTATTTCTTTTTAGCTCTCCTTCCTCTTTGCCTCTTCGTGAATTCTCTGTGGATTATTTGGTGTATTTGCTCCCATCTGCTTCATTTCTGCCCCTCATAAAATAGCCTGGAAAATGTGGTCTTAGTGAAAACACTATAAATGCATTATGGTTTTGTAATGAACTCTTGCCATGCTTTTTGCCTCTTTGTGGTTTCCTCATTTAAAAAAATACCCCAAACCTCCTGCATCTTTCTCTAATGATATAAAGAAGTTTAGGGCACAATGGTGCAGCCTTCTGTAAATCTGTTTGCATTTTCTAAAAATACATTAAATAGAGATCCCCGGCAAAAGAAACTACTTTATGTTAAAGGGGATAGTGCCATAATACAATATTATAGCTTCACTGGAAGCATTAAGACCGCAAGGCAGAAACATAAACATCCTTTGTGTAGCTGGCTCAGACATCTTAAAATTGCAAGAGGCTGGTCATTGCCTGAGCTGCAATGAAGGCTCTTCTGAGGATGAAATGAAGAATTTCTTTTTTGAACACACTCCTTTTGTTATTTTGCACCTCAGCCAGTTACTGTGTTTCCTACAGGTTGTTCCAAATGTGAAGCATATGTGAAATGTTCCATGAGAAACAGTTTCTTTGTTAAGGTGTCACTTGCTCACTGAGCAAGATTGAGCACTGCTGCGTTATCACACAGAACAAAGAGAGACATAGTTGACATCATGAACTTTTGTCTCTGTTCAGTTATATTTAAACTGAGAACAACAACAGATTTCTCTATTGTGTGGGAGCCTATGTCTAAGATTTCTGTCATATGAGGACTATGCATTGGTAAGAATTAATAATTAGATTCATAGTTATGTCAGTAATTTATAAATTAATATGGATGGAGACTGTTGAAATTTCAGTCCAGAAAGAACCGTTCAGGTCTGTTTTTTGAAGTCTGAGGACATAAATCTGAAGACATAGAGGATAATGAAATAAATGATTCTCTGTCCAGCCAGCTCTTGTGGACACAGTTTTAATTAACAATGTGTTAATAACATATTAGGCCAAAATCAGCATCAGATATTACTCAACAGACGAGTTATATGGTTAGGTAACAGCACCTGCCATAAATTTAATTCTAGATCCCTCTAATTAACTCTGATCATCATTGCTGTCCTGACGCTACTTCACAGATTCACAGAATACTCTGAGTTGGAAGGGACCCAACTCTTAAGTGAATGGCCCATATAGGGATCAAACCCACAACCTTGGGGTTGTTAGTGCCATGCTCCAACCAACTGAGCCAATCTCAGAGCTACAAACGTGGAGACCCAGTAAAACGCCCAGGCACTGACTCCTCTGGCAAAGTCAAGGGCTCCAACTAGTAAAACTTACCTTAGAACAAGGTGTCAGATAAGTAATAAAATTCTAACTTTCCCTTTTCTGTACTCAGTTAAATCAAAGGTAATGACATAGCCTGGGGACGGTAACCTTAGTAGCAAAGAAGCTAAAAGCACTCAGCAATTCTCCAGGAAAACACAGGCATGACCCAAAGTTCAGTGGCTTGGTGGAAAGATTGAAGCAGTTCACAGGACTTTGGTTCACACACCTTATTAAAATGTGCAGATAATCTTACAGCTTATAAAAACTGTGTTCTAAGATATTGCCAAGGTTTACAGAGAATTGTTACTGCATGTTAAATCTGTTTGTTCTGCAATAAAACAATCTCCATAAAACCAATGATAACCCTTTTAATGCAAATACATATACATGAGTGGAAACTTCACACAAAGGGTATTTGCATTAGCAATAGGGGTGGAAGCAAGGAGACCATGGAGATAAACTGTGCTCCCTGAGGAATATCAGGAGGGAAGGCAGTGCTGGGGAAAGGTCTCAGAACACGAGCCATGAGCCAGCCAACCCGGATGCCAAAGTCCCCATCTAGGCCCAGCTCGTTCCCATTCTGCCCAAAATCGTAAGTAACTGCACAGTCATCCCACTATGCCTTTACTAGGCTAAAAGAAAAGAAGACCCTTCTGGCTATTTAATTATCCCTGCATGTAGAAGAGTAAGACCAAATTTTCGACTGATAATTTTATTTAGTCAGATTCTTATAACTTGATCTTGGCAAGTCAAAAGAAGGTCATGTTCCCAAAGCTGAGCAACTAAAGAAGACATGTGATCACTGAATCTATGTATATTGGGTTTATCACAAAAGATAAAACGAATCAACATGATGTATATACTCAGCACAAATTTAATTCAAAACAGACACCACAAAACCTCTAATGATAAGCATTGTTATTTAATTAAAATGGAATGAATAAGTTAAATCTTCCAAAGAGACACTGAATGCCATCAAAACAGAAGAAAGGCCAGGTGGCTGATCAGTATACACCAACATTGCTCTATTGTTCCTGGATTTGGGCAGATAGGAGAAAAGGATCTAGTTGTGTTTGTTTAGCTTATTGTTTTAAAATGTTGGGGTCAAGATGCATGGCTCTTAGGAAAAGGACTTTGCTGCAGAGAGTTAAAACTAAGAATCAAAGAACATTACAGTTCATTTTCTGTGAAAAAAATACTGAGGTTTTATCAGTACAAAAATTGCCTAAAAAGCAGATACTAGCCTAGAGGGTGGACAGAAAGAAAGAGACCTTATATGTAGTTGGAAAAGAAAAGGCATGTAGGAAAAAGTAGGCCTGTAAGCCTTGGGACTGCTTAGAAAGGGCTTGCCCCTGCCAAGAGAAATGTCTACAGGAGAGAAGCTGTTACAAACTGTGATGATTGTTACCTTGACTGGGCAATCTTAGGGCACCTGGTTGCAGTAAGGAGCCCAGCCACTGCTCCTTTGAACCTGAGCTTTAGTACCACGTGCTGGGCTGCTCCTGTGCGCCGATTCACAGATTCACAGATTATTCTGAATTGCAAGGGACCCACAAGGATCATTGAGTCCAACTCTAAACAGCACCACTGCTTCCCTGGCGGAAATCGAAGCCTTGATCTCCCACATGAGAGACAGGGACACTCACCACTGTACTAAAGTGGATTTTCATGATGTGACATCCAAGGTGCCCTAACCTCTTCTCAGTCCAGGGGAGGGCTGTGGGGCTGCCTGCACCCCTTCCCTGGTGCTGCACTGGAAGGGGAGCTGAGCGGAACAGCTTTTCCAAGGCTTCACCTCTTTTCTGACCAGATGCTCCGTATGGGAGCTCACAAATCTCTCTCTGTGATGGGGAGTTTAGAAAAGTGGTCAACCAAGCTGCATGTATGACAGGAAGGAAAACATCACGAAGTTGCCATTTCTGTCCACTTTTATTTTCCTCTCTGACCCTTTTCCTTTTGTTTGTGGTACTTAGGATAATGGAAGGGAACATCTGGACTCTAGTGACAGCAACCAAATTTGCATGCATATAGCAGATAATTAAGCACGTGTCTATGTGCAGCTGCAAACAGCAATTAGTCATAAGATAGCTTTGCACACCCCTTCCTGACTATTCTTCTGTTCCCCTCGGAGGGCCCTCTCACGCACGGATCTCTAAGAGGCACTGAGCACTGGCCTCCTTTTTATTTGTGAAGACAATTGTGCAGCTGAGCTTAAACCCTTCAATACAACTTTGAATAGCATGAACTTCCTCTGATCTATAAATTTCTAGTTAGAAGCCCCTTTCTGCATAAGACATGATGCGGTGACCCAAGTCAAAACATCTGTGCCTGCATCCCAGCATAGCTGGGTCTACAAACAGATTTTGTTCCTTGTTCCTTCTCTCAGATCTGAGGAAAATGATCTCTGGGAGTTGCTTCTGACTGCTATTTTCTGTGGCTGGCCCTTGCCTCTCTGCAATTGTTCAGCACAAATACCTGCCTTCTCTGCTCACTGCAGTTATGAACAAGTGTACATTTGCCCTACAGTTTCCACTCCAGGCCCACGATGGGCATATAATAAAATCTTATCATGTCAAGTAAATACATCCTATGCTTGTCGTTTCAATTGTAGAGTCTCCTGGCAATGAAGTCATAGGTAGGATTTTGTTGCCTGGAACAGGAGTCCTCATTTCTCCCGTAATAGAGTCAAATTTTCTAGACAGATAAAACAGAAGCTGCTCAGGCCTGCAACTAAGCGACACAATTTAGAGTCATTTTCAAAGCAGAACAAATTTTTAGTTTGGAGAAAACCTGAATTTCAGCCTCTGGCATCATATCTTTTAATTTATCTGCATGTTAAAACTGAGTGTAATAGAGCGGGCTTTAACCAGGACAGATTCATGTTGGAGAAGAAAGGGCTGGAGTGTGATCAAAGGGACCACTGTGCCTGAAATAGGGATTAGATTCAGTGGAACGGGTTTCACAATCTGGACAGCAGCGATTATTCCATGTGGCTCTTCGCATTTCCTCACTGTATGATCCAGCTGCCCGATGAAGGCTTTTGTTGAGGTAAGAGTCTACATATTGACTTCTGACAGGGGATTCCTGTGCATGTTTGAAATATGTAATATTCTTGGGTATAATGTGCAATGTTTCCATTGGATATACTCGTGTGTGTTAATAGTATGTAGGCATTCCCAGCTATAACAAATTCACACAAATTGCATTAAGTAGTCATTTGAAAACAAAATTGCAGTTTTCAGGAACATATCAAGGCCCAGAGACCTGCTGGAAAATGGAAGTTTGTTTTTATATAGTTAAAGTGAAGTCTCCTGTATTTCAGTGGGCAATTTCAATACAGTTTTTATGTGAATACCCTGTAACAACAATACACAAACCAATCCTGGCTGGCACCGACAAGCACTGTAACAGTGTGACATTTCACTGCATTTCAGGCATAGCTGTGCTCATAGGAGCACATGCCACCACCAAATCCAGACAAAAATGTTAAGGCCTTTACTATTAGGGTAGGCAAACTTCTTATTTTTCAGTTGGGATCCACAGAAAGTTACAAAATACAGGAACCTATGGGATTTTAAGCCAGTGAGATGGCTTAAAATTGTGTGCATATGAAACTGGCCAGTGGCACTGGTACTTGCTGTGTAACACCTACCTGACTTCAGTAAGACCCACAGCCTTTGTGGGATAGCATGGTTACTCATCTCACAACTTCAGCTGTACAAAAATTGGTTATCTGCTCTAGGTCATCCTTCTATAATCAGCAGAGGAATGTTAGTTACTTCCAAACAAAACCACATCCACACACCATCTTAAACATAAGCCATAAAAGGACATGAGCAACAGTCAACCTACCTCTGGGATCCAAGCAAGAAATCGACTAAACTAATTTTCCGAAGATGGAGGCAGCGCTTGATTGTACTTCAGATCCTCAGGAATCATTAGACCACCTTACAGTCTAGTTATAGAAATACCACTGTGTAGTACTGTCAGCAGGCCTCAGTGAAGAAAGGAACAAGCCACAGGGAAGTATCTCCTGCTTCCAATTACAGAGAAATTTGTCGTTATAAATGCTTTTGTCACCCATCCTTTTCAGTACTGAGGTACCCAAACACAGCGTGGTTAACTTCTGGCATATCCATATGACAAACTACTTTTTTCTGTGCTTTGTACAATTTGAAACTTGAGAACCTAAGAAGAAAACGTAGGCTGAAACCCAAGTGAAAGGCGTATGAAATAAAGAGATGTGAGATAGAAGGTGTATTTATATATCCTTGTGTACTTACAACCCCTCTAAAAATAGGCAAGTGTGAAAGCTATTAAAATTAAAGGAATGAAAAAAAGAAGAATACTTGCTGGATGAATTGCAGTAGAAAAAAGCATGGGAGAAAAAATGCTGATGAAGTGAAAAATGGGGAAGCGTACTGAGAAAATAAAAGATGATTTCTCCTTGTGCAAACTCCAAAGAAATGTCCTGCAGTAAAAGTCCAGCTTTTTTCACTGTTTTCTCCAGGTTATTGCTGTGCACAACTCATAATGGCTAAAATGACACAATTCAGTTCAAGATTCCTGCCTGATATGTAGCTCTCGGGCTTGCAAAACATCTTGGTAGAACAATTGTAATTGTGAATCAGTACAGAGTAAGTCACACAATATATGGTTTTAAAAGGCACTATGCTCTTTAAGGGCAGGTGTGCTTTTGGAATCCAAATCCCCCTTTATCTGCAATGCAGTGTTTTCCTTGCAAAGCTGCCACTTCCAATAGTGGAAACTGATTCTGTTAGACCTTCAAGGAATCTATAGTTCTCAACAGTGTTTCTTAACTCACATACCTTGATTAACAAGTGCCCAAATAGGAACATTTTGTAAACCAATTTATACAGAGTATACTCCAAATAAATGACCCAAGCTTCCAGAAGTAAGCGGAAAAAGAGAAGACCGAATGGTAAGCAAAACGAGAAATCACTTCTTATTTTAGGGAACAAGAACTCAGCTTGACGAGGTTTGAGGCAAACTGGGGCTGAGCCAGAGAAAAAACAAAATAAACCACCCCTCCCCCTCACCAGGTTCAGAAAAAAAACAAGGAAAGTGTGAAAAGTACAAACTATTTCCTTTAGTAAGCAGACAAGTTAAGGTAAAACAGTATTAAACAACAAAACCTGAGATATCCCACAAGTCTGGTGATGTAGAGAGTCCTGTGATGTAGAAAGTCCTGTATGTGAAGAGTCCTGTCGGTCCCGATGAGATTCCAGCCGACAGTCCCAGAAGAAACTCCTCAGGTGCACAGAGAGCAGCTAGAGCTGAGAGTCCTGATGCAGGCACTCCAGTGGAAAGCAAGAGATGATGAGGAAGAACCCTCGGGGGCAGGGGAAGGGAATTGCAGGCCCTCTCTCCCTCTTCTAGTTGCTGGAGTGCAGCAAGAAATATGTCCAAGGAAAAAAAAAAAGCAAAAAAGGAAAAAGAAAAAAAAGAAAACAAGAAGAAAAGAAAAAAATGGGACTCTCCCAAAAGCTGGAGAAAAACCCACCAGAGCAGCCCCTCTCCAGCCCCACACAACCACGGCTGCCAGAGAGCTCCAACCAGCTCCCTGCCTCTGCCGCCGCTGTGTGAGCTACCCCAAAAACTTTTTTTCCTTCAACTGCCGCTTCTCAGTTTTTGAATTTTTTTTTCTCGTCTTGTGGACAGAGAGAGAAAATGACCTTGGTGTTGCTAAGGACCAGTATCCACAAGCCAAAACACAAAGATATGGAATATATACACACCATCCTAGGACAGCTCCATGCTGCTCTCATTTCATTACGTACCAGGAGATAACACATACATTCATGATTTTGCCTTACAGTCCATTACAGGACTGTAAACTTAAAACCTAGTTGGTCAAGCATCATCTTCCAGTCTCTTAAATTCTCTTTAATTTAAATGTTGGCCACAGAAAATAATCTCACCAAATGACAAAAGTATATTTTTTATGTCTGCTTTACAATTTTACATATCAAAATGTGGAGAATCTTCTGTTCATGCCAACTGACAGCCCATTTGCATAATGTTTATGACTATGGAACAACAAATTAAGGCAAAGACTGGAATGAAGATTATTTAAGCACATGGCTCTATTTAGCTGTTGCCTCCAGATAATGCTGTAACCTGAGTGTATATAAATATACATACTGCCTGAATACGTCCCTGATAGAAGATGAACCCTTCACTTGAGGTTTATACAAAGAGACACGATGACTTTTCTCACAAATTAGATGTTTCTCTAAATTAAACAGTACAACTAGTTATTTTCTTGAGTGAGCAGCAAAAGTTGTCAGACCAAAGCACATGTTTCACAGATGAAAAGCTAGTATCCAGAAATAAAATCTTTGATATCTAAGGTAGCATCTGCCCCTCAATATGTTTTTTAGGCTTTTTTTCTGACTTGTGATATAGGCTGCAGATCATACTTCTTCTTTTAAAAGCCAGTTGACACATCTATGTGTGCAAGCCTCAGAGAAGGGTTTTGTAAAGAACAGAGCACTATGTTCCAGAAGATATGATTAAACTCTCCAAACATAAAGAACTGAAATATCTCAGAACAACGGCATCAATAGCTAAGTATATGCAAGGGAAGACGTTCATCATCTTCGTAGGCATGTACACTGCTGGCAGAGTTGCTCAAATGGACACATCCTGTGTGGTCTATTTCAGTGACAATGAATGTCAAGATGCTTTAGTCTAAGGCCACTGTGAACTACTGAATGCCTTGATGTAGAACAGCCAGCAATGTTAATGCACAAAATTATTGGGTATTACAATCCCATCAATAAATATGAGAACCTATGCATGGACAATTTAAGTGGCTTACTGAAAAACATTGGTGAGACACGTTTCTTCCTATGCAAGTGACATATGACTGTCAGGTGATGATGGTTTCTTAGACCTTGAAGCAGTACTCCCATCTACAAGTGTACAGGAAATGTGAAAACAGGCCAAAAGGACATCTACAGAAGAATTCACTGTTTGCAGCTGTTACTAATGACAGGAGTAGGATATTCACAGCTGGGCCTTGGCTGCTTCATAACCTCCCCTGAGTTCTCCTCTGCCTTCATGGCTTATGCCCACCAGACCTTTTTTTCATGCCTTCCTTTCTGCTTACCTCAACTACTGGTCATTGAAGTTGTATTTATCTTTCAAAGCAAAGAGTGCAAAGTTGGGTCGCATAGCTTTTCTTCGTCTCCTCTAGATCATTATATGGATAATCTGGCTATATAAGCTTGTGTTTCCTGTCACTATAAACCCTCTGTCATCCGTGTGGTCTGCTGACTTTCTCGTCACTAGAATTTTAAACAGAAGATTTCCCACTCTCAGGCCAAGAAAAAGAAGAGGGGCAAGAAGTGCAGATTTCAAAACAGAAGAAAAAACATGGCCTAGTTAAAACCTCTGTAACTCAATTCTGTTGAATGGCTATTCCATTTTCGTCATGAAGAATGGCCTAAAGAAAACTGTTAAGATACCACACATAAAGCACATGTAATGC
This sequence comes from Pitta sordida, assembly GCA_013390025.1. Lineage (NCBI taxonomy): Eukaryota > Metazoa > Chordata > Aves > Passeriformes > Pittidae > Pitta > Pitta sordida. Next base: position 18,033 of record WEKX01013633.1, on the reverse strand, counting down.
CAAAAGTCTCAAATGGAAGAAGAAAAGTAGAAATGTTGCTGTCGAATGTTCTTTAAATAGTCTAATTTCAAATCACATTATGCATCAAGCTGCTTGACATCCATGAAAACATATTTACTGCTAAAATAGCAAGAGAAAAATAAACCCTAGCAATATATTATCTTTATTACGTTCCAAAGATTTCAAAGTATGTTCTTAAAGCATTTTTGATTATTGAAAATTACAAGGATTGGGGAGGCACTAAGACAAAGGATGTTTATTGAGGCTGATGTGTTTGTCCAGGTTAACTCATTTCTCATGGCAAGCTCAAAGGCACCAAGGCACATCCCCAGTGTCTGGGAAATGATTTGTTGCCAAATGCCATGCATACAGTTAGACACATGTGCATGTGTATAGAGGAATACACAGAAAAAAATGCTTCACAAAGGCATGAGGTCTGTGAAGTGGCTGCATGCACCAATGAAAAATGCAGGAAAACTGGAGGGCCGCTCCAAAGCAGATCAGCAAATAAGATTAGAGGTTTAAAATTTATGACCTGCTTGTGAAAGGTCAAAGTGAATGCGTTCCTCTTTGTTGTAAAAATTGAAAGGCTAATAGGGCTCCAACGAAGTTCCCATAATGTAGAAACGAGGGTCTCTAGTGGGACAAATAATGTTTATATGCTCTAGTTTGGGCAAGACAGCCTACCTCACCCTCCATAAACAAAACCATTAAGCTCAGCTGTCTTAATTTGCTATTACCCTCCTTTGCTTCTACAGTTATACCCCCTCCATCATGAGGAAAACGACAGGCCAATGNAGCCGCACCATGCCGTGCCCGAGCCGCCGCTGCACCGTGCCCGAGCTGCCGCCTCGCCGTGCCCAAGCCACCACTGCGCTGTGCCCGAGCCGCCGTGGGAGTGGAAGGGTCAAGTTGGTATGGGAGTTTCTTTCCCTTTAACATCCACCGGTCCCATGAGAGAGGGGGAGCATTCCCGGACGCCCCCAGAGGGCGGGGGAACAGAAGCCCTCTCCCAGCACACAGCTTGCCTCAGTTTCGTGAGGCAGTCTCCCCGTTCAGGGACCGGGGGCACGGTGCCGCCATTGCAAGCCTCCTCCCAGTAGGGCGGGATGAGTCCCGCCCCACAGGCACCGCGGCACCGCCCCTCAGCAGAGCAGAGTCAATTGTGCATGTCTCAGCCAGCTGAGCTCGCGGACCGCTGAATCATATTTGCGAAAAAATTGCTTCGCAAATGGGCAAGGTCGTGAAGGAGAAGTCGCGATACAGAGAGGATTCACTGTATAACAAAGATGCATTTAATTGTTTTCATTGTTCACTGGAGCAAGAACATGAGAAAAATGAATCTGCACACTCTCCATACCCAAAGTATTTCAAGGATATTCAGACAAAGCTTTGTCTTTTATGATATAGATGAATTTGTTCCGACCCCCCAGAAAGGACTGGGATACAACTGGTGGATTTATGGCAATCATTTCGGGCTTTACATTTCCTGCTGTGTGGCAATACAGAGAAGGTACTTTTATAACCAAATATAGATCTGCACTCTGTAGGAAGTCGTTCATCGGAAAGTAAAACATTTTAAATTGTCTCTTAAAAATTCTAGTTTCATGATTATTGTGTGTGGAAGTCTTTCCAAATATTTTTTATAAAACAAGCCAGCATGTGGCTGCTGCCTGAACAGAGCAGCTGTTAGTATTTAGACTTACGTATTCCTTTGTTTTCTCCAGAACTGTGTGCATATGTTTGCCCAGTAGCACATTCTGGGGGAGGGGGGAAAATCCCAATACTAAAAAGCTCTGTTATTTAGCGTTCTTTCTACAGCAAAAATTATACACCTTCATATGCTTCAGTAAAAATAACTCTATGTGACGGCACATAAATTTATCCCATTATATGACTGACTGTTCATTTGGTCCAGAGTGTGAATAAAAATAAATATTGTCAACTAAAAGCAAAATATGAAAAAACATGAAATTTTTCTTACTTGTTCTGTTTCATCTTTCACTCTCCTTTTTGAATTTCCAAGAACTTTGCCTGCTCTGACCCAGCCATGTCTGTGATTTCCCTGTGCAGGGGTGCTACAGCACAGCCCATGTTACTGACTAGATAACAGCAGGCACAAAACAGTGCTCAAGAGACCAGGACTGAAGGATCAGTCACCTTCCATCTCTTCTTCCTGTGAAGAAAAGACAGGGAAAACAGAAAGCTTGTGAGAGGAAGGCATAGCTGTTTCTGGGGTAAGGGCCACTGCAACAAATAGTGGTTGTTCTTTCCAATTGTCATTAATGTAACTCTCTTTAATCAAAGGAAAGGGTCAAAAGACTAATTTTCAGTACTCTTGGAGTACTTTGGATGAAAAGGCTCATGAAACCTGTTCTGTTTTACCAGAATATGTATGCATACTCCTTGTCTCTTGACAGAACAGACAAGTCATTTCAATAGTCATTTTGTGTGTGTGTCCTCCGGCAGGGTTTAGCCCTTATAACGACAATGCATATTAATTGGAAAATGTGGAGAGCTGGCTCTGAAGATTAGCTTGGCTTTGTAGTATTGCTTAGTTGCTGTGCTGTATGGAAAACGCATGATGATAAGCAATGTAGACCACACCACTCATAAATATTTAAGCGATAAGACACAATAGACAGGCACCTTCATTGTTGCAAAATCAGAGATACAGTGTGAGAGACACAAAGCCAAGTGAATTTAGCTACTTTATAAGTACATTTCCTTAGAAATGTACTTGTGAACTTAATAACTTTTTTCTTGTCTAACACAATATATTTAAAAAGAGAAGATACTCCCACTTATATATCCAGTGATTACTGGCAATCACTGACAGAGATAAGACCCTCTGATGGTTTGGAAAAGATGGCTGTACCCTGGACTGTAACACCCCTCCACAACCAACAACAGGACTGCATCTAATACTGAACTAGAATGGTAAATCCTCACAAAGGAATTAAAAATTACAGGAGCAGATCCTGCAGGTTTGTGTCTGAGATGGGAAAAGCGTGGGAGATATCTTTATGATTTTAATTAGTATTTCCAACACGTTATATACATACACGGTCACTTTCTGCAACGCAGAGGAAAAAGTTTAACTCCATTCTGAAGGGTTTTTACTTCTCTCTACTGAAACAATTAGTGATTCTAACCTAATTTCTGATGATAAAATATTCTAAATCCCCTGCTGAGATTCCATCTACTACATCTTAAAAACTGTAAATTGTACTAGGCTTATTGAGGTGCTCAGGGTCAGAAGTAGAGTATTGGAACAAGATAGGTGAATTGATACCCAGCAAAGTCAGATTTAGGGCACCGTGAGACAGAAGCCAGGGGTTAGCTGCTACATCCAGACACAGTAGAGAAGGACCCTGAGACAAATAGGACTTAATTTACAGAGTATGAATATCATACTAAAGAAAATACAAATACAGGCCTGCTCTTGGTTTTAACTCTTTTCTCTCTGATGCCTTAGGTAAATCAATATGTTCTTTACTTCCTGATACTTCAACTTCTGTCATTCTCTGTAGTTCATGAGTAGGGCTTAAATTACAATTAGACTTAGAGAGGAAAAACGCCAATGAAAAGCTATTTTTTTTACTCAGGGACCAGTATGTGGAGACAATGACTTCCAGGAATTCTCTGTCATTAGCAAAAGTACAGAGCAGAAATTTGGAAAGCTTGTCAAAGGGAAAAGCAGTTGAGTATTCAAAGGTACAAGCTATCTTGAACCATGACAGCAGTGTCCCGAAAAGGGGTTCTAAAGCCATTATAATTCCATACCTCTTACAGGATGTGAATATTACTCAATACTGTACTGCAGCGAGCCGTGAGGCAAGGAGAAAGCACTGAATGGCCCCTCTGCTGACATTGTTGGCTGATGAGTGCCAACTGTGCTGACAATAGTATGCTACTAGGGATTCAAAAAACAAAACAAAAAATCCCAACCTAAAAATCCAAGCAATACATTTAGAGGGTAGGTAAGACTGGTAAGTAAATACAAGCTTTGATTACCATGTACAAGTCATCCATGTAGCCCTGTTCACTGTGGTTTCCTTACTCCCCCAGACATTTTTAGCAGGCTGAATCAGCGGTACCACATCCTCAGTGTGAATCAAACTGACTGTACCCCATCACAAGACCTCATCTGCCGTTACAGGGCAGGCAGGGAGACTTACAGCCCTGCTGATTTCCAATCCAATTCTGCAGGAAAATGAGGTTGCAGTGCGGGTCACAACAACGTGGGCACTATAAAACTGCTGCTGCTCAGCTGCTGAAGGCAAACTGCACGTCACATTGCTTCATTACTGGTGTTCACATGCACTATTTCTCTACTTGAACAGTTGAAGTGCAGTTTCATTCTGCCAGTTTATTTCCGTACACTTACAGCTGTGTTTCTGTAGAATTGATTTAGCTTTTCACATCTTGAGTTTCAAAATTAATAGCTAGCTACCAGATACTTATAAAAGCATTTGTTACAGAAACCAAATTATTGGTGCCATCCCTGAGCAAGGTCTGGAGCAACTGGGTGCTAGAAAGAAGATCTCATCTAGCTCCTTGTGCATTGGGGGAAAACCTGCAAGGAGCGCACAGCCCTGCCACACTATCACTCAAACACAGGGGTTAGGAATTATGAGTCTAGCTTTGGAGAAATTGAATAGGTGTTTCAGAAAGGACACCCTGATCCTTCTCAGAAAAAGTTCTTGGGGGTAGGAGTCAGCCTTCTCTATGACAAGAGTTCAGGGAATCCATAAGGAGATTCACTGCCTCTTGATCGAATCGATCACATATGACTAAGGGAAAGGATATAAACTGCTCCACCATAAACCCCTGCCCAAAGGACAAGTAACTGTTTTCATCTGGAATGCAGTGTCTTGTCCACACCTGAAACAGAGAACAAAGGTGGTGAAACTGCAACCGGCAGTTTCCCTTTAGAGAGGCTGCTGGCATTTCTGGAGTCCAAATTTCACAAATACATATACATAACCTGCAAACACATTGGAGAACACGCTGTTCCCCAGTAATGCTCTGCTGACTTCCTTCAAGTCCTTAAGGATTTTTAGGCTGTGTAGATCATGCTGTTTTGGAGATTTGCATTGTAACAGAAGACATGTCCTATTTAAACACCTCCTGAGTGTCCAGCCCCGCTCTGTAAGACTTGGGGGAACTGGCAATCATCCAGAGGACCCAATTCACACTTGGCAGATTGCAGAAGCCTCCTGGCATTAGGCAATCCTCATCTTTCAGAAAGTATTGCCTCAAGAGGTTTTTGGTACAGAGTATTTCCCAAGGTGGTGGTAGCAATTCCCAGAAGGCATGTACAGAAATATTGCTACTGGATTCACAGGATGACAGATTTTTTGCTTTACAGGGAAGAGGGGCTGCCAATAAAGGTAGTGTCTGGTCCCATTTGTAGGCTAGCAAGGGGAGGCAGGGGCAGTCTGATCCTCAAATTTTTCACCGGAGCACTGTCCTAGCTGTCAGGAAGTAAGATCAGATTGTTGGTAAGAGCCTTTATATGCATCTAAATTTAAGCACAGCAAAGAAAGCCTCTTCCTGCAAAGAAGGATAAAAACAACGTGGGTGTAATCTCAGCATTCAGGTAATTGGCCATTTTGGGTTGGAATGGGTACATTTACGCAAGTGTACTTTCTCATCCACCTATTCCTTGGAAACAGCTGCCAGACTAACTTGCATCTCAACCAAACTTTCAAAATACTGATTTTTCCTGCCAGTGTCGCAGGTAAATGCACATTGCTAATCATGGGGTGTGGTGTCAAGAGATAAGAGACTAAAATCCTAGAAACTCTAGTTTCCCACACTTGCCCTGGGGAAGTCACAAAATCACAAAAAAACGAACTTCAGTCTATGTCCTAGGGACCTCCAGACGTGACTAAAAACACTGGGGAAAAAAAAAATTACTTCTCTTGAAAGGGAAAGCTGCCTTATCAGAGGAGGACTTTGGACTTCACTGCTTTACACCCACAGTCCAGCTGCGGTCCCAGCTGCTGCATCACACCCATGAAAAATGAAAGAACTCAGTGGGTTTTGCAAGAAGCCTCAGGGCTGCAGAGAGCCTGCTTGAGGGAGGGCAGGTGAGCAGCAGCCACACACCCCCAGCACGGCGAAGAGGGGCATGAGTGTGGACAAAGAAGACAGTACATGGAAGCCATGGGGGCAAAACCTACAAGCTCCACACACAGACACCCCCATAGCTGGGCGCCAGTGCCCACCTCTCTCCAGCTGGCACTTGCCATGCCATCCCTGGAGACAGGAGTACGCAGTCCCTGGGCAGGGTCAGCAGTGCCCTGGGGGGTGTCAGGCAAAGCATCTCCAGCTGGTCAAAGGAGATGATTGTCTCGCTCTGCTCTGCACTGGGCAGGCCTCACCGTGAGTATTGTGTGCAGTTTTGGGTGCCACAATGTGAGAAACAAAGATATTTGAGATCATCCGAAGGAGGGCCATGAGGATGGTGGTGAAGGGACTAGAGAAGCCTTACGAGGAGCAGCTGAAATAATTTGGTTTGTTCAGCCTAGTGGAGACTGAGACTTCAACACAGTCTAAGTCTTCCCCATGAGAGGAAGGCACTGACTCTTCTCTGTGGTGACCAGTGACAGGACCCAGGGGAATGGCCTGAAGTTGTGTCACGGGAGATTCATGTCGGACACTAGGAAAAGGTTCTTCACCCATAGGGTGGTTGGGCACTGGAACAGGCTCCCCAGAGAACCGGTCACGGCACCAAACGTGACCGAATTCACGAATCCCTTGGACAGCGCCCTCAGGCACGCGGTGTGTCCTGTGCAGGGCGAAGTATTGAGCCGGATGGTCCTTGTGCGTCCCCTCCAACTCGGGACACTCCGTAATTCCACCACCCTGTGAGGGGCGGCCGGGGGCTCCGGGGGGACAGACAGACCCCCACCCCTCAGGCGGGGCGGCTCCTCGCGCCTGCGCGGCCCCTCCGCGGCGCCTGCGCGCGCTCCG
>WEKX01013632.1:0-19550 GCA_013390025.1 Pitta sordida | reverse complement strand
GGTGACTCCACCACCTCCTTGGGCAGCCCATTCCACTGAGAGATCACCATCTCTGTGAAAAAGTTCCTCTTAATGTCAAGTCTAAATATCCTCTGATGCAGCTTAGGACCATGTTTTCTCACTCTATCACTGGTAGCCAGAGAGAAGAGATCGACTCCCACTTGGCTACAACTCCCTTTCAGGTAGTTGTAGAGAGCGATAAGGTCTCCCCTCAACCTCCTCTTCTCCAGACTGAGCAACCCCAGCTCTTTCAGTCATTCTTCATAGGGCTTGTGTTTCAGCCCCTTCACCATCCTTGTCACCCTTCTCTAGACATGCTCAAGGATCTCAACATCCCTTTTAAACTGAGGAGCCCAGAACTGAACACAGTATTCAAGGTGTGGTCTAACCAGTGCTGACTACAGGGGGAGAATAACTTCCCTAGTCCTACTGGCAATACTATTCCTGATGCAGGCCAGGATGCCATTGGCTTTTCTGGCCACGTGGGCACACTGCTGGCTCATGTTAAGTCTTCTATCAATCAGTGCTCCCAGATCCCTTTCCACCTGATCCTCCTGCAGCCACTCCACCCCCAGCCTATAGTTCTGCATGGGGTTATTGTAACTGAAGTGTAGGACCCGGCACTTAAACTTGTTGAACTCCATGCCATTGGATTCAGTCCACCCATCCAGCCTGTCAAGGTCTCTCTGCAGAGCCCTCCTACCTTCCACCAGATCGACATTTATTCTCATCATTCAGGCTGCAAGTGACCTCAGCAGTGCTCTTGTCCAACCTCCTGCTCCAAACAGGATCCTTTGAAGGGTGAGACAGGGTTGCTCAGGGCTTTATCCTGTCAAGTCTTGAAAATCTCGCACAGACTCTGTGAGCACCCTGGGTATCCTGCCTCACTGCTTGATGTCCTTATGGGGATAAAGTTCCCCTAACCTCTAATTTTTTAGCATATGCCCATTATCTCTTGTCTTCCTGCCATGCCCCACTGTGTGGTGCCTGCCTCTGTCTCCACGACATCCTCCTCATAGGTACTGGAGGGCCGTCAGGTCCACTGATGCTCTCTTCCTCAAGCTGAACAAGCCACAGGTCCTCAGCTTCTTATAGACCAGCCCCCACCATCTTGGTCGCCCCTGCTGATTCCCAGTTTACCTGTGCTGCTCTTTGTTTGGGGAGCCTTANTACATCATATTCCAGATGCCACCTTTTACATGCTGAGTAGAGGGATCTAATCACTTGTTTTACTGTCTGTGCTCCTATAAATTCAGCCCAAGATGCTTTGACCTCTGCTGCCACTGACTCACATGCAGCTTCCTGTTTACCCAGACCCCAGGACTTTTCCCACAGAGTAGCTTCCCAGCCATTCAATATGCAGCTTGTATCAGTGCAGGGTTTTCTTCCTTCCCAAATATAAGATTTTGGATTTGTCCAGGATGAATTTAGCAAGATACTTCCTAGTCCATTTGTCCAGCCTTTTTTCCTCTGAATGGCAGTCCTTCTTTTCACCAAAGAGCACTCTTTAACTTCCTTCAGATCATTGGCAAAGGTGTTAAACAGGTTATGTTCCAGTATAAACCCCTCTGTTACCCCACGTGTCATAGTTGTGCATGTAAAGTGCAACTCATTAGCTACTACCCTCTGAACCCCACCACCCAACCTGTAAATTTCTGTGTGGTTGTCTGTCCATCTGGTGTCTCCTTGAACTGAAGGATATTGTGGGAAATAGTGTTGAAGGCTTTGATTAAGTCAGGGTAAATGGCATCCCTTGCTCTCTGCTTGTCCACAATTCTAGTTATTTTAATATAGATGGCCATCTATGCCTGATCATCTGGTTGGTCAGGTATGATTTACCCTGGATAAAACCGTGCTAGCTGTTCTCAGTTACCATCTTCTTCTTCATCTGCACAGAGATGCGTTCCTGTAGCATTCACTTCATGATTTTCCAAAGTTGGTGCAATTGATAGACTATCAACTGATAGTTGATAGATCTTTGCCATTTTTGGAAGTGCATGCATGAAAAGATGGTATTCTAGGACCTGATATTTCAAGTGGAGGCCACATTGGTGGTGATCTGTCTTTGACAAACAGTAACTTTTAAGAAAAAAAAATCTGTTTGGTGGAGATAAATGGTCCAATGAGGAGTTAAATATAGTAGCATCCCTTCAATATTTTTGTATGGATCTTGCCAGTAGTTGCAACATTATATTCTCTGGAAAGTAAGGGAAAAAAAATCCCTGCAGTATTTTTTTCTCATAATGTGCAAAGCATGATGTCACCCTGGCAGAGGAATTTAAAAATAAACAATAACACACATTTTTACCACGCAGAAAAATATCACTTTCAAAAGCAATAAAATAGAGGATGTACTATGTTTTGTCCCTTACTTTCTTCAGGACTAAAGAAGAAGTGAGTCAACATTAGCAAATAATACATTTTCTGCAGGACTGTGTGGAATATTTATTTTGAACATTCTTTGCACCAGCCTGATCTCTTTTACCAGAACAGGAGCCAGGTAGCCCTCATAAAGGTGTTTCCACAAGAATGGGAGAAATGCTACAGAGGGAACAGCACAGCTGCCTTCCCCCCACTGCCTCAACATATTATACTTTCCCCCAGAATACACTAGTTTACCTATTTCAATGGACAGAAACTTTTGTTTGGGTGAAGGGAAGGACAAAACTGAATTTTTTCAACTCATGGAATTACATCTTTTTAAAGCAATCTATTTGGAAAATGTTCAGTAAGCTGAACTTTTGATGAAATCTTGCTCTTTCATTAGTGTCTTGTTTGGAGAAGTATTGACTTCGGTAAAATGTTCATGGAGGGTCATTATCTCGTATAAAAGTTTGAAGGAGAAACTTTAAATCTCAAATGTCTGATTTTGGTTTAGATGCTTGCTTAACAGATGCCTGCATCTGAATTAATTATTTTATTACTTTCTCAAACTGCAAAAAAAGTGGCCAGTTTCTCTCTCTATGGTGGGGAATGAGGTCTTATCTGAGGAAGATTTCAGAATCTAGTACTTTTTGTGCAGGTTAAGAGAGGTTAAGAGAGGATGTGAAATAAACTCAGGTTTTGCATATGTAACTACATATTGAAAATTAACACTGGAGTCTCAGTGACAGCTCACTTTCGAAGAGGAGACATGGATTTTAAGGCAAACATCCTGATACTGAGACAAGTTAATTGTATCCCAGAAATACCCGTTTTCTGATTAAAAAGGAGCCACTAGTTCACATGATGACATCTACCTTGTAGGTGTCTAAAGCAGATTAAGTAATTTCCAAATTGTCTAACACTTCTTGTTTTCAGTGTTTTAGCTACCAGGACGGAAGACAACTTTCTGCCTGTGTTGAGATGATTTCACCTGAAAAATCTACTCTGAATGGGGCATTGGAAAAACTTGAATCTGATTTTGCACATCAAAGATTATAATTCGCTTTCCTGAATATTTATTTCACTGTCTTGATATATTTCACTTTCCGGAAGATTTGATTTTCCTTCTAGTATAAGAGAAAAATACCTTCAGAAAGCACCAAAGGAGTGCTAAACTTACCTTTGTTGACTAATTTTCACAAAGCTGAATGCTATTTAATTCTTCAAATATTTTTTCTTAATTCCATTAAATTTTCTTAATTTCATTGATTATTTAATACTTGCTGTGAGAATATTTAAGATTTTTACTTCTTGAAACCAGAATTATGCATGATTTACATATTTTAGATTGTCTAAAGTGAAGAGCTCAAAGGTTCCGAGGACTCCTTCCACAAATCAATTTTTTCCTCTTTCTTTAATTTTGTTTTTACCTCCAGACTTTCTGGGTAAGGGTTCTGAGGTATCTGTCTGAGTTATGGTACGGATTGGAGATAAATTAGATGCTGAAACACTGTCTGAAACAAAGTGTCACAGGGAAGAAGATATATAATGGAAGAAAGCACTTCATCATCAACAGAGGCTGATTCATGGAGCCTCTTCAAGGCAGCAGGTCACCAAGCAGGCCTTGAATCCCAGATTGTCAACTTCATAATAAAAGAGTAGAAGTAAATTGAAGAAATCTCAGATGATTCCAAATTTCACTGCTGTCTTGACTAGCTGCTCATCACTGCCAAATTGTAAATATTCTGAATGCCATCACCATCACCATCACTAAAAGTGTCAGTGTGGTTCATTGTTTCCACCAATGCATTTCTCCTTGGGATTACAGAGCATCCTTTATGGATCATTGTTTATTCTCAATGACATTCTGCCATGCTGACTGTGCTAAAATCTTCCTGTATCTCTGGCTAGGTTTGTCTCTCTGTATTTGGATGTGTGATGTTAATAAAACTCTGACGGGCAAATGACATGATGATATAGAAGAAAATAAAACAATATTCCCAAATTACTTTCAGGACTGATGAAAACCAGAAAAATTTTATCACTTTTATATTTACTGTTACATCTGATTTCTGCAGAGGAAAATATCAATGCCAATAACAAGTGTGCTAATTTCTATTTAGGCCATTGCTTCAGGTCTTGAAGTAATGTTGAATAATACTTTGGTTCAGCCAGGAAATCGGCTAAGACACGTTTCTCCAAATTGCTGCCAAAACTGTCTGGTTTTAATACTTAAAAAATAAACAAGATTTGTGCTTTTAATTGACCACAGTTTTACAGCTACTTTGGGGCTCCTATGCAGCATTTGACTTTATTCCACCTCATGCTTTCTGCATCCAGACATCATGCTCACTCATCTATTCTTCAGGGTGACACTGAAGATCACAGCCCTGGGAGAAAATTGTTATACTGTTTTATGCACTTTGATTTAATGTAACAGGAAGAAATTACAGAGAAGTTCAGGCTTACATGGGGGATTAAGAAGAGATGCCATTACTTTGGAACGGAACAGACTTATTTCAGTCTGAAGTGAGGGTCACAGCATAATAATGACATCTAACAAAATTATTTTTATTTATGATCCTCTACAGTTGTAATTAGTCAATAAAATTTGATAGGTCATATTGATCTCTGCATGTTCTTCTTCTCCAATTTTGGTGACAGCCTGTAGTGCAGCCTTAAACTATTCACATCAGCTGCTGTTGCTAGAAAAATGGAGATGAATTCCCATTTACCTTAAACCCCTGCTTATTTGTGGCTTTGCTCTTTGTGAATGCAATCCTTCGCTGTTCATTTTTCAGGGAAAAGCAGTGTCTAGGCATGCACAGACAACACCGCAAAGAAAGATAACTCATGAATAGGTAAGTGAGTTCATGAGTATGCAAATAAGCCTTACCCAATTCCCCGTTGCCCACAACTCCTTACCAATGAGGGGATGTTCCTGGAGCAGCCACGGTGGTGGAAACTGGGGCCCCTAGAGCGCCCGCAGCAGTGAGGAGGGAGTGGGTGCCCAAATTAAAGCTCCCTCAAGGCAGCACTACTTTGTTTTTAATCCAGGACATGTTTGTGACCGTGCCAGAAACACTTGAAACAATACTGGGGAGGGGGTGTGAGACCACCTAGCCCTGGGGATCAGCTGGCTGCACAGGGCAGGGTGTTCTCCACTGGGATGGGGGGCTGATGAGGGGGAGGGGAGGAGCTATGGGAAACGGGGAGGAGAGGGAGGGGTAGAAAGGAACTGCAGACAGGGTAGGCAGGGGCAGCAGACGGAGCTGAGAAGGGGCAAGCAGGGAGGTGTAGGGCATGCGGATGCTCCCAGCACAGTGTACTCCCTATGCTCCAGAGAGTCCAAGTGCTGGGAGCCACCAGGGGTGATGAGGGGAGGGAACATGGGAGGGACCTGGGAGGAGGGAGCAGCACAGTGCGACAGTGCCAGTGGGGGCAGGCGGGGAGTGGCACGTCCCGACCCATCCTGGTGCTGTCCCGTCTCAGGGTGCCCCGACTTGCCCTGCCATGGGCATTGGCCTCAGGACGGGTGGCCTACTCCCTCTCTGACGTGACCACAGCACCGGGGTCCCCACTGACATGGCAATCCCAGCCCCTGTGCCATGTTTATCCAGTTGAGTTGATTTTAAACACCTCCCAACACTCCCCTCCACCACCCTGATAAGCCCTGGCTTGGTACGGCAGCAAAAGGAGGGAAGCTTGGGACTCTCAAGTTGGGAATGGGCAGATGCCATTCCCTTCAGTCTCCTTAGCCATCTCAGGGCACGGGGCAGTCCCGGGAAGGCCACACAGCACTCTGGAGATGAGGGTGGTGGGGCAATGGGCAAGACTTAATTTCATACTCATGAGCGCATTATCTGATCAAGGGCTTTGCAAAGCGGAGCCGGACGTGAAGACCCGTGTAATTCCAGGGACCGTGGTATTTTAAATTTCAAGATGTCAAAAGAAAAGATAGGTTGCTTTGGAATACCATCTTAAGATGTAAAATACTGCTTGAGGTTTTCTCAAGCAAGAAAAAACAGAGTGACCTGTTCACTCAGGAGAGAAGAGCTATAATTATTAAAGGCTACAAGCCACACTTGGTTTCTCTGGACTGCTTTGGTGCTTTCTTTACCAACAGTTGTCTGCTTTGAATAGTCCTATCTACTGACATCTGTGAAAAAAAATAAATACATAAGGAACACCTTATCAGCATATATATTCAATTCAAAAACTGAGTCAAGAAATATCACTCATATATTCCATTCAAACTGGTATTTCAGAATTTTTCCTGAATGTGGCCNCTTAAACTGGGGAGCCCAGAACTGGACACAGTACTCAAGATGTGGTCTGACCACCACCGAGTAGAGGGGAAGAATAACTTCCCTAGTCCTACCGGCCACACTGTTCCTGATACAGGCCAGGATGCCATTAGCCCTCTTGGCAACCTGGGCACACTGTCCTAAACCAGGTACATAGTGGGTTTGTATTAATAGTTTCAAAGTTGTTCTATTACCCCTGCCAAGGACCCTGTGGAAGTACTGATGGTGAATGCAAGGACGTAAGAACCTAAGAATGGCTGTAATGAGCAAAAGGTTCATCCAAACCAGCATCCTGTCACTAAGAGTGATGCTAGAATATAGTACAAGTCTCTAGAATACTTCCCCAGAGTGTTTTCAGGGCCTTCAGTAAAATGTGGCTTATGGACTTCCTGAGCCAGAAGAAATGTTTTTGTTTTTCATGACAGTGAGTCTCTTCCATAGCTTTGTCTCTGAATTGGTAGCACAATGCCCTGCAGAAAGTAATGCTCACGTTTTCCTCCTGGAAAGAAGCACCACTTATTATTTGTTTCGAATCTTCCAGTGGAGACCGCTGGCACAGAAATGTCATGAGCAAGAAGCATAAAATTACATTCTGTGATGGCTCAAAATGCCACTGGCAGTTATTGGCCTGGCAGAAGTTGTTTCTCCAGAGCAGCTGGGAGATAGTTTCTTTAGGTAAATTGCTGTAGTTGCATCTGCCCGCACATTCAGCCCCTGGAGACTGTAGCAAGACAGAAGTGTACAGACTGCAAATTTAAATTCCTCTTGTATACCACAATTATATTAAGAATAATGTTTTATCATAAATATAATTTTATCTCAAAAAACTTCAGAGCTCAGAAAATAGAAACAAAAGTCAATACTACCATCATTTTTTTTCTAAAAAAATTTTTATTCGTCTCATGTGAATCTAGAATATAACCTCCTCATTTTTACAAAAGCCTTGGCCACCTCAAATGTAAATTTTGTTCTGCTGGATATAATTAATAGATGAATATTTTATATTTATATTTATATTTTCTGATTTGAAAAGGTGCATATCAATATAATAATATTGATGATAAAAACATGTATTACATAATATAATATTAGATTTTTTAAAAATACAAAAAATGACAGGAAACAAAATTCCCTTAACCCAGCTTGACATTCCCATTTGCTCTGATACTTATGGATCGTAAGTGAAGTGTCTATACCTAAGGGCTGCCCAAGAAAGCAAAGGCAATTGACTGTCATTTCAAAGAAAAAGACATGTAAGTGTGGTGCTTAGTGGTGGATCTGGCAGTGTTAGGTTGATGGCTAGACTTGATTTCAAAAGTCTTTTCCGACCTTAATGTTTCTATAGTTCTGTGACAAGTACGATGAATCCCCGGTGCATTGCAACCTCTGCATTACGACCCTGCCCATTTGCGAGCTTACCTGGCCGATGCATGTATAGTGCTTCTGCTTTGCCGAGAGGCGGTGCCGGTGCTCCCTGTGTTGTGGGCGCGACGCGGGGCAGGGAGGACACGCGGGGAGGGCGGGCAGTTTCTCCAGCTCCCAATGGCGTTTAGAGCCTTGCGGCACCGTGCCCCAGTCCCTGACCCTGTCCTGTGTGTCTCCTGTGTGCTCCGCTGAGATCCAGCACAGCACTGCCACAAGACATGCCATTCCTTGTTACTCAAAGCCCAGTCAAAGCCCGGGCAGTGCAGCCTCTGCCGGGATGGGTGGATGTTAAAGGGAAAGAAACTCCAATACCGACGCCCCCCCCGCCATAAGCGCATGAGGTGTCGCAATGTTGCAAAGTTAAGGTTTTTTCCAGGCTCCAAGAATGCCAACTAGGGACACCCCTTCCCTGTCACAGAGACAGGGCGAGTGCGCACAGGTCGGCACAGGGCCCGGCCGGCGCGAGCACCAGAGCTGGGGGTGGATGGGCTGAGGGGGGAGCAGCGGTGTGGGGTTTGGTCTGCAAGTACACACAGTCACAGCAGCCACTCAGAAACGGTTCCCTTTGCTCCCCTGTGCCAAGAGAGACCATGGAAAGGAGCGGAAAATTGTCTGCAGTGCTCTGGAGTGCCGGGGGGGTGGGGCAATGGACGTGGCCATCATGCATATTAATGACCTGCACTTCTTTGTGAGTTTGGCTTTTTGCGAGGCCCATGGCCTGACCCATTCCTCGCAAATGAGGGGGTATAACTGTAGCTTGAAATAAGACACTGCCCTGTGCTGAAATTTGAGAATGCTATGTGCAGCTAAGAAAGGACTTGTTTCTTTTAATGACAGGGTTTATCTATTGTTCATGACAATATCTTTTGGGGCAGGGCCCTCAAATGTCTTATTCTGCTGTTCTCTTCATACAGTTGCTCTTTGCCATTTGCAATTGCTCCTTCCTGATAACAGTGTAATTTCACTAAATTAAACTCTCAGCTTGGAGGACAGATTGATCGTGCATTTATGTTGTAATGATACAGTAATAATTACCACATCCATGTATGAAAGGATATTGTGCCATCAGCTCTGAAGCCTTACAAGACATGACAATTAGAATATTGCTCACATAATACAGCTGTTCTGTAGCTGAAGCCTAGATCCTCTACGTTTCTAGCAGCTTCTAACATGTTTGGGAAGAAGGAGGAACTGATTCCTTCTGTATAAGAACACAACCTTGCTTTTAATTATGAATCAGAAAAAGGCTATGTCTTCCAGATATCATTACATTTCACTGCTTCTTTTGTGTTTTGGACCAAGACACTTAAGAGAATGCATACAATGGATGAAATTCTCAAGGTTCATGTCTTCACAAAGGTGCTCAAAACAATGTTGCTGTACTGAGTATGATAGTGCACATCCTCTTTCTAGTTTTCTAATATCAAAAAATTAGGAATAGAAACCACAGACAACGATGTGATATCACCTTTATCTGAGTTACAGGGGCTGGGACCAGTTTATCACTAAGTGGGTATAACCAAAATTGTGTATTCTACACTCTCTGTGTCATTTCATGACTGTTAGTCATGAATAATTTGTAGCAGCTGCCCAGGTCACAATAGATAAGGAAAAGGACAAACCTTGCAAGGCAAGGGAGAGTCTCTTTTCACCCCAATGACTCATAAAGTTAAACCACCCACTGTGAAATTCCCAGACCCGGAGGAGGTGCTGGGCATTCCCACCTGAACCTGAGGATATATAATCTTTGGGTTTTGGGACTTCTGGCACCACTCATCAGATCCAGAGGAGGAACAGAACTGCATCAGGACTGTGACTGCTGCTCTCAAGGAGACTGCAATTATTAGTTTGATGAAACGGCGACCATCGCCCTTGACCAATAAGTTTCCTTTCCTTTGGCTTTGCACCCCGGGGGAATCACCGTGCTCAGCACAGAAGATAATGAGCACTATGCTGTTCTTGTCCCAGGGTGCTGGGTTACACTCTGTCATTGTGGGGTAAGACCAATTTTTCTTTGTATCATTGTATGTATTATAATCTTTGCAGTAAATTGTAACTCTGATGTGTAATCTCTTTTAAATTAGGTTCGTTTCTCTTGCTGGTTTACTTTTAAACCACCACAACCTCTTACTTGAATAGCTTCTCCTCCTTGGTCCTCTATCTCCTGGGCTTTGTTCCCTCACCCCTCCTCACTACATTTCAATCATGGTCAGTGCTACTTCTTATCCCTGTGGGTGAAGCCAGTTTTTCTGGATGGCAATAGCAGCAGAGGTGGTACTGGAAGACTGATCCTATTGGAGCTGCCTCTTCACAAACCAGCCTGATGGATGCTGTTTTAACACAGCTTTTCCTGTGGATGTACTTGTACATGGATGCTCCCACACTACAAGCCTCTCTGTGCAACGTGAACATTTTGGCACCTTCCAAAGCATTTTGCTTCGTTGTGTTTGGCCTCTTGCCATGCAGACAAGAAGCAGAGCCGGAATGCTTTTGTATTTTTTCTATGACTTCTGTTCTGTAATTTGGCATAAAATCACATTTAGCCTCTTCGCTTTAACATAGGCAGCCTGAAATGACAAAGCCTATCTATGTGACCTACAAGAAGTTAAGGCTATAGGGATATATGTAACAACAGGGATATAATTTCTCAATTTGGGCACTCCTTCCACTAGACTGAGGACATTGCTGATTAACCAGAGCGGAAAGACTTCCAACCATTCTCAAGGCCTGAGCCATTCACTGTCTGAGTGTGTAGAAATTGTATCTAGTCAAAATCTTGCCTTCAAGACTGTCATAGAAGTTTTGAAATCATCTTCCCACTCCCTTTCCTTTTCTGCCATATTACGAAATTGCTATGGGAATTGTTAACACAAAAAGCAGTCCATCACTGCATTTAAAAGGAAGGATATTTCCACAGAACATTTCCACAGAACATTTCCATATTGAACACATAAACAGCTCTACATAATAGTAGATTGCCTCACACAGGGAAAATTAATCTTTTTCCTCTATAAAGTATTAGTTGCCCCGGAACTTATTGGTAGCATGAAAGGTCTGTGAATTGCAAAGCAAGATCAGGCTATTTCAAGGAAAGAGCCTATATATATATATATCCTATAGTAAGAGCATAAAGTGTTAAAACACTTAGGACAAACATGATCTGGAGAACAGAAGGAAAGACACATCAATTTTGGAGAGAAGAGGAAGTTTTAGAAGGTGAATTTAGAAGTGGGAAAGAGGTAAGATATTGTGTGGAGGAAAGGATCTCAAAGATTTCAGGCATGGATTTTCCTGACACAAAAATTTTTGACTTGCTCAGTTTCCTTCTTTTCCTCTGGACTCACCAAATGCAAAGCAAGACCACTGTAACCCTGTCCTTTCCTGCCATTTTGGTGCTGTGGTAGAGGCAGTTTTTTCTACAGGTTGTGTACTGAGAAATCCAGACTTTCAATTATCTAAGGGGAAAGCTAGCCAGAATACCCAGAATTCTAGATTGGACTAGATGATCTTCAAGGTCTTTTCCAACCTTATCATTACTGTGATACTCTGATACTCTGATACCCAAACTGAAATATGAATGCAGAGGAAATCTGTTTCGTGACTGCTTGGTCTTTCTGGCTCAGGGTCACTTCACTCTCATGCCCTTCATTTGGGTTCCTGAGTTAGTACTCTCTGCACTGAACTGAAAACCAAGATTTTCTCCCAACTGTGGTAATTGTTTTTTCATTTTGTGCCATTAATTACCTCTATTTATTCACATATGAAACATCACTTAGATTAATTCCCAGGCTCACAATTATCTCTCACTGACATTTTTCTCATCAAGATGACCTGTCAGAAATCTTTTTCTTTAACTATATGAAACATTTTTTTGTAAATGACTGACCTCCTACCAATTCACTAATAATGTTTTCTTTTACACGTAATGACATATACTACAGAATTTAAGCCTGAATTATTTTAAGCAGTTACCAAAATATATTTCATAACCAAGTTTTCAATAAGTAAAGGAAAAATACTAAGATAAAATTTTATAAAACACTCCAAACAAAAGAAAAAATCTCCAACTATTTAAAGTCCTATAACAAGGGAACTCCAACATATCTAACACATTTTGAAATGTTTCTTCTGCAAAGACTCTTAACAAGTGTGCAGAGACGTTATACATCTCTGAAGGTGAAAAGACATTTTTAGAAGTTGAAACATAACAGCTACACATGGCTTTTATGATAAATGCATACCTTTACTTCATGTATAATCATATGAAATAACTTGCAATTGTGCTAATATGCTGGCGTCCCTTTCCTTTAGCAGGACAAATTAGTATGCCTTTATTTAACCTGTCATTACATCATACTGTACATCAGTCACCATGCAATTACAAAGGTAATGGTTACCATGTAATACTGACAAAGCCACTGTTTGGCTCTTGTAATTGGTAGTCAGTAAAATGTATTTTCCACATGATGAATGAAGTAGCCAGCAAAGGAGTCAATGCTGCATGAGATTTGCCAGAACAAAGATTAGAGTCCTGCATGAGCTTGAGCATACAATAGTGTATCTGTTTCTTGTTTTTTTCAGTTCTGTTACAGAACTCTATAGAATGAGTTCACCGAGGGAGAGCAGTGAAGGGAAAAGGAGAATATTTTGGGGCAGAGAGGGGAGGGAAGAAACTCGAAGGATGAAATTTGCCATGTGTAAAGGTCAGTTCAAGGCCCATGTCAGTCCTAAATCACATTATTTTAATTTATACTACATCTTTTTCTGCAGTAGGTCTGCTATTGGCTAGAGCTCCTTGACAGAGCCAGGGATGCTAGAACCAAAGTGAGCAATTAGAGAATTGTAGCTGATGCAACATGCAGTCAGGATATCTTCTGCAGGTATATTTATCTCTCAGCCAAACAGATGAAGACAGGCTACCTTTAACTAACAGTTCAACTTGGCTGTCTTCCTCATTTTACCTCTTATGAATTTGCTCCTCCAAACAGATAACTCCTCTTGGAATCAGTTACTTTAAGCGTTTGTAAGGGTGATATTCATACCTTTCACACATACAAGGTAATTCATTGGGAAAATATTGTGATGCTGTAAAATCTATTGAAGAACTAGCTGCAGGGAGGAATTTGGTCTTTTGTCTTGAAAAACATTAACTTAGTAAGTAAAAGTTATTGATGCTGAAGTGACTTCCATGGTTTAAAAACTAATTTTTGTCAAATTTCAGCATAATTTAGGAATCTGATTCCTAATTTGAAGTATGCATGGCAAGCCTAGTTGGATAAGTCTGATTTTTACCTAAAACCCATGAGAGAGAGGGTCTTCATGAAAAACCTCTTGCTACACTGTGTCCCATTGAACCAGCACCTGTATCACTCATTGTGTGATTACCAGAGAGTTGTTGAGAGACTTCCATTGGAGCCAGCTTCCCAAAGGAGTGGTTTCACCAAGGGACCAGGATGTTCAAGGTTATAAAATAGGTGCACACTGGAAACATGAAAGTTGGCATGCTAACAAGACTGCTTTCTGCTACTGTGCTGCAGTGCTGTAAAAGACATCACAATCAACTCAAAGAGAAAGAGGCTAGGAAGTGTTATTATCAAGTTGCCTGACAACACCAGTCACTTCTCACAGAGACAAGCTGTAAGCCATGGACACTACTTGTCAAATCCTCAGGTGTTCTATATATAAAACAGAGGACCAGTTCTAGTCCCACAAAGATCAAAAAAGCAGAACTCAACTTTCCCCTTGCAGCAAGTTAAGACTCCGCTGGCTCTGTCAGACTGCAACCTGAGCTCTGTCTTTCAGGTCCCTGGCCACCCATAGCATTACCCCAATTAAGAAAAAACTGGGTGAATAGAAGAAAAGAAACACCTCTTATATGTCCCTCCTCACAGGGCCTATGGAAGTGTCTGACTCTATGAATTCTTTTTGATTTGCCTTTGTTTTCACCTCTCATACTTTGCAGAAAAGCAAAGAATATGAATGAGGAAGGAGGGAGTTTGAATGATTAAAACTTAGGGTTTGGATTTTATATAGAACTAGTCCATATGGATAGGTTTTTTGAGTACATATTCAGTGGCATTTCAGCATTATACATTAAGACTCCATACTTATATATGCACACCAAAACCAGCATGTCTTTTAGCAACACCAAACCTAAACTCTAAGCCATTGGCAGTACCTCTTCTGAGCTATTTGCTTGAATTATTTCTGCAGTAAATCTTTGGAAATGTCCACTTAAACAGTAAGAGTCATAAATATCTCATGGAAGCCATAAAATACAACAGAATTTTGGAAGTCATAATTTTAATGGATAAAACTGTGCTATAAAAGAAGGACCTCTGGGACTGAGGCTAAAGTAAAATTTATCTAAGCGAGCTGTGATGCTAATCCATCTGCAAGTGATAAATTATCTTACGTCCCAGGTGTGACATATTATCCAAACCGTGCCTAGTGATTAAGGACACAAAGGTATAGATGTGGCAGAGGTCCAAGAAAGCCCCAAGCAATTAGTGGTGACTGGAAATTGTCAACAATTGCTCAGAATGTTTGATAGTTTCCTCTGTGCTCAGGTTAGCCAAGGCTTACATTTCCCAGTGTCTGTGGCTGGGTTCTGGGGCACAGTGGCAGGACCTGGTTGGGTAGTCATTTAGCTGTGGGCAGGATGCTTCCAGTCTTTTCATCAAGGTACTGAGACAGTCATCCCAGGCTCCTGCTGAATTTAGAGAGTCAGGCCAACACTTATAGATAAAAAACAAACAGACAAACAAACATGCAAACTAAAACAACAAAACCAACAAAACCAAATCAACCAACCAACCAACCCCTCCAAAAAACCCATCTGGGAATGCTTATTTTAGAGTACATGAACAAAAATACGTATTTCTGTTTGGTCAGAAACAAAAAAGTAATTCTTGGAAATGCTGAATTGCATTGTGGTATCATTACAAACTGCTGTGATTCTGAGAGATCTTTCAAAGAGGCCAGCACAGTCCCCATAAATTAACAGCAATAAAATCTTTAGCCAGCAAGCAATCAGGGTGTTTTGGACTGGATACCCAAATCAGCCCATGTTGCTACACAAACTGATTATGTTTCAAACAGTAAAAATGCCGAGCTGTTAACGGCAGTGAGCATGTTTACATAACTTTGTGTCACTGGAGGAATCAGAGACAAGCTCCTCAGATTCCCTTATTTTCAGGGAAGATGAACAGGATTCAGTCAAATGGCTCACACAATGAAACCCCAAACCCATGTGCTGGAGGAGCCACACTGCTCCTAGAGCAGGCTGCTACAACGCCAGACAGCTCCAGTGAAAGCTTCATCTGGCTGATAATACATACACTCGCTTCTGGAAGAGAATAACAGGATTATCAGCATTACTCAGGGGCTGCAGTGGGAGCAAGAGAGCAGAGACATTTGTGGTTGCTTTCATCAGTTGAGAGCCTCTGGCATGAAGAAGAATGAAACTCACTTGGTGAATCAGATGAAGCCCTTGGGTCTGAAACCTATGCTCTGCTTCACACCCAAACCCACACTACTGCACAGAGACAGGTCACACAACAGCCCTTTGAAAACCTCCCTGTGCACCATGAGCCCACTCAGAGATGTCGGATCCATGTCTACAGGCAGAGCAATTCATCAGTTTTAATCAGACTTAGCTTCTTCTGCTTGGCTGAGTATGGGGTCTGGTGGCCTTTGGGCAATGACAATAAACTAATGACTCAGGATCTGAGGAACTGGATTTGCTTTCCCCAGACTCTAGCTCTCTCAGTGGCCTACCCAGGGACTTTTCCTGTGCTTGTCTTCTAGTTTCTGCTTGCATGGCTAGGCTGAGAGTTCCCTGGGGAACTCTTGTCAGACACCTACTCATGCAGCTCTGGGCATGATGATGTTTCTGTTCACATAGGTCTTGCTGCAGTGGCAGCATTTTCATAAATGCCTCCCCTCTCATATAAATGTTGTAGTAATGACTGAGTATTGTGGAAAATCCCACACATGTTCTCTCCCAGGTCTTTGAGAAGGGAACACAAACCAGCTGCAACTGGAAACCACAAAAGATTTGATCAGAGTTCATCTCTGAGGTAGCAATAACAACTGTGCTGTTATAACCAACATTTGAACCTACATTAGTAAACAGAGCTGACATTTGTGCCCAGGAAAGGCTGATGACATTTCATGCACACATATGGTTGTTTCTTTGGATTCTCACATGCTGGTTGCAAATATCAAATCCAGACTGATACCATCTCCCTTCTTATGTCATGTAGATGTAGCAGGTGTCTGGCGTGGTTGGGTACTTAAAGTTTGGATGTCTTCAGTCCTCCAGAATTAGCCATGAGGCTTCACTGAAAGACACTCTGAACTATAATATAAAAATAAAATGATACACATATGCTATACAAAAAAGGAAACAAAAGAAAGGCAGTAGTTATGAGTGTAATATGAGCATACTGAGGTCCAGCCTGCCACAAACATTACTGCTGTAGGTTTTAATGTGCTTTGAAATAGAAACCATTAGCATCTCAGGTATAACAGTTCTAAATATACAGTGATTTATAAACTTACTGCAGAGACCATGGTATAAATCATTAAGGTATTTTAGCACTTTCTGGAGGCAGTGAAAGAAGGAATGCAATGGTCCTGCTGTCTGTCACAATACATATTGCTACCATGACCCCTATGAACACCATGTGACAGAAAGGGACATAAATGGGGCAGAAGAATCCAGTCTAAGCAGTTTTCACTCTTTCATTTTTTTTTTATTTTCACAGCCTGTGACCCTTCTCTCCTCCCAGAGCACAAGCACTGGCAACAAGGTAAACAAACAGGGCACAAGCAGCTGAGGAGGTCCTTTCTCCTTAAGACCACTGCTGCCTTTAGTATTTAAGCAAGATGGAATTATGCAGTTAGAGGGTTGTGTTTCAGTGCAATCATTCTGTTGGTTGTGACAAAAAAGGAAGAGAACAATCTGTCAGGCAGATCCAAAAATGTCTCAAGTCTGATCCAAATGCAGATATTCACTACTATGAGTCAGACTTTAAATCTGGTCCAGAACTGTGGACTGTGAAAAATGTGGTATGATAGTTGGGAGAAATGCCTGTGTAACCCATTCTAGAGCTATTCTGAAACCACGAATCTCATTCAAATCCTAACTAGAGGATAAGGTCTGCAGAAATGGAACACGTATTTTGTTTGACTGCAACACCCAAAGAAAATTTATTAAAAAGCATGAGAAAAAAATAGTTGGTTATGGGCTCTGCTATATGTTTTTATTGAAGCTCAAAATTGGAACTTTTGCCCGGCAAAGTGAGTTTACTGTGTAATATCATACATGATGAAAAACACTAAAATGAGGAAACTTTGGTATCTTAGCGAGGGACAGCTGTCACAAGAAAGAGGAGAGATACTGGTCTTCTATGTTCTTCCTGTTGGACAAACTTCTGTCTTCTGGTTCTCTTTCATTCTCATCCCATTAAAGACCTGAACAGGATCTTAGAGGGCTATTTCCTTTTTTCATTTCCATTTCATTTGGCCTCAGTTTAAGTTCCTCACTCACCAGGAGTAGGTGACCTACAAATTCTGCTACATCTTATTAACCAGAACAAAAACTTGGGTGCCTTTCAATAGTGCTAGAGTTTTACATTGATGATTTCAAAGAGAAATAACTGTTCAGCTCTAAAATTCAGTGTTGTTTGGTACCAGGCCATTACAAGTGACTTCTGTTTTGTTTCATGATGTTGCAAATCAATGCAGTCATTTAACCCCACAGAGACAGTATAGTACACAATGTGTTTAGCATTCATGCACATAAGTAGTCGGCCAGACTGCAACACACTGCATTAAAAGCCTGACCCCAGTCCCAGTCAAAGTCATGGAACGGATAACCATGTGTGCTATTACACAGGACCTGCAAAATAACAATTACATTAGACAAAATCAGCACGGATTTAGGAGAGATAGGTCTTACCTGATCCCCTTTTATTATCTGGTGACTCACCTGGTTGATGATAAAAAGGCCATGGATGTTGTGTACTTGGATCTTAGCAAAGCCTTTGACATGGTTTCCCATGGTAAGCTTCAGGAGAAGCTCTCAGAGCGTGAACTGGATAGAAGCATTTTATGTTGGATTAGGAACTGATTGGATGGACGAGAGCTCAGAGAGTGTCGGTAAATGGTCCCACATCCAGCTGGCAGCCACTAGTGGAGTCCCACAGGGATCAGTGTAAGGCCTGGCACTGTTCGATATCTTTATTGATGATACAGACGAGGGAATTGAGTCCACCATTAGCAAGTTTGCAGATGATACCAAGCTGGGAGCAAATGTTGAACTGCTGGAGGGTAGAAGGGCACTTCAGAGGGACCTTGATATGCTAGAGAAATGGGCACATTCCAATAATATGAGTTTTAACAATTCTAAGTGCCAGGTTCCTCACTTTGGACATAACAACCCCACGTATCACTATCAGCTGGGGGACGAGTGGCTGGAGAGTGGTGAAATGGAGAGGGATTTAGGAGTTATGGTTCACAGGACACTTAATATGAGCCAGCGGTGTGCCCAGGTGGCTAANTTATATAAACAGGAGGAGGGAGAAAAAAGGAGAAAAAAACCCTGAAAATGGTTTATCACAGGCAAAACAAGACAAGCTACAAGTGGGAAATATAAAGGATTTACTTATTTCTAACAAGATCAGAGCTTAATGTGAGAAGCATAATTTTAAAGGTAGCCTTCTTCCCCCACCCATCCTTCTTCTTACAACAGGTATTATATTCCCATTTTACCTCCAGGAGACAAAAGGGGGAACAGGAGTAAGGGAGAAAAACCAGGCAGTTAGTATTTTCTGACCATTTTTAGGATAGGAAACTGTCTCTCTGCCTTTCATAAAGTCCTGTCTCTCTCAAGAGAGAAAAAATCTTTCATGACCATTTCCCAAGTGAGCCCGGACCCAGGAGCTACAGCTGTTCCATTCTCTATTGCCCGGGAGTCACAGTACAGGATGCAGTCTTTTAAGCACTGGCTGTGCTGCTTCATTCGTGAGCCCATCCCAAATTACATAGATCACATCCTACCATAGTGCAATTCTGTCACAAAATATCTGTCCAGGATCTCTGCTGAGCTCTGCTCCACGTGCGTGTGTGGGCTCGAAGATATCTGCAGCTTTTCCAGCATGATCCTCCAGCTCCAGCATGGCCACAGGTGGATTCTGCATCTCTGCTCTCTCTCTATTCCATGGGTTGCAAGCAGACGGTCTGCTTCACCATAATCCATTCCACACACAGCAGCGAGACACCTGGAACACTTCCTCCCCCTCCTCTGGCTGCCGAATCAGGAGGCGTTCGGGCTTTCAGGTTCTGGTATCAGAGTCCAGTAGCCCTTTGAATCACAGAAGGAGTGGCACAACGTGGGCACTGCTGAACTTGGAGGCTTTTGGGTTCCGGTTTCAGAGCCCAGTAGCC
>WEKX01013631.1:0-15359 GCA_013390025.1 Pitta sordida | reverse complement strand
CCTTATTGCTGTCTGTAACTGTCTAAATGGAGGTTGTATCCAGGCAGTGGTTGGTCTTTTCTCCTTGGTCTCTGGGGACAAGACAAGAGGTCATAGTCTTAAGCTTCAGCAGGGAAAGTTTAGAATTGATATTAGGAAAAGGTTTTTTACTGAAAGAGTGATCAGGATGTGGAATGGGTTGCCTACAGAGGTGGTTGAGTTGCCAACCCTGGACATGTTCAAGGGGAGGCTGGACGAGGTGCTGTGTGATATGATCTAGATGTAGATGATAGTCTAGTTGGATTATAGGTTGGACAAGATGATCTTCAAAGTCCTTTCCAGCCTTATCTATACTGTGATACTGTGATACCTACACTTAAGCAAGCACTCAGCCTGCAGGATTCAGCCCTCATTTTCCTCTTATTCCGTTACTGATTCAGTTTATTAGTCAATGAGCGAGACAATGAGTGAGCAAGTCAAATCTCTCTTGTTGCAGTCTCAACACATGAGAGAAGCTGGAGCCTCTTAAATGAATCTTCTCACTATCATCAAAAAATCCCAAACAAAAACATCCATACCCCATGAATAAACAAAGAATTACCCAATAATAAACATTTGAGAACTCAGTTAACTTCTTTCAGGACAGCAATACGGTTATACCTCCTCATTTGCACGAAATGGGTCATGTCAGAGTTCTCGCAAAACGTCCAATTCGCAAAAACGTGCAGGTCATTAATATGCATACAGGCCATGCCCATTGTTCCATCCCCAGCCAATCAGGAGCACTGGGGAGTGCAGCAGCAGGGGGAGGGCAGGGGTACAGAAGCCTCCTCCTGGCGCACTGGCAGCGGTATGGGAATGTCCTGCCACTGCCCTGTCCCAGCACACACCACTTGCCCCATGTCGCTTGCCTCACTTTCGCGGGGCAGTTTCCCTGGGGCTACGTCATCACCAGGTGTGTTAGCTGGCCTTCTGGGGCACAGACCACATTGCCTTTCCCACCTGTAACCAGGGAAACAGTAACACAGACACATGCGCACAAGCACTGCCCGCTCACAGTTCGCAAGCGCTCCGCACACAGGGATGGGCGACACTCAGGGTCCTGCCTCAATTAAGCGTAGGCAGGTGGAGGACTCATCCCCACCTGGCACCTCATTCCAAATAGGGCCTAGCTGGGCTTAGAGTAACAAGGAATGGGATGTCTTATGGTGCTGCTGCACTGGGTCTCCGCGACCCTTCTACAGTAGGGACTGGGCACAGAGACACACAGGACCAGGTCAGGAACCAGGGCACGGTGCCACAGGGCTCTAAACGCCACGGTGAGCTGGAGAAACCACGCACCCTCCCCATGGAGCCAGGCCAGTCCCACCCCACAGGGAGTACCCACAACACCCCTCAGCGAAGCAGAGGCTCTGCACATGCATTGACCGGGGAACAGCGCAAATTGCTGAAACAGAATTGTGAGAAACTTCCCTCGTAAATCAGCGAGGTCACAATGGAGGGGTCGCAATGCAGCGAGAATATACTGTACTGTATCATTCCAGATATTAAGATATATTCATCCAACACACACACATTCTTGTCACAAACTGGATTTAGTTTAATGTGATTCCAAGCAACCTGAGCTCCAATTCATAAACTAGGAATTATACAAAGCTTAGGCACTGATGGTCTAAATTCCTGCTGCATTACTATAACTCTGTGTTTCCAATGGCCAAGCCTTCAGTGCTTCTACTCAGCAGGCTATGGTGTGCACCACAGCCAAAGCCAAAAGACACCTGAACACCTGCTACCTGTTTTGATTAAGTCCTTCACTGCAAAACAACTACCTTATAGCAATGAATACCAAACATTAACAAAAAAACAGGACTTTCACAATTGCCAAAAGAAAAGAAATAAAAATCTGTCACCATCTTACAAATTCCTTTTATAATAAAACAGCTAGAAAATAAATCTTCAGACCTTGAATTTGCTGCTTAAGAGCTTCCAATATAGTCTGATCAAGTCAACTGGCAATGAAAACAATTTATCTGCACCAGCTCCACATCTTATTGTGGGTTCACTGGTCAAAGCTCCTTATATTTTGATAGAGGAAAACACTTCTAAGGAGGTAGATGTCCAATCCATATCTGGAAACAGGCTTGGCAGATGACCGGCTTTAATATGAAGTGAACAAAGGACCACTGTTTGCATCAAGAAGCAGTCAGAAACTGTGGTACAAATTTCTGTAATAAATTCTTTAACTCCATTCACAGTTTAATTAAATCTATAGTTTACTAAGGGGCAGGGGGGGCGGGGGGGGGAGGGCAAATCACTGATCAGGACCACCGTCCCACATGAAATAGCTAAAATACTGTTTTAATTTTTAAATGAAGTGCCTGAAAAAATACCCAAAAGAAAATTAATCCCTTGTAAACTAAGCCTGCAAAACATATCGTAGATATATTTAAAACAAGCATAGCTTCATTTGAGTAGGAGAGCAGGATAAAATTTTAAAGTTTTTGGTAGTGTTTGAAATATGGCATGGTTATATTTACTGACAAGTAGGAAGATATTTGAAATGTGAAAGTATTTTAAAGTAATTTCTGGGCTTTGGAGTTTGACTTAGATTGTTTCATAAAGATTTCTATTAAAGAAGCCTTCATTCACATAACTAATTTTCTGTGAAAGATGACATAAATATTCTGTTATTCCAGAGTTTAAAGAAGGCTGAAACCTACATCATTGCAATTAAGAGCAAGAGGAAAAAATGCCACTCAGCTTATATGGGGAGCTGATAGCAATCCTCAAAGTTCATTGATTTTACTGTTGTTAGCTGACAAATTTATGTGAAAACATTTATAATAAATACCAATATATCTTAGAAGCAGTCAAAATAGCCAGAATGGCACTCTTTAATAAGATAACATCTCTACATATAAACATCACTGATGTTNTTGCTGTTTACAACTACCTGCGGGGAGGTTGCAGCCAGATGGGTGTAGACCTCTTCTTCCAGGCTGACGACACCAGAACGAGAGGGCACAGCCTTAAGCTACGCCAGGGGAGGTTTAATCTCAATGTTAGGAAGCGGTTTTTCACGGAGAGAGTAATTGCATATTGGAATGGGCTGCCCAGGGAGGTGGTGGAGTCGCCGTCCCTGGAAGTGTTTAAGAGAAGACTGGACGAGGAGCTTAGTGACATGGTCTAGGTGGTCTGGCTGGGGGGTGAGGGCTGGATGACCCTGGGCCCCCTCCGGCTCAGAGTGGCCTGCTAGACTGTGAGGCATCTAGGTTGTTATTATACTCTGGGATGTGCTCTTGGTCGCTGTACGGGTATTAGACGGTGAGTTGGACTAGATGATCCTCGTGGGTCCCTTCCAACTCATAATTTTCTGTGATTCTGTGAACTTCATGCACATCTGGTCCTCCAGAGTTTTGGGCAGCACTTACCCACCAGGAATATTGATTAAAGTGAGCAGACTGTTTCTGACTTTCAGTTACCCCCTTTATGCAACTATATATTCCCTGATGTCTCAGGTCGACATTATCATATATTTTTCAGACAAATTGACTCTTCCCATATCTCATAAAATACAGAGGAATAAAATAAACACTAACACTCCTGTGAAGGTAGACTGGAACCCTATTAAGGAGTCACTATATCCTGTCACCCTTTACTAAAAATGAGTCCTCTACTAGCCAATCTATTTAATGACAATTGATATCCCATCTGATATGTAGGTCTTGAAAATACATAGAAGACAAGGCCTGCACCACTTTTCTTCATAATGAAAAAAACACAAACTTCTGTCTTGATAACCCAGGAAACAAATCTTTGCCTTACTACACAGAACTTCACAGTTTCTAATGTATTTTATTAATTCAAATGAGGTTTTTAATTGTTTCAATTACTCCCCGGGAATGGCTGGATATCACAGTGAGGAAATAATTCGCCAGCAGCATGAGGAGGTGGTAAACGTGCTCTATCTTCTGAGCTGGTGGTGGAAAGCAGTCACTTTCACTTGCTGTAGTAAAGACCTTTGAATGAGTGGAGTGCCCATTCCAGATAAAGCCCTGAACACAGTTTTATATGACCCTTTTTTTCTAAATATTAGAGTTACTTTCCATCAAGTAAACACCCATGGCAAGGCTGTGGACAAGCTGCCTTATTTTATCATGTCTTTTGAAACTGGGAAACTCACAGGTATCTCTAGATATAATGTGTATATTGGCATTTAGTTTGGCCAATCACAAAACAAAAAGCAAGGTATGAACACTGGCAGTAGATTGAAATCAGGTGTCAAAGCAACCACAGGAATCAAAATTGGTCCAGTTTACAAAAATGCTCTATATACTAATTACTTCTTTTTATGGTTTACTGACATGGCTCATTGTATTCCTCATTACCTTAGACTTCGGCCTAGCTTGTCTGATACTGGTTGAGTTTATTTTGTTCAAGTCAATTTGCAACAGCAAAAGGTGATGTAATGCTTATCTTAAGTATTATTCCTTTTCTCAGGAGATGAATGCTATAGACACTGTCATAATTTCTTTTATTTGAAAGATTATAATGTATATTTTAATTAATGTTTAATGAAAGTTACTTCCTATTGTCTCCTCCATTTTGGCTTCTGATACTAAGAAAAAAGACAAGCAAATCTCAAAACTGGATATTGACAGACAGAAAAATCTGAATGTGTCAAATCATAGTCGTTAATAAAAATAGCTATTCTTCAAAATTACCTGCATTTCACTTATTTTACCTTCTTTGGCATTTATAGACAGTTCTTTAATAGGCTTGCTTTTGTTTAAGTCAAAGAACCAACTTCCTTTTTTAGAGGTCAAATGTAAACCTTACTTTTAACACTAGATGAAGAAAAATCTTGCAGCTGACTTAATACCCTGGAAATGGACTTGAAGTTCAGAAATTTCAATATAACTCTTGTTCCCTAAAATAAGGATACAAAGCCTAACAGTACACCATTTCTTTTAAGATTTTACAGGACAATAGTAGATTCAGTAAGGTTCAAAGATCTCATTGTTATATAGAGCAGAATTCTTTGTGCCTGAATCACAGAATCACAGAATCACAGAAAATTATGAGTTGGAAGGGACCCACAAGGATCATCTAGTCCAACTCACCATCTAATACCCGTACAGTGACCAAGAGCACATCCCAGAGTATAATAACAACCTAGATGCCTCACAGTCTAGCAGGCCACTCTGGGCCGGAGGGGGCCCAGGGTCATCCAGAATCATGAAACAATTCTCTAATCATGAAACTGCTCCTGATATTACATTTCTCTTCTAGAGTTTAACATGATGTTCACACTGAATACAAGAACTATTACTTTTATATTTTGTAAAAGTATAAAAGGCTTTGTTAGTAACATAGAAGTCTCATTATATTAGCGTGGTTATATATCACTTCTGTATTTTGTTGAAGCATATAACACTTTGTTGGTAACATAGAAGTTTAAGTATATTAGTGTGGTTAGAACTAATGAAAACATTTTTATAAGGACATTGGTTTTCTCAACCTTGAGAGGCAATGTGAAGAGATAAGCTTGGCAGCAGGCTAGGCCGTTAATTACACACTCCTCATCTGAGCAAGGTTGAAAGGGAAACTCCCCTGTAGATGTGGATGATACAGGTAGTTAGTGGATGGTAGAAGCAATTAACACTCGGAAAGGATGCCAAACACTGAAAAACCTAGAAGAGTTCAAAAGTTCACNTTTTTCCAGTTTTTATCTCTCCATCTTCAGTCGTAGCTTAGATGGATTCTGCAGTACTGGTTCTCTCTCTGGTCCATAGGTTTTTCACCATGGTCAGTCCAATTCACAAACAGCAGCAGGATGCCTGGAAGAACATCTCTACCCCTTCTGTTGTGGGCCTGGGGGCCTTCAATCTCTCAGCCTCCCAACGCAGGTTCTGAGCTGGCACTCTACATCTTGCTACTGAACATTTTTTCTTCTCTCCCAAGTATGTTATTCACAGAGACGCCTCTATTTCTATAACCTTGAAGGCCATAGCAGCACAGAGAGCTCAGGCAAGAACTGAGCTGTTAACCCCCTCGCTGCCAGAACAGCAGAAAACCCCCTAAACCATAACACCCCAAAAGACTCCCAAATGAACACTTGAGAGGCGGAACCAGGGCGGAGACTGGGAGGAAATTTATGCTAAAGAGACATCACACACTAATCTAAATAAACCACTCCTATCCTCGGATACTTAATGTTTATGCATGTTTTGTTTAATGAATATGTATAATTATATAGCATATAATGGGTGCCTGTAATGTTAGTTGTTAGGCAGGTAAGGAAAATTTTTCCCCTAACCTCACAATGTTGCTATCAAACATACCTACTCTAAAATTCTTTGGAGTCTTGAGGTTTGTTCCGTAAATCAATACTTCCACAGACGTCTAACTCTAAAGAACAAGGTATATTGGCATGCTTCATAATAGCCACAGAGGGATAGCCACAGTCTTAAGAGTGCGGATCATTTGTACTAAAACAGAAATGAAATTATTTTACATAGTTATTAACTAGAGATTATTGTTTAATTTGTTTTTTTAATTTCCAAATACGCAGAAAATCTTACACACATTTGTAATACTTGAAGATCCATTGCTGAGCTCAGTTAGGGGAGAATTTATCTGATTACTGCATAGTGAACAATTTTATCAGCACTCTTCAGAATACATTACTAAATACGGTATAAATGCACTGTGATCAGGTACTATCCAAAATATAAGGAAGAAAAAGATCATCCAGTCATTTTCTGATAAGTAACAAAAAATATGCCTGCAAATAAAAAGCTCCCCACAAAAGCCACTATTGATTTTGACTCCATATAGAGTTACTTCTTTCCTGCATATTGCCTGAGGAGACCTGCCAGGCTGGCTCAAGACCCCATATTGCAATGTGCCAGCACCCTGGTGCCACTTTGCTCCAAAGCCAACTTCCAGGACTTGTAAGGGTGAGGGATGACACATCTTGCCTGACAAATAAAATTCTTTGAACATGGTTTATGCTTTCAGAGTCAACCAGAGATTTAAAGAAACTGAAGAGATTCAAAAGATTCCTGCTTGGGCAGGCACTCTTGCTTATCACATTTGTAGAAAGAAACATATGTAGTAGCTGCTATTATAATCAGCCTTTCTTGAAAAAAACTACTCTTTATCGATGACATGGACAAGGGAATTGAGTCCATCATCAGCAAGTTTGCGGATGATACTAAGCTGGGGGCAAATGTNAAAGAAACTGAAGAGATTCAAAAGATTCCTGCTTGGGCAGGCACTCTTGCTTATCACATTTGTAGAAAGAAACATATGTAGTAGCTGCTATTATAATCAGCCTTTCTTGAAAAAAAGACACAAAAAAATAAGAGTTTGAGATTGAAATCTAATCCAGTATCAGTTGCAGTAGCACTGGCTTCTCCAAGTTTTACCCTGGACCTCACGGCACATGTAAATATGTCCCAGTCCTCTCCTTCCCCTCCATGTACCCATCACCCATCTCAAGAAGGAATGCAGTCCATTTGCCACCCCTCATACACACTTCACCTGCCCCAGCCAGAATCCCAACCCCTCTCCAAAAAAACACAGCTCCTTTCCTCTCCAGCAAGACCCCAGCCTTGTCCCTTCTCTGAACATTCTGAACCCTTGTCTCCCTTTCAGCTTTCTTTGACTCCCATGGTACAACCTGGCCAGCTGCCTAAGCCCCACTGGAGGCCAAGAGGCACTGTGTCTACTGCTCACCTGCATGACAGCCGTGTCCCCATGAACCCCTTGAAATCAAAGAGGGATTTCTGAAAACACAAAGGACTAGCTGGCTGCCTTAGTCCACCCTCAACCCCCTGTCTGCCAGTGCTGTAACAACACCTAATGAGGTATCAGGGAGGCCCTTAGTGGTGTCCTCAGGTATGCCAGCGAACAGAGCCTTAGAGATGGGCCTCTTCACTTATGGGGAGAGACATGGCTTTCAGATGGGGTCCTACAGGCTGTCAAAAAGAAATAAAGTAGCTTTTCAGGTAGTGATCAGTTTTCAGCATGTTCTGTTGAAGTAAAAATGTTATCAAACTTTGTAGCTAGACTTCACTAACACCTCTGCATGTTCATGCTGTTAGACCTACCACAGAAAAGTGAGGAGGAACCTAGAGAGCTGTTTTGGACATTTGGACTGATCTCAGGTGTTCGGCTACTGCCAGGACTTGGTAAGAATGTAAGAGAGTGGTTTCAGGCTGCCTAAAGACTAAAAGGTATTTAATTTAAGGTCAAATCAAAAGAAGTCTTTTTTACACTCTCAAAGCTGTTGTGAGTCCTTTACTCCTGCATGGGGTCCATCTGCTACTGTCATCTCTTACTTATTATGTTCTTATTTCTGTGTGAATTGTTAGATGGAATAGCAGTAACATCAGTAACACTGAACATTGTGACGAGCTAATGGTTTACCACTTTGCCTAGATGGTTATTTTCTATAATTTCCCACCTATGAATTAACATTTATCTTGCTGATAGGGACTATTATCCAGTTGAAATCAATATTCTACTGAAATGAATCACTTAATTAAGACCATAGTGCAATTCTTATTGTGTAGAGAAGTATTTTCCCAGTCATTTACAGTACAGCGAGTACTGTTTTAGCTACAGGAGCAATGCAGTATAATAATATAAAATGATAATTTGCACTTATACAGAGTAAAGGTGGTCAATATTTTTTGAGGAACACCACAGGACACACCATCAAACCTGAACTTGTTTCATTCAAATTCTGCTAATATGGTTTGACACATAAATGCATTTTTAAATAATAATCACGTTAATTGCATGATCTCTTTTCTGACTAAAATTTCAAAGAATCTTTAAAGAAAATGTTCAGGCTGAAAACTCTAAAACCATTCAAACAAAATAATTACTGTTTTCAAGACCTCTAAAACTGCACTTTTTAATGGGTGGATTCTAGGCTTTCAAAATTAGCAGATTCATATGCCACTGAACTTCCAGTAGCAGCTGATTGTTTTACTTGGACACAAAAATGGTAGAATCCTACTTATCTCAAATAAAACATGTATAGTCTCATGGAGACAATGGAATTCTTTTTTTCCATACAGATGGTCCCAAACCTACACCTGCCAAGAAAATCTCTTAACAAATTATTACTTTTAGTAATATTAAAGTAAGTAAGTAATAAGCAGTGCAAATATTACTTTAACATTGCACTTTCATAAAAGCTACAGCAATCACTCAGTGATATGTGATTTCCAGTGGGGGAAATATTGATCTTTATGACAAAAAATAAGAGGAATGATAGAGAATAATATACTTGCAGTAGTAAAATAAACTACTTACACAGTAAATGTCAAAGGCATGCTTTGAAACATCCCTACTTGAAAAAACCCTGCAATGAAAAACCTCTGTTGGATCATCTTTGCATACAACCTCATCCCTCAGTCATACACTAAGTGCAATTTCTTCGTTCCTAGATATTCCCAAGAGTTCATTTTCAGCATTTTGGTTTACTCAATTTTTTTCAAAGGAGAGGGAAAAAATGCAATACATAGAAGTATAGATACAATCAATAAATGAAACATATGCAATATATTCTTTAATATATTTTCTAAAACCTCAGGTTTATTCCTTCAGTTATAAAAAAGTGAGATAGTTCAGTTTTAACATACAGTTTGTTTCTCTGAGGAACTACTAAATCAAAACCTCTCTGAGCTACAAAATACTACCCAGACAATTCCCCTTCTTTCCCTGCCCTATTCCTGTCATATTTGTGCCTGGTGTTGACTCAGAGCAGTGTGGAGGTTGAACTTAGCTGAGGACCAGCCCTTGTTCTTTACCAGCTCTTCAAAGCACCCAGCTCCTGGTGAACTTTCGCGTCAACCCTTTAACCCACAGAAAGATAAAGACTGCAACAATTCTTTAACGCCAGTTTTAAAAAATATTGCTTTATGATTGCTACTGCCACTGCTAAACCTTTCACTGGTATCTGGAGAGCAGATCAAGAATCATTTAATATGGCACAGTGGTAAACATTTCCACACCCTATCAACCACGCTTCTCAGTCTTTATTGTGAGAGTGTTATGGTTTAGGGGGTTTTCTGCTGCTCTGGTAGCGAGGAGGTTAACAGCTCAGTTCTTGCCTGGGCTCTCTCCTTGCTGCCAGGGCCTTCAAGGTTATAGAGATAGAGGCGTCTCTGTGAATAACATACTTGGGAGAGAAGAAAAAGAAGTTCAGTAGTAAGATGTAGTGTGCTGATTCAGGACCTGCGTTGGGAGGCTGAGAGATCGAAGGCCCCCAGGCCCACGAGAGAAGGGGTAGAGATGTTCTTCCAGGCATCCCGCTGCTGCTTGTGAATTGGACCAACCATAGCGAAAACCTATGGACCAGAGAGAGAGAGAACCAGGACCGCAGAATCCATCTAAGCANTTTTTTTTTAGTTTTCTCCTTCAGGAGAAGTTGGGGTGGGTCTCTTGCATCCAGCCAGGGTCAAACCACGACTAATTCCCTATTACTCTTCTTATGAGTAGAAAGTAGGTCGTGCACTGCAGACTCTCCCTTCATTAAAGCATAATTTTTTTCTTTTGCCTAAATTTCTACACAATTATAGTTTATCTCCAGCACTTTGATCATTTCAGAGAAGCAGTAAGTAGCTTTTAACGGTATCTGCTCCTATTATATGTTGAATCTTAGGTGATGGAAGAGAAATAAGGTACCGAACCTCAAAGAGTTGAGGCTTTAACTTCTTCCAAATTGAAAGCAACTGAAGTGTTTATGAAAAGCCTTTGTGTGATTAAAATCTATCATTACTGAGGGATTCATTTTCATACCTATGTTTAACTTAAGAAACACCAAGATGATAATAGAATTCAGTAAGAACTTTGTTATTGACTTAATGTCAATAAACGTTTTATTTATCTAATCTGTTAAAGTAAATTGATTTATTTATACAAACTGTCAAAGGAAAAAGTAATATATAGCACTGGTAGAAAGTAGCAGTAGTATTGTTCAGCTACAAAGCTATTGTAGCTACTAGTTACAATAAAGCCAGTGAAAATATTATTAACAAACTTGCAAACAGAAAATTTACAACATTAATACTTAAACTTATTTTAGAACATTTCATAAGGTTTCGGCAACAAGATATGTCTTGAGAGAATATGCAAGTAGTTGGAGGCACTTTTAGGTTATATATCAGTGTTAAGAAAACAACAAATTCTTCCTGATTGTGTTATTAGCATAACAAAAAGTCTGGCTAGCTAGATGAGAAAAAGGATGGTCTTACCTCAGGTGTAGCTGAAGTGCTATTAATGTGGTTCTATTTAACAAGCCCAACAGGGCACAGAATTTCCAGATTGTCTTGCACATTCTGATTTGAGGATTCAGAAAATTATATATTTTAGTGACTTAGGTAGGAGGTTAGAAGTTTAAGGATTTTAGTGAATTAGTGAAATTTTAGTGAATTTTAGAAGGATTAGTACATTTTAAAATCATTCAAGTAGCCTGAAAGTTAAGGCTGAATATTGAAGGTGAAAAACCTTGTCTTCCAGTCCTCAAAGGTAAACAACAGAGGGTGCTAGCCAAAACAAGGGAAAAAGAATGTGAAACATCAGAGGTTATTTGTTGAAGGACCTAAAGCAAAGCTGAAATTTATGACATAATGTTGAGGGATGCATATTCACGGAGTAATTTCCATATGTATGAGGCAAGGGTATAAAAATAGGTGGCAAATCTGGGTGGGGGCTTTTTGGCACCTGACAGGGTAGGGGACACTGCTTTTCCTCTCTCCTTGGCTCATGGGCCAAAATAAACTTTTTCTCTGCCTGCAAGCAACAACCTTGAGTCTTGCAACTGATTTCCTTAAATCAATTCTGACGTGAAATCTTCAACATGTCTCTTGCACACCAGAATTCTATCTCATACAAGTAATGCCATATACAATAGTCCAAGGTCAGATTTTCATGGTCAATGCATTAAATTTTTGCATGCTATGCAAAGCCAATGGCACAACAATGGAAGAGAGAATCAGAGATCAAAATGCCATTCAAGAGCAGGTCCTCCATTGAGGTCCCTACAGATTGGCACATGAGTGAAGCAGAATGTAAAGAACTGTAAAAAAGTTATTTTGCCAATGTTTCACACAGCATGTCACCTGTTTTTATGCAAGAATACTCCATGCTCAGATCTGCCAGAAGAGGTACTGAGGCGAGCTTGATAATACACTTACATCGAAGTTAACTTCATAGGTAAAAGAAGACATTTTTTGTTCCGTCATTTTGACAACAGTGTTGTCCACTGCTCACCCAAAGGAAATTAAATATTACCTGGTTTTGACCATTGTCCAAGTCTCCACACTTTTGCACCTGAACTTGCAGGCTTCCCGAACAACTTGGACTGGCAGACTTGAAAATCATTCTTGTTATTTTTACACCACCACATTTTTATGATTTTAAGCATACTTTTGCAACATACATTAGTGGAAAAATGATCACACTAAAGTTGACAATCTGATCACCTAGTTTCAAAACAACATAAATTAAAATGGCTGCACTAGCATGAAAAGCCTCTATTACAGAGATTTATAAAGAAAAAGCTGAGTGAACTTTAATTACAACAGCATTTCCCATGCCACTGTATTAATGACAAATCTATTGCCTCTTACTCCGAGGTAGGATTATAGCTTTACTCAAGGGTTTTCTGTTTGAGAACCTCTGGCATATGGTTTCTGTGATAAAGTGCATGAGGAAAGCACCTAGAATTGCACTGTCTAAATCAGCATAAGGCAGTGTTTTTGAAAAGGAAAATCTGGCACCGTACATGAATACTGATCTCTTCTAGAGCAAGCCAAGTCCAGCAGTGGCACAAGGACTTGAGATACTGGGAGTGGGAGTCAATAAACAACTAGGTAAAATTGGTAGCATTGAAGAAACATCAAAGCAACATCACAGTTGAGAAATCAAGCATTCAAAAATCTGGAAATTCAAGTGTTATGATTACTTCTTCACCATTAGCTCTGATAGCTTGTATGCAGCTTACTTTCAAAAGGCATAAATTAGACAATTAAGATAAAGATCTGTCCTAAGTAATACCATGAGTCCTAAGTCAAGCTACTACAAAACATCCTTTCAGCATTAAAACCACTGCAGCTTTGCTGATTTTAGATCAGCTGAGAATCTTGTATAACAGTCAATATACTTTGGTCACTAAGTGCAGGAGTTAGAAGGTGCGTTCTTCTCCTTGCTCATCTCAGAGGTAGTTGCTGGGGGAGGGAAATCAAATTTGTGAATGTTTTCAAAAAGTAAAAGAGTACTTCAAGAGCATCTAGGGCCTAATACTGCTAAGGATGAAACAACGAGACGTCTGTCCTCATGTTCTTACTGATAATCATCATAAAGGGTCACTAAAGTTCATGAATTTCAAGGTAAAGGTGACAGGAAATTGATCATTGGGAATGCTAAAACTGAAGTTGAACCTTTATAGACCTTTATAGCATAACGAACTCACAACTCACACTCTGCTTTCATGGATTTTTTCAGACTTAGCTAAGGCTGTCGTGATGGGGTTGTATGACAGAAACAGAGGAATGCAAATCAGGAAATCATTTCACCTTCTTGACTCAATTCCACTTGCAATCTGCGCACATATAAATTCTGCTGCCAGACAGTTCTAACTCCAGCCATTCCTCTAAGGTCATTAAGGATTCTCATATCTGGAGGACACCCATACATGCAAACATAACCCTTACCTATCTCTGCACATCTTCATACCAGGAAGGCTCTAACAAAGCAAGAATTTTTCCCAGCAGAGATGATTCTCCTCCAGGCATGTGCTGTGGAAAGACAGAAGGTAGTTGCAAAATCCAACTCGTCTTTAGCTATACAATATACAGATTTCTACCTCACAGAACAATCTCAACACACACCTAGGAAAAGCTACAAAAAAATCTTTATGCAAAAACCAGCAATGATGACTCTAGCTGTAGCTAACGTGCAAGTACACACTATGTCCAGCTAAACAATTATAAATCTCAAGGATACGTTTTGTGATATATAACAAACAGATGCAACGACTGCTTAGTCAGTTGTGAGAACATATGGAGAAATACACAATATCAGATCTCCTTTGTCACTGACTTGTAAGAGTGTTTATTTAGTTGTTGCTTTTCCTTTCAGAGTTCTAAACCTCCAGAAGGTACAAATATATGCTGCCCTGAGAGGCTGAAAATATTTTCATTAGCCACCCAGATGTTTTTATCTTACGCCCTAGGGGCAGATCAAAAAAATAATCCACTTTAGTACAGTGTTGAGTGTCCCTGCCTCTCATGAGGGAGACCACGGGTTCAATTCCTACCAGGTAGGCAGTGGTGCCATTTAAGAGTTGGACTCAATGATCCTTGTGGGTCCCTTCCAACTCAGAATATTCTTAGAAATCCACTTTTGTACAATGGTGAGTGTCCCCACCTGCCATGTGGGAGACCAGGGTTTGATTCCTGCCAGGGAGGCAGTGGTGCCGTTTAAGAGTTGGACTTGATGATCCTTGTGGGTCCCTTCCAACTCAGAATAATCTGTGAATATATGTGAATATATATATCGGCAAGTATAAAAGTAACACAACTTCACTCTAGGTCTCATTTCTTGAGCTGTTGTAACAAGCTTGTCTGGCCAACTTATTTATTGTAAAGTTATCGCATTTGGACCTAAGTTCTTCACCTTAAATCTTCAAACTCATTTCTTCAAACAAGTGCCCTCTCCTTGGAATTCATATGAGTAATAAAGCATCTTTTAAAAGGACCACTTGGAGATCCAAGAAATGAAAAAATCCTTAGCTGAAAACTCCATCAAAGGCCACAGCTTTTCCTTGGACTGGAACTCTCTCACTTCTGTATTAACACCAGGATAGAGTAGAGAAAAATCAGTCTATTATATAAATTTATAAAGGAAAATTGGAGGGCACTGGCAAGAGACTGAATATTGACTCAAGCCTTGTAATAATCACATTTTGAGACTCCTAGGGAGTCATTTGCAGGCTCAGAAGCACAGGGAGAAGATATAGTTCAATAATTCCTTTGCTTTTTCTTATCTATAAAATCCAAGAGGAGGATTTCCCTTTCTACTGATTCATGTTTCCAAATTTTGCAATCTGAAATCAATGTAATTAAAAGAAAACAATGCTGTGGAGAAGTACCAGCTCTCCATATGACCATACAAGCTGTACCTCTGTAAATACGATA
Source organism: Pitta sordida (assembly GCA_013390025.1). NCBI lineage: Eukaryota > Metazoa > Chordata > Aves > Passeriformes > Pittidae > Pitta > Pitta sordida. The sequence goes on along the minus strand of WEKX01013631.1, from coordinate 159 downwards.
AATCATCAGAGCTAAACCACCCTTTCTTACATCCAGGTAAGAATTACAGCTTTCTAGTTTTACTCCTGATCTGTTTTCACCGTAAGTAGAAATCTCTTGCAAGAATCATGTCAATTTTTCTCACATACCAAAATAAAACTCACAGAATCACAGAATCAC
>WEKX01013627.1:0-40539 GCA_013390025.1 Pitta sordida | reverse complement strand
AGCGGAGCCCAGGGACTGCGCCCGCCTCAGCCAGCGCTCACCCACCCACCCCAGCGCTTGCCCTACTGCCAAACGCAGCAGCCGCCCGCCCCCTCACCAGAGCACAGCCACATCAGGCAGCACTCAGGCAACTGAGACAAGCCCCACTCTCAGGACCGTCCTCCCAACCTTATTAGGGGAGTGGTCGTGGCTACAGGCGTGGCGTACTTGAATACTTAATGGGTTCGCTATCTTCACGGATTCCAAGACTTGCGTGAAGAGGGCCAGACAGCCTGTGAGTAACGGGGGATCACTGTATATAAAAGCTGGTACAGTCATGATGAATATTTACTGGCGTTAGAAACCTCTGATACTGCTCTCCAGCACTACCAGGGAGGTGTCGGTTGTACTCCCTTCTGCCATATGCACGCTCACTGCAAAGGAGTACTGGAATGTTAGGGAAAGCCATGGCTTCAGTATGTTCTATATTGGGCTTCATGCTTCAGTAGTTTCTGTGAGTGTTAAAACCTGATTCTGTTCAAAAGAAAATCATGAGTTTCAAAAAAAGTTATTTGCTGCCACTGAAAAGTCTTGTTGAATGATCAAATTTCTTGAAAACATGTTTCAGGTAAGAAAACCAGTTTGGCAGTGACTTGGTTTAAAAATGTATTCTTGCTCTCTGTTCAAAGCAATGAATGTTGGCACATTTCTATTGTTCTCTGTTGCCTGGATTAGCTTTGCAAAAGAGGCAGTGTTTTCTTAATCACTATATGTAAGCATTTCAGCTCTTTATAGTGAACAGATACAGAGGTTTGGACATGTTGAGTACAATTTTTGCCTTTGGTAGATTCATAAGCATTCACCTGTCACAATTGTGAAAGATATTCAACAAAAGATGGAAAATGCTTTTGGGTAGGCATATGCTGAATATTTCATCAGAATCTGTCCAAAGTGCTTACATATCAGGCTGTAGGTGAATCTCTGGAATAAAGTAACTGATAGCATTAAAAAGGATATTGAAAATAAAGCATTGAAGATAGAGTTGCTTTGCTGCATCTTTTTTCTTCACCCTGCATCTTTTTACCTCCCTGTCTTGTAGAAGGACTGGTCTTTCAGTGAGTTTGTTCTCATTGCCACACAGTGTACAAATACTCTGAGCTTATGTGAAAGATGAAAGGTCTNGCTTAGTGACATGGTCTAGCTGGGGGGTGTGGGGCTGGATGGTCCTGGGTCCCTTCCGGCTCGGAGTGGCCTGCTAGACTGAGAGGGAACTAGGTTGTTGTACCACTCTGGGATGGGCTTTCAGTCTCTGCACGGGTGTTAGATGGTGAGTTGGACTAGATGATCCTTGTGGGTCCCTTTCAACTCATAATATTCTGTGATTCTGTGATTCTGTGAAGTGCACAGGTGAAGGTGAATTGAATGATTGTGCAGAATACTCTGTTCCTCAGTGGTATGTGATAGCGGGTGGAGGAAGCATCTCTCAAAAGGATTAATATTGATTGGAAGTAGAAACCATGTTATTTCCCGCGCACTGGTGGTATTTCCTTATGCCAGTATATCCACATACCCAGGCAGGAGTTACTTTATTGATGGAGGTAGCAGCTTTGGTTTTCAGTTGAGATGCCAGCTGGTTTGGTACGCTCAGGTAATTACATCTACAGAAGTAATAAACATTGATATTCTCTCTGCAATTCTCTCTGCCTCTGCTAGAATTTTCAAAGTTTGTGCTGTATCTAGACTGGGGGAAAAATGCAACAGAATACTTTTCACTGAAGATGATCTGAAAATATTTGAAAACACTCATCCCATCATGTTTACAAATGGTGTGTGTTAACTTAGCTTACTTTCTATCCCATACTCACAAGACTTTATCTGCTTCACAGAAAAGGACAGGACTTGCAGAGTAACATACAGTAGAAAATTTTGTTTACCAACATTCTGGAGGCTTTCTGGTAGGATTTCAAAGTCAAAATACATAGTTGAGCAGAGGTGTTGTGAGACATAAATAAAATACATTTCAATGCTATCAAATGTTTCATCTCTACATGCTTTATCAAAGTAAAATTTCACTGACATTTGTTTTCTTTCCTCCAGTTCATGACTTGTCCTTTCTTTGTTCTATCTCAATGACTATCCAGGTGGTAGCATTTTACATTTATCTCCAATGTGCTTTGTAAGAATAACCCAATCTCACTGGGTCCCAAATTAGTTTATAGGTGAAAAACAGAGGCTTATTGTCTAGTGTGAGCAAGTGGGGAAGCTGGGCCAGTAAGTATGTTCAAAGATAAATTCATCAAAGTTGAAGAAGTAGAGCTGACTAGAGAATGTTATGATGAAATGTAGTTTTTCAAGAAAAAGATTTATCTAGAGACGAGCTTGTTTCAAACTCTGTAAAGACCAGCTTGGAGTTTCATGGTACGTATATCTGTCACTTCCTGCTAAGTGACTTAAAGTGATGAAATAGTTCGGGTTTTAAAACTACCCAAACAGAGCAGGGTTTGCAAACAACTTTCCAATGCCAAGAAATAGGATTTGGAATAGTGATGAGGAACTAAGACACCAAATTCACTGGCCAACATAAATCACCTCCATGCCCCAAAATTAGTCAGTAAATATCAATATGCAGGACTCTTTTCCCGTCCAAGGATTTGATGGACAGGGAACCACTGGAGAATTTGAAAGGGAGAAAAAAAGGCATTGACAGACATTACAGGAAATGTTCTCTGGAGGGCACAGAACCACTCCGGGGCAGAACAGTCAGAATTTACTTGAAAGATTAATTCTCTCCTGTTGTTGTTGTTGTTTTGTTTTTTTTGTTGTTTTTTTTTTGTTGTTGTTGCAACCCAAACACTGAATCTCTGAAGAATGGACAAGTAAGGGTAGTCCCTCTTTAACTGGAAACATATAGCAGCACTTGTCGGTAAATGAGATTAAACAAAAAAGCATATTTACTTGCCCAACTTCAACTGGTTAACACAACCTACTAGAGATTTAAGTGCAGATTTTTTGCCTGTTATATCTGTGGAGCCTCAATCTGTTGGCTGTGTGATGAGCTTGGTTTGCTGTGCTGGTTTCATGCAAATGAGGAATATTTGCTGCAAATGAGAAATACTTGGTGATTACATTTCTTTAAGTGGAATTCAAAAGAAAAGCAGGCCAAATCCAGCAACCAAAGCTTTTCCTAGTATTAATGAGTGAGAACCACAGAAGCAGACTTATTATTATTAACATCCTTATTAATAATTTATTTGGTCTGGGTAGTGCAGGAGCATCTAAGTCACTCATTATGTTAGCTGTTGTGTCACAGTCAGTCTGTGCCCACGTAGTCTTACAATATAAATACATAATCTGGTTTTTATCATGTAGGTAACATTTAATGATAAAAAAACTAAAAAAGAGGAAGCAATTCTGATCTTGTTCAAGTTCAAATAACAGACTTTATAACGTGAATTAGAACTAATAAATATAAATTAGTACTTACTTGCTCACAATGTTGGCATTTCCCATATCCTTTGGACTCGTTAAATTCATGCATCTGGTAGTCCAAAAAAAGGGCACCCAAGAACAGTGCCATGCTTTTTTTTACTTTTTTAAAAATTCTCATTACAGAAAAAAATAACACTTAAGTACATTTTCCTCAGACAGTGGCATTATGGAGGAGGATAGGGAGGATCTACATCCAATTCATGTATCATTTCACTATTCAAAAATTTACTCTGTACCACCATTGTTGGTGAAGCATGGCCTTTTTCAAAACTATGGTAAATCAGATTTTCTCCAAATGAGACAGAAGAAATTAATTCAGCAGTCCTGTCCTTGTGTTTCATCATAATACATGATGGAATTGTACACTGAAGGTATTTTGTGCCCTTCTGTAACAAAAAAAGAACTGAAAAAAAATTTTAAAACCATGGGGAAGAAGCTGTTTGGGACGACCCTTTCTTGCATAATGAGTTTCCCCACTTCTGCCAAGCTGCCTGACAGCTCCAGAGACAGAAGAAGCATTGACAGGAGATCTATGCAAGGACCGAGGATGGCAGCATGCCACTCTTTTTTTGCAGTCAGTGGGCCACTGGCCCTGTTCAGAAAGGAAAGATCCTTCATTAGTGTCACCTTCACATTTCTTAGCCTGGACTATGAGAAAGATAAAAGAACTCTTGGCCTACACTGGAACTCTGTATTCAGCTCTGAATGAAGAACTACGCATACTCTGAGCCTGAAGAGTACAGCACAGCCTCAGAGTTGTGAGGGATTAACTACCTGTTACGCAGCAGATGCACTGAGGTCATGTCAAGTTGTATAAAAGTCTCAGTTCTAGCCAAATAACAAAAATGTAGCACAAGGGCATGATGGTTTCTAAGACAAAATTTAATTTCCTGGTATAAACAAGGGCTGCAAGAGATCATAGTTCATGGTTGACAATGACTTCACATACTGCTGTTACAGTCAATGAATCTGGGTCAAGAGAAGAGGGAGAATCACGTTTGTTCCCTGGAAAACTGATGCAAGGCTGCTGGTCTTCATGCGTTGTTGTAATGTGCTGCACATGCTCCACACAGACTTGTGTTGGTATAACCTTGTCGAGCGGTTATGTTTGCACTTGTCCCTGCGTAAGTCTCTTGTGATTCTAAACACATTTTCAGCCAAAGTGTAAGACCAGGACATCTGTATATTTATCTATGTTGGTAGAAAAGAGCAACAGCCTTTTAAAAAACCTTAATTTAACACATTTCCATTGAAAGTTTCACACTTTTTGTTATTCCCCCTATACATGCAATGTTGGAGTTTAAAAGATAGGGAGATTAGACCCATGCTCAAGATTCATCTTATCCTGAAAGTCAAATCCAAGATTTTTAGGGTTAGGAGAATAGAAACAGAGCATCAAGGTGATCCAGAGCTCTGATCTGTGTGGTCAGATACTGCTTCTGTAGGGCACGAGTTTTCACATGTTTGTGAGTAGACCTTCTGTCCATCCCCTGACTTTTGCCTTTTGGAATCAAAACCTCACTTCCTCATTCCAAAAGTCACTGAAGGTCTATGACAATAAAAGCATCCAAAACTTAGGGGAACTTCATCTTTGGCACTCAATCTTTATTATGACAAAAGACAAAGTCTTTTGGGAGGCAGAGTTGGAAAGAGGCTATGTGGACCCTGATTTAAATGTCAATTTTTTTACTTAGTTTCAAGAATGACTTAGCTACAGTCTTTTTTTTTTTTTTTTTAAATAATAACGAACCATGCAAAATTACTGGTCTTTTTTGTATTCAGGAACTCAAATCCCAATGTACTTATTTTCTGCTTGTGCATCTCAGCATCAGGTTTTCTTCTGAGCCAATCAACCATGGAAAATGTTTGCCATTCTTTTTCTTCAGCACCCATCTTGCAATCCTCTAAATTAGGATTTGTATTTTTTTTTTAAAGTAGAGGTTAAGAAGGGAAGGATCTTCAGTTTCAGTGTCCTTTTGGTCACTGCCTCAATGAATTAGATCCTTCTTCTAATGCTGCATAACAGTATGTCAGCCTTACATGTCATACTGGATGTACAGAAAGGGTTATAATTTGGCTGTCTCAAAAGATAGGAACATGCCATTGGAAGCCAAGCTCTCCAGTTCACCAGCAATAATGTACTCTTTGGCAGTCTTGAAGAAAGTTCTTGAGGAGGATCTTAGGGTGCTGCTGGCCTCCCAGAATGGTTCAATATCCATAACATGATTCTAACACAGCATTATCTCAAATGGTACTCCTTGCTTCTTCAGTAATGAATTTCTGGGTGTCTGTCTCTCTAATCTGCAACACGTTCATGCCTATCTTCCCTGCAGTCTCTGTTTCTTGCCTGCACAGAGGAGCAGTCTGAGAACTTGTATGAGAATCAGTGTTCTTCATAGTTCTTGCTTCAAAGAGGTTTTCACTTCTCTTTTGAATGCCAGTCAGCCTCTGATAACACTTGTACCCACAGCATTCTCTCCTCATCCTGCCCTGTCAGGAACAATACCTTTTGCTGTCCGCTACAGTAATCCCTCACTACTTCGCGGTTCACCTTCCGTAGCTTCAATACATGACGGGGTATTTTTCCACGAAGATATGTTCCACCTCCCTCACTCGTTTGCGGTTTCTTCCTGGGTCACGTGACAAATGGATGGTTGTACATGCTCAGTGCATGCCGCTGCCATGCCATGGGCAGGATGCGCCTGCCCTGTGGGGCAGGGAGACAGCGCCGGCAGGTGCTGCTCACTCACTCAAGGGTCAACTGGAGTTTGCTCCCTTATGAGAGTGTTGGAAAGATTAATAAAATGGTAGGGCAGCTTTATGCACACTGTGTCAAGCTTGCCCTGGGGCTGCAAGGGTGTGGGGGCTTGGCAGCCGCTCACCCTGAGGTCCTGGGCTCCAGTCGATGTGGGGCCATGCTGACATGAGCCACACCATCATGAGTCATGCCACTGCTCTGTGCCGGCATGAGTGACAGCAGCCGCCACACTGTGGCACACTTGCCATCCCGTGCCACCTGTGCCCCACTGCTGGCAGCTGCCAACCCCTCCTCAGCACATGGTGTGGGGCGTGGCAGGGAAAGTGTCCCTGCATTCACCAGGGCTGGCAGGCCAGGCTGTGGACGGGGCTACATTTACATATGTATTTTCCACTACTTTGCAGAATTTACCTTTTGTGGGACTTTCACCTTTCTGGAACTGACCCCCACAATATTTGAGGCATTAATGTAGTTGTAGGGGCTTTTCTGTGCTGTTTCCATTGGTGATGGCAGCTGCTGCCACAGTAAGGAGAGAAGTCCAGAAGTCCAGAAGAGACACTTCCAGGTAAAATGCTTGAGAGGGGCATGTGTGTTTGTCTGTGTTTGTGCCAGCTGCTTGGTATGGAATTCAAAATACCCATAATGAACATTTTACCGAAATGGACAATGGTAGTAGGCATTTCTCTGCAGTTTCAGCACTGCAGCCAGAGCTGGCACCTTAGCCTTCCTGTCTGTAAAGACCTCAAATTCATGCTATTCTATCATATTTTGGCAGTCAGGGACTGGGAAGTCCATTCCCTAAATGATATACAACAGCACAGCCAGGGACAAGCCTCTCAGCTCCTCCTGCAAGTGCTGCAACTCTGTGCACCAGAGAGTCCTGGGGAGGCTGAGCAGAGCAGGAGCATGAGAGCATTATCTGTTTGTGGGGAAATTCACTTCCTGAAAGGGAAATGAGCACCCAGTCCCACCTGAAGTTTCTTTCCTCTTTTATGTACCAAAAAGATACAGGTCTGAGTGTAAAATACACCCCTAGCTGGCTCTTGGGGAGCTTTCCCAAGAAGTGGACGCATCCATACCTTCCCACTTAGGCAGAGGACTGAATCTTGGTGGCTTGTATCTTAGCAAGTGCATTAACCATCTGTAATGCTTTTCCATTCCCCCCGCCTCCCCGTGTCCCCCCCCCCAAATTAAACTACCCATAGATTAAGTTCTGGTATGCAGAAGGCTGAATGAGAGTTATGCCAAGAATTTTAAAGTCAGTGGTTTTATGGCGGGCACAGGATCAACCAATACAGTCTAGGATAGGGGACATCTAAAGACGTCACAGTTTGGGATTTTTGATGTCCACAGAAATAACTGGAGATATTTTTAGCACATCCAGAGTACAATTATGTGAATTATGTGGAATCTGTCCATTCAGAATTTAAGATGGTTTAGGAAAAAAATATTATTGTCAGTTGATTATTTTGATCCTATTTTGATTTTAACAAAGTTGAAAATCCACTTTAGTACAGCGGTAGTGTCCCCATCTTTCATGTGGAAGACTGGGGTTCAATTCCTGCCAGGGAGGCAGTGGTGCCGTTTAAGAGTTGGACTCAACGATCCTTGTGGGTCCCTTCCAACTCAGAATATTCTGTGAATCTGTAATTCTGTGAATCTGTAAAAGTACTATGATAAGCCTATTGCATCTATCAATATGTTAGAAGTCTTCATCAAATTAAGTCTTGCTGGAAACAGCAAAGATCTAAAGTTGTTTTAACATGAGTTGTCTTGCCTTAGCAAACTGCGTCAAACATTTTAGTCCTTCTCAGTAATCAGCATTCCTATTGTAAAAGAAGATAATCTAACACCAAGGAATGGGCTAAAGAAAGACATTTACTCTTGCCTCCCCTTGAGTAACTGGGGAAAGGTATGTGTAACTGAGGGTATTATATTACAATGCAGTTATTATCATTAAACTTTGCTCAAAAACTAAAGGCTCAGATTAAAAGAGGTGTCAGTTTTAGCCTTTCTAGCAGTTCTACATTCATATATAAAAAGTAAAACTTCAAAAAGGAGTAAAACAAAAATTTACTTTGTTTCGCCAGATAGAATAATGACTAGCTTCTCATTTGCAACACTTTCTGCCTCCAAAGTAGCGCTTTGATTTGAGATTTGAATGCAATCCAAGTCAATATGTCAATAAAACTCTTTGCCTTCCTTCAGCTATACATGTAACTAATGCCACTGTCAACTGTGTCAGCCCAGTTACTGGAAAAGAATTTCTGGCTACCTCCTTCTTCCTTTCTAGATTGGATGGCTGCCTGCACATTCATGTGGAGCCATAGCACAATATTTGCTATTGTTCTCTGACTTTGTTTTTATTTTTAATTTCTCAGTCTCATAAATCAGTGTTTGTTCCTCAGTTTACACTTTTTCCTGTTCTATTAGGTTTAGCATTTCACATTGTTGACACGTTGTATAGCCTCCATAAACTGGAAAGCATGTTCCGGGTTTGACACAATCGAAGGTTCCTTGCTGCACTTTCCCATCAAGGTAAATAGCCATTTGCTTTATTTTGAACCTATAAATGAAACCACGAACTCTGAGGGAACATAAGATGTAAAACTTCAGTTCAAGCTGAAAGTAGAAAGGTTTTTTTGGTATGCTGGTTTTTCTTGCCAGCAGCAGAGAAAATGAATACTTGCAAATACCTCTGTTTACTCTGTGTTTTTGAGAACACTGGAGGAATTTGTGTCTGAGCAACCTCCTGGAAACACTTTGGACTTGTCTGACAGGAACCAATCTTAAGAAACACAGAGGGTTTGGTTCTTCCTCCATCCCTATCACTGCTACTGTACTCCATACTCTCACTGTGTTAAGATTTCCGTAATTTGTACCAGGCCTTTAAAACTGTATCTGGAGATGCCATGTGAAGCATTTGCCAGAGGAAACTAATGAATTAACCACAAGGAAACAAAGCACCCTAGTCTACAGTGTCAACTAGACACTGGAATGCAAAATGTAATAATGATTGATGCTGTTTCTATAACGTGTTAGTCAAGTAACGTGTCTCTCATTCTATTTCTTTTAATCTAGTTTGTTTCTCTTCATGTGATTTTGAAGAACATTAATGCTGCTAATAGTCTTGTCCTAATACAGGTCCAAGTTAATAAAGATGTGAGTTGTTGGCCACGGTGGTTTAACTTCAAATACAGATTTTTCACTGTGAATAAATGATGACAACGAATCACCTTGTTGATTTCAACATAAATACTTCCTTGAAATCATACTTTCAACAGCACACATTTTTATCTTCTCCTCTTTTCCCCCTTAACGGTAGACTTTCATTTCAAAGTGTAGTACTTTGCATTTGCCTTGGGCTCTTATCCTTGTAGATAACAGTGTCAATCAGAAACCAAGAGCTATGAAGTATAATACTGATAGCCAGAAAGGTTGATTGCACTGGATTAATTTATTAACGAAAGTGCAAAACTCGTGTTGGGACAGTGTAAGTATAGATTAAAGTCCCTGACCTTAACAATTTCTTCAGCCTTATGTTCTGGAAGTTTAGGAATTGCTGTAATAAGCCAGATCAAAGATGAACTTGGTTGAGCAGTCTAGGAAATTCCCAGACTGATTTTTCTTATTCAGTCCTGAAAAAGGTCAGTGTAGACAGACTATTGGAGTAAAACAACTGCTTGCTACCTGTACAGCTGCAGTGCTTCATTCATACTGAGATTGCTCCGTAATCTTTTTTGAGTTTTGGAAGATTTGAACCAGTGTTGAATGCCAAGTGTAGCACAAGTAACATAGCCCTTGCTCAGAGTCCTTACAGACCTTACAGCACAGGTCAAATGCAAAGCTACTGCAAGGCAAATGGTCTCTTTGAGGTTGTACCTGTTTATACTACAGCAGGTTTGGCCCACAAAAATGCATGTTTAGCTTTCATGGAGATGATACCTAACAGCAAAGAGGTTTTTTCCTTCTGACTTTATCCTGCAAGTACACTTGTTTCTGAAGTATTTCTATGCCTGGCATTTCTGTTTGTGAAGGGACTCACCAGTGAGGGCTGTGAGGACCCAGCTGCAAGGCAGTACCATCTTGGGCACTGTGCGGAATACAACCTACTTTCCTGTTTGGTATGTCTAGCAAAACAACCACACATCTAGAGCGGAGAAGCGGAATCCTGCTGAAGTCCATAGTGCCTCAGAGGACTGAGCCGACGTCAAGGTGCTGCTCAGGGTGGGGCTTTAAGCCACATTCACCCCCAGCAGCCAGGACGTACAGTCAGTCTTAGTCCTGCAGCTCACTGCCTGCTGCGTCTGTGCTCCTGCAACTCCTGGGAGGAATGGATGTGAAGCTAATCACTGGTTTGGCTATTCTAGCAGTCACGGTTAGTCAGACATCTGAGAGTAAGTAAATTTGTACTTTATCTATTCCTATACTTTAATCTCTTTAAAAAAAATAGACCTGAGGTGTGTCTATCTCGAACTGTCTGCTTGAGCTTTTGTAGCTCTGTGTGGGGCCAGAGTGGATAGTTTAGAGGTCTCTGCTGTAGCACAGGAAGATTCAAAAAGTGAAACCTGGCTGTCAGGGCTTCACCTGAGCATTTCCTCAGCAAACTTGGTGTTTCCACAACAGATGTGAGCATTTCATAATTCTGTGAAGTGGCTTAAGCAAGGAAAAGTCAGGTGAGTTGTTTGTCATAGAACTACCACCAAGAATATAGCTGAAATGTTTTAGCTATTGAAGGTGTAAAACTTTTAAAGCAATGATCTCCTGAGGAAGAACCTAGAAATATTTCAGTATTTTTTCAAAGGGATCTCTCTCGTTCAGGTGTAAGTCTCTCATTTCCAAGCTTCTCAGAGGGAATATGTTTAGAAAATCAGTTGGTCTTTCCCCTTTAAAGGGAAATTGCTGTTTCAAAAACCTTTTTATAGCAAACTTCAAGTAACTGATTTCTCTCAGAAAAAAAGCACTTTTGCATTTAACTTTGCTCTGCATTCAGTGCAGCATGTTTTGAGGATTCAGGAGATCTGGTAATGCTTCATGCATTTTCACAAAAATTTTTCTTAAAAAGCAAAACAAGTTAGCCAGTGCTGGGCTTGAACTCTTAGCTTTTCTTTGTAATTTTTTAATTGTAAAATAAACTGTGTTCACAGAGAAGGTAACTAAGGTTCTGGAGCACTTCATCCCATGGGAAGATCCTTTCTCAAGCTCCCCTGGCTTCAGTAGGACTAGAAATAGTGAAATTCCTTCAATATTTAGATGACATATGGATAAAATCTGCCTTAAAACTTTATCCTGTTAAAACAGCAACTGCACCTGCTGATGTGTGAAGGCTCTGCAAGTGCTTTTGTACCAGATTTATGATCTGGCTAGTCAGCAAGGTCTTGCACAATAGGACTGGCACATTCATGCACAGATCAAAGTAAAGGTTCTCTTAGAACATGTTCTTTTATACTGAACCACCTGGCACAGGAGAAATGCCTTTACCACCTAACTTTCCTCACCCAAACATGCTCCATGCTTGGCAACAATACTCAAACGGCAGAACCCATAGTATAAAACAGCAATGCTGCAAGTGGCTAGCTGGGTACAGGCACACCTGACGTTGAGCTGAACTAGATTTGGAGTTAACCCTACCTAAGCTTAGGCTTCTTAGGCTCTCCATTATGCAGCCTCCATTTATTTCAGGATGACAGAACAGATATACAAGTGCGATTTGGCCTGGTACATGCAAGCTTGTAAAGGTTTCTTTTGCTTGTGGATATGAATTGGTAGCTGTTGACAGAGGCCAGGAAAACCATCTGTTGGCCAAAATCATACCTATCCACAGGCAGGAGCATGGCCTGGCCAGGCAATGACAGAACATGAGATCAAGATTATTTTGTAGAGTGTGATGGGGTTCTTCTCCTCCACAACCTTCACCCCTCCACAACTTTCACTCCTCACAATACAATTCAAAAGACATTTTTGCAATATTACTCTAAAAGGTCCTGGTAGTCTTCCATCATCACATCCAAGTGCCAGGGATTTACAGAGTGCCACATCTGCAGTGAAGGGAGCAGCACTGCATGACACAGTATGCAGGAGGTTGGACAAGGGCATTTATTTTAAAGATGGTTGGGTTTGGAATTTCAATTTGAGAAGACAGACATTCTCTTTTGAAAGCTCCTACATGTATTTCATCTTGAAAACAGAAAGAGAGAATTATACAGTAGTAATTCCATCCAAAGAAAAAGTTTTGGATGCTACATCATAGGAATAAGAACTAATCAAGACTGTCTGAGACTTCCCAGAGGAGTTATCTGGAGTTGTCCTACTCAAGTTATTCCAGTAATGCTAGCCTCGTGAGAGCTAGGGTGATCTGTGCAGTGTGGGAGATGGGTTCCCTCTTACCAAAATGTGCTGCTTCACCTTGGAAAAAAACCCACATCTAGGTTCATGTGACAGCTTCTTTTTGTTTCTTAATGTGCAAGGTATTGTGACACTTGTTTTTGCTAGGCACAGCAGAAATTTCATTTTCTGATAAGGCACTAGATGCTGCTGTTTGTTTGACCACACCAATATTACATTCATGTTTTGCCGGTTTTCAGCCTGCATTTCCTTGGTGCTCTGTAATCCAAGCATGAAGGATGTTGTATGGGGACAGGCAGCTGGCAAGCTAATCATGACTTGATGGACAAAGACCCATCTGAAAATCCTGACCTGTATGAATTACTCATCTGTCCTCCTCCAGTCATCCTTCTAGCCTTGAAAATGTCCATATTAACAGCAGTCCTCATGGTAAAGCAGGAAAAACATGCAAACTTAATTTCTATTTATTCTTTACCACAGGGTTGTATAGTATGATTTATAGATGTACAGATTATTATTTATAATTGATTTATGGTTATAGCTTAGAATCCCTTCCATCCTTTTAATCTCTCAGAATTATGCTTTAACTGTGTGTATTACTGTGCAGTCAAAATAGTAGGATGCATTAGAGCTGCTTAGTAACCTCCTTGTTTTCACAGACTACAGCTATGCTGCATTTGTCAAGGATTACTGCATCCTGCTTTGTTCACCTCCCAACCAGGATCAGAGCCTTTCACAAAATAAAATAGTTATTAGCTTGCATTAGATTAAGCTGAAAAGACCTGCCTCGAGGTGCTGAACTCTTAAAATGGTCTCAATTTTGTTTTAAATGAGAGGAACATTTTCTGGCAGCTTCATGAACAAATGAGTACCAAATGAGCTGCCTTACAGTAGTTTATATAAAGTGTTAAGTGATGTGACAGTAAATTTCCCTCCAAGGGCAGAACCTGGATTCTATGTTCATAAACTGACACAGATTATTCTGAGTTGGAAGGGACCCACAAGGATCATCGAGTCAAACTCTTAAACTGCACCACTGCCTCCCCAGCAGGAATTGATGGCAGGCAGGGACACTCACCACTGTACTAAAATGGGACAAAATGGGACTAAGGCCTGAAACTTGTCTATAGAAATGGCTGTGTTGATACCACAGCATATCAGTACATACCATGTTCTGACTAGGCAACATATTAATCCGATTAATCAATGCAAATTGGGTTTTGCTTTTTCCAGATGTACAAAGCCTACTTTGTAACTGCAGAAGAATTCCATTAGGAAACACCTGCTGCTAACAGCACAGGTGTGCCAAAGTTGCGCAATGGGCACAGAGCTGCATCAGTTCAGGGTGAGCTTGAGGCATATTAGCAGCAGGTGGGTCTCACATTTCAGCACAGAAACAGAAAGAGACTTATATTTATGGATCTCACTGCGCAAGAGAAGCATTGCCTAAGACCACACAATGTGTTGGGGAAACCCATCCTGCTTAATAACATTATCCTTATTTTATCAGCTCACTTTAAGCTTTTGTAAATTCAAGAACTATTCTTCTGTTTTTTCAGTTAAATAAAAGGACAACTCAGCAGTCCTTGGGTCACATCTAGTTCATGAAGGTCAGCTAGGCACTCTGCCAGCAGTACTAGCAGACTCCTCTGTGCTGCCAGCAGTATTCAGGAGGGAACACCAACGGTCTGGTGAAAACATTAACTGCTGGAGTAAAACCTGTGAAGAAAAGAGCTGCACAAGTAATGCCTAAGGACGCTGGGTTGGGTCTGGAGCAGACAGACGTAGAGATAGGAAGGAAAATGCCTTTTCCACTGTTCTCACTTAAAGCCCAACTTTTCTTATCATGTTTAGTTAAAAGACACCAAAATGAAACCAAGCATAGTTTAAAGCAAGTACCTGCTCTGGCCCTCCTTCACACAGAAAAGATCTGCCCTACCACATTAGATTTTCTACAGAGGAGCCTGGCTGAACCAATGACTGCAGGGTCTTTCCTTACCACTAGTCTGCCCTACCCATACTGAGGCATTAACCCACTTCTACCTGCCTAAAACTGAAGGTGAGAGCAATAGAACAGCCACTGTCATAGTCCCACTGTAAGCCATAGGAGGGCTACTCATCAGGCACTACAGTTTTCCTAAATGTGTAGGCAAATCTAAGAATATCAGCTTGAAACTGAACAAGGAGGGAAAAGTTTTCTGTTGCTTCAGAAACCAAGCATGAACCAATAATTGCTTTCAATATTTCTTGCCTGAACCTTAGGCAACGCAGCCTTCCTCGGCTGGTTAACATGTGGCTCTTAAGCTCAAGAATAACAATGAAAAAAGCAAAACATTTTTTCATAAAAGTTTCTATGGACTAAGTAGGAGACAAGAAATTGAAGAAGAAACTTCAGACAGAGACTTGATGCTGGTCAACTAAAATGTAAAGACTTTATATATGAAGAGTACTCACAGAGGTCTCATTCCACCAGACCCTGTTTTCACTGTACTTCATTCCCAAGTACATACTCCATTCAATCATGGAATGGTTTGGGCTGGAAAAGACCTTAAAGATCAACTAGTTCCAGTGCCTCCTGCCCTGGGCAGGGACTTCTTCCACTAGACCAGGTTGCCCAGGACCCTATTCAGCTTGACCCTGAACACTTCCAGAGATGGGGCGTTGACAACTTCTCTGGGCAACCTGTTCCATTATCTCACTACCCTCACAGTAAAGATTTCTTTTCCTAACATCTAATGTAAACCTGCCCTCTTATAGTCTGAAGCCATTCCCCCTTGTCCTGTCACTATGTGCTTTTGTAAATAGTCTCTCTTCAGCTTTCTTGTAGGCTCCTTTCAGGTACTGAAAGGCTGCAATGAGGTCTCCCTGAAGCCTCCTCTTCTCCCAGCTGACCGCAGCTCTCTGCTCCAGTCCTCTGGACTTGCTGCAGCAGGTCCATGTCCTGAGTGCCCCAGAGCCCCCATCACATCAATTCAAACTCAGAGTAGTCTTGGGGGATCTTCTACATTTAGGAGTGATATTTTAGTAAAACATCTTCTAACAGGTCTAGCTGAATGCAGGGAAAAGCACTAATTTCTAAATGCCAACTGCTTTTGATCCTTTCAGCCCTAAGAAAGTGACACAGAGATTTGACAGACTTTCAAGTAAACAAAGCACTCTGGAAAGTTAAAATTAACATTCCTGGAACAACAAGCACTGTTTAAAAATAATTAAGAATTTCAGGGATAATCATGTTATGTTGAGAAACAAATTGAGGCGGTTTCTTTTGTTTCAGTGTCTTTTTATTGTTGTTATTGGTTTGGTTTAGGGTTTTTTTTCCCCAAATAAATAACTAAATAACTTAAAAAACAATAGGTCTTTCCCTGGTGAGAGATCCCATGGAATAAATATGAAACAGATAATACCACCTGCTGAAATAACAATAGAGAAATCCCTGAGGGGATCTGTCTCAAGATCCATCACTAAGCTTGTTAGTCCTTTCAGCAGCACCTTTCGCTTTCTAGTTAAAGAGGCTCAATGTCAGACAGGTCTAAATAATTTTAGAGTAACCTGCTCCATATTTCTGATTGTGTTTCTGAATCATAGAGCCAAATAAAATGGGCAGCACTGAGAAAAATCTCACTGACTTACAAATGGCACAAGAAAGGTCATGACAACATCTGTATGGAAAACCACAGTTCCTTTTAACTACCGTTTGAATAACCCTGATCTAATTGCTGAAACCACAAAAAATTTATGGTATTGGGTTGGGCTGAAATCATTAACTTTGCTTATTACCTCCTGGTTTCTTCCCACTTGCAGGATTAGTGAAGTTATAGTATGTGGAGCTGCACTCAGTCTTCCCGGAGCAGAACATCAGCTCTCCTGGGCTCTAAGGAAATACAGGAATCCCTTGCCTCCCTGGTCTGATCATTTCTTGTATCCAGGGGGAAAAAAAAAAAAAAAATCACTTTTAATACTGTCTCCCATGTAAAAGGGCATCAGTTATCACAAATATCTCTTTCAACAGAAGATTGCTGGACAACTCTTCCATGTTCTCTGGCAGAAAGACCCCAGTGTTATGTATTTATCTAAGATTCAAAAATCACTAATTTCTCTTTTCCATATTGTAGCTGTATTTTCCCACACAGAACAAAACTGTCAGGCTTTGAGGCAAATTGTGGGCTGAGCCAAAAAAAAGCCAAACAGAAAAAAACACCCCTCTTCCTCATCAGGCTTGGAAAAAGCAAAGGAAAAGTGTGGAAAATACAAACTATTTACTTTAGTAAACACACAAGACACAATACTTTTAAACAGCAAGAGAAAAACCTGAGACATCCCATAATTCCTGTGATGTAAACAATCCTGAGGGGAAAATCAAGATACCCTACACCCATCACCCTGTGATGTGAAGAGTCCTACAGGACTCTGCCAAATTCCACCAGACAGTTCCAGAAGAAACTCCTCAGGTGCCCAGAGAGTAGCTGGAGCTCAGGGTCCTGATGACTGGAAGCACTCGAGGGAAACAGCAGGAGACGGGCAGGAAGAACCCCAGGGGGGAAGGGAATTACAGGTCCTCTTTCTCTTGAGGCTGGAGTGCAGCAAAGAAATGTCACAGAATCACAGAATATTCTGAGTTGGAAGGGACCCACAAGGATCATCGAGTCCAACTCTTAAACAGCACCACTGCATCCCTGGTGGGAATTGAACCCCTGGTCTCCGGCATGAGAGGTGGGGACACTCCCAAGACAAGACCACATTTCTGGGTTGATTTGAAACCAACAAAAAATACTTAAAAATCACAGCTTCTTTTTTATCAAAAAACCCCAAACAGTGTAGATCAGAATTCCTCAAGGAATACATACATATGAAAGCAAGAAAACCTCCCTAGGCAAACACCACCAAGAAAAAGTTACTAGAAGGCTCTTAGTCTCCCTAAGAAGTGCTTTTGCCTGTTTAGCAAGAAAATAAGCAACACCTTGCTCACATTTTATACAGAATTTCAGTCTACTTTCTGTTGGTGCATTCACCAGTTTCACATGCTGTCTGCTGCCCGTGCTCACATTGCAAGGCACAGCTTTTGTACAGCTGCATGTGCTGGATGTCAGTGGCTTACTGCTCCCGTTCAAAGATTGACTGAGCTTTGGGTAACTGAATTCCGGAACAGCCATTTTAGTTCTGTAAGTGGCATCTAAAGGTGCAACAAACCAAAACTATTTACTTTTTCTGTTGTTTTGTGGAAGAAAGAGTTCTTTTTTTTAAAAAAAAAAAATTCATTTATTTTTTCTGTCTACCAGTTCACTGGGAGCTTGACACTTCTCAGTATGAGAACACTAATGATTTGTTTACCTTGTTTTTGGCTGTATTTTGGTGTTAGGGGCTCTAAGTCTGGCTGAGAGGCAGCTCATATCAACCAAAGTGTGTGATAATGAAGGCAGCAGCTGGGGAAATCCTGCTTCTAGTCACCTTCAGTTTGTTCAACCATTTGGGTTAGTGAGTTGGGAACTCCGGCAGTGAATTTGTACAGGCTTGTGGGGTGAGGGGAAATGGAATGCAGCAGCACAGCTCCAAACAACATCTGAAACATCCCTCATTGATTGCTCAGGAAAGCGCTGACCTTTCCTTCTGATCATTGTAGCAAAATACGAGTCAGTATCATTAGCAGCAGTAATAATGCAATAGTACAATAATAAAGCATTAGAAAATAAAATAAAATGATCCATTGTTGATTCAACCAAATTACAGTTTCAGCTTTCTTGTTGCCATTGCCATTGTCTGTTTCATGTTTGTTCTTTAGTGTTGTACAACTTATCGTCATTTTGCATAAACAGCTCTGTGGGGCACAGATCCTATCTTTTTGGTTATGATGGTTCTACAAAGATCTGCATTTACCACAAAAAGCCTTCAGCTGCAATAAAGCAGTAATTGATCTCGGCAGCTGAAGCATTTAGGACTTGATCTGAATGCTGTGAAATTGTGTGGTGCTGTGCCATGGCAACAGCTTATGCCTTGTTCAACTGTTGTATTGTTTTGTATTCTTAATAATAAATTCAGAGACAGATGCAGCTCATTATCCAGCCAAATAAGATTTTATTGCTGGAATCCATAGAGGTAAACTCCAGTTAACCCACAGGTAGCTTTAGATGGCAAGTTGAATATACCGTAGGTAATAGAGTGGAACATGGTAACCATTCCTAGGAATCATCATACCAGCAGTATGGGTAGTGGTGAGTGTATTCTGCAATATCTCATTTCTGGCTGTCTCTTCTTAAAATTGTTTAGGAGCAGGCAGACCCTCCAAAATGCATTGGTGGTAGAGAGGGGAGAGCATCAACAGCAGATGCTCATAGATTTTTAGGCAACTGAAGGTTATTTGCTTATCTATTACAGGTAGTTCACTACCGTGATTGTGACTTTTCCTTTACTGGTCTTTGATTTTTGCAAAAGGAAATATGTATTTGCCCACAGCATTCTACTCTGAGTAAGTCAGTACAGGTCTTCTTGTAATCCAGACTGGCAACTGTGCCGAACTTCTTGGCAGTATTTCAGAAAGTTGGCGTTTATGTTTAAGGAAGGTGATGCATTGTGAAAGCTGTCATGTTATGTTGTGCTGATGGAGGAGCCAAGTGGAATTACTGAGACAGAACTCTCTTCAGTCATTGCAACCTGTGATTTCTGAACTAAAAAGCGTTTTTTTAAAAGCTAGTGAAAATGCATCATTAGATACTTTGAGGCAAAAGATGCTACAGACACTATAAACATNCATTACTCATTGAATATTTCATACTGAGGGATCTTTGTTTAAATATGTCAACTGTAAGAATATTTATGAATTACTTTTTGTCCAGGAATATAACCCATGAAAAAAAGAAGTAAAAATAATGGACCAATATTTAGCTGAGGTGCATGGTATCTAGGTCAACCAGTTAAATTTCCAACTGATCTGCCTTTTTTAACTGAATGTAATCTAAAATAAAATTCTTGGCTGAAGAAAATAATATGAATTTGGCCTTATAGCTGGCAGCCTCACCCTTCAGGCCTCCATTTCTTCTGATCTCTGTTACATTGATACATACCAAGAGGCTGTATTTGAGGGGTACCGTTGAATGTGGTAATGTTTGTAGATAATGATGTTGGTAGGTAAGCAATACTAATTTCATGATGTCTTCCCTGCCTGCAAGTAATGGATGAGTGAGAATTAGATGAAGAAATGGGACTAGGGGCACAATAGGTCCTACCTTTGGCTGTTCACCCTGATGTTCCTACGTAGTTTTCATGAGCTAATGTGCTCTGCAGTTGCAGTTAGAAAGAGGTAACACCAGACAAGACTCTCCCTTGGGAAATAAGAGCTACCTGCATGAGTAATGAATGTGTCAAGAGGTAAATCTTGTAGCCGAGTCACTAGTTTTACAGAACTCCTGTGCAGTGCCATCTCATTTTCTTGCATTTGAAACTTTCTAGAAGATGTGATACAGTAGTGGGTATGATTTCCTTACTAATTGATGTCTACAATACATCACAGAATCACAGAATACAGTGAATCCTCTCTGTATCGCGACTTCTCCTTCACGACCTCACCCATTTGCGAAGCAATATTTTCGCAAATATGATTCAGCCGTCCGCGACCCCAGCTGCCTGACGCATGCGCACTTTGACTCTCCTCGGCCGAGANGGCTCAGGATCATCCAGCCCTACACTCCCCAGCTAGACCATGTCACTAAGCTCCTCATCGAGCCTTCTCTTAAACACCTCCAGGGACGGTGACTCCACCACCTCCCTGGGCAGCCCATTCCAATATACTCCAACATTTTGAGTATTTGGAAAACTTTCAGCTGTAGCCGATGAACAGGTAGCTTATGTATTTTTTGGTATGTGAGACTCTTCACTCTTGAAAAAGCCCCATAATTTTCAACTATACTTTCATTGCAAAGGGCATGTAGTGATAAGACACCTGGAAATGTGCGCTTGCAGGCCTCAAAGTCAACTATATCCCGGGCTGCATCCAAAGCATCTTGGCCAGCAGGTTGAGGGAGGTGATTCTTCTCCTCTACTCTGCTGTGGCGTGATCCCACCTGGAGTGCTGCATCCATCTCTGGAACTTCTAACATAAGATGGAGGTGAACCTAGTGGAGTGAGCCCAGAGGAGGCCACAATACTCCAAGGGCTGGACCACCTCTCCTATGAAATCAGGCTGAGAGGGTTGGGGCTGCTCAGTGTGGTGAACAGAAGGCTCTGATAGCAGCCTTCCAGTACTTGAAGGTGGCATACAGGAAGGCTGGAGTAGGAGTTTTTACAAGAAAATATAGTGATAGGACAAGTGGGAGGAGCTTTAAACTGAAAGAGAAGTTTAGATTAAATATCAGGAAGAAATTCTTTATTGTGAGGATGGTGAAGCACCAGGAGAGGTTGTTCAGAGAAATTGTGGGTGTCCCATTCCTGGAAATGTTGAAGGCCAGGTTGGATGGGTCTCTGAGCGATCTAGTTTAGGGGAAGGTGTCCCTGCCCACAGCAGAAGGATTGGGACTAAATGATGTTTAAAGTCTTTTCCAACCCCAACTGTTCTGTGACTGTTACTTTTTATTTCTCTGGCATTTCCTGTACTGACCTAGAGAGGCCCCCAAAGAACAATTATATAGAAATTAGAACCTTGCTCTGTAGTGCTTTGCTTTTGATTATGGCTGAAGGCTGATTAAATGTTCGAGGTAGTAAGAATTAAATCTTACTTCGTATGTATGAAGTCACAGTATGTCTGCAAAAACAGCCTCTGTTTTCAGTCAATAGTCATGTGTAAGCATGGATTGCAGATTGGTAAAGGTAACTACATCAAGAGAAGATGAGAACCAGAAAGTGAAATAAGCTCAGAGGACACTAGAATTATGGCCCAAGAGAAATGAAATGTGAGCCATTAATTCCACTGCAATATTTTGACTTTGGGATATCCAGTGGCTTTTCTTATGCAAATTAATTTTTCAAAGGGTGGAGGAGGAGACAGAGTTTCAGAAAGAACTATTATTCATTCACAATTCACCTATGCTTTTTGTAGACCCTGGCAAACAGAGTGTGACCTAGTTTTTAACTATGTCTAGTTATATTATTTTCATTTCAAGTTATTAAAAAAAAATCTAAAGAAAGATTCTTTTGAGACTGTGAAAGTCAAATGCAACTTTGAAAACTGTAAGTGGCAGACCTTTTAATCTGACTTGTATGTGGTTTGTTTATGGTGATTTTGGGGTGTTTTTGGAGATGCTAGGATGTAGAATTGGGCTTCGTTTCAGATGTCCAGCAGCAAAAAAATTGGTTGGTGAACCAAACCGAGTGTCTTGGTTTGGGGACATCAAAGACAACTGAATATGTTGCTCTTTCTTATAATCTCATCAATACAGCTGCTGTGCAGCATCAGCTCTTGGTAATATTTTAAAACATTTCATTTTGCATTTTCTGCTCTAGAACCCTGAAGACAGAGAAAATAAATAAAACATAATGATCTGTATCTGTGATATGTATAAAAATACATATAATAAATAAGAATATGTTTTATATTACATTAAAGAATGTGACTTTATTATGACTATGTATAGTTAATGGAAGATAAGACTGTGATCCTTATATGACAGTTAAGGGCTTAAAAAAATTATCAGATAACAAGTAGTTCACCATAAAAATGTGACCATTAGGTACCTGTTTTCAGCAGCAGCTTACAAACAAGGAGGACAGAGGTTTGCCACGTGCTTTGGAGAAGTGTGCTGGCTCCTCCCATAGTAGTGGGAACCAGTCCCCATCTATTCACTGAGGAACGGCGAGTGCCAGAGTTGAATAACATTGTCCATTCCTCTGTGGCATTTCTTCTTTTCTCCGGCCACTAACTAGGACAATGGCCTAGTGCTGCAGCTCAGGCAGTACTGTCACACTGATTTATGTTAAGAAGTTAATAAGTAGAGGCTTCTGATTTATTTTATTTTTTTGGTGCTTATCTTGGATATTACATAATATTTAAGTGGTGATAGGTTTCTCTAAAAATTACAACATTTTCTTATATTCCACTGCTTCAAAGGGAGGAGAAAACTAGTGATTTTTAGATTAAATTCAGTTTATCAGTTAAGCAATTTTCTGTTAAGCAATATCAGTGTGATACTTTAGATTTGTTATGCAAAGTTCTTAAGCATATCCATCAGGGAAGTAGAACACTCTAGACTAATTACTTTGCTGAATCTGGACTGTAAAACCTAACTGAGAGCTATTAGGCTGACATGGTATATACCAGACCTTATTGCAAACTAGAACACCATTTAATGAAATACTCCAAAGCCCAGAGAAATCAGTAGAAAGATATCTGTTGACTACAATAACTCAGTACCAGGCAAAGAATCAACTGCAGCAATTCGGGGGGTATTGAAAATGTGTTGTATAGCCAGAAGTTACTGGACTGGCACAAAGAATTATTCCTACTGTTGAAACATCATTATCAATCATCAAAAAAAAAAAAATCCACTTTAGTACAGTGGTGAGTGTCCCCGCCTGCCATGCGGGAGACCAGGGTCCAATTCCCGCCGGGTAGGCAGTGGTGTGGTTTAAGAGTTGGACTCGATGGTCCTTGTGGGTCACTTCCAACTCACAATAATCTGTGAATCTGTGAAACCTTCTCTGTTATGAGAGTAAGAAATCTTGTATTTTAGATAAACCATGTAATCTAAAGACAAGATGCCACTGACGTTCAGGGAATGGGCATCAACAAATGCTGTTAGCGTCTGTACAGGAAGATTTATCCTTCTTTTGCTGCAGTGCTAGTTTATTCTTGCTGAGCATGAATCTTTTTTGGGAGGTAGTGTAACATATACAATTGTAATACTGGCAGTGTGAAGACAGAATTTTAATGTTGTTTTCCTGGGTTTTTTTTTGTTGTTGTTTTGAACTTTTTGATGAGCTCAAATGCATCAAGATTGTGCGTATCTGACAGTACAAAATGGTACGGAACAAAGTCCCATGCTTGTTCTCTGTTAGAGGCTTTAAAATACCTTTCCATTTGATGTCCTTCTTTCTACCATAGAGGAGGTGGAAAAACTGTAGATTCATTTCTAGCATGAGTGATCTAGCAGATCTCTGATCATGCAGAGAGAAGTAGCTGTAAATCCAGGTATGAAATAAGCTATGCCTTTGAATCAGAGAAAAATATAAACTGATTTCTTTCTGTGTACCTTAATAAATTTGCAAATATGTGGTACCTTTGTAATACATTTATTTATGGAATGGTCATTGAACCAACTATAATAGTTATTTTAGCCTGTCTACAGAACTCCTTATACTTGATTTTGTACAGTAGGTGAAGAAATGAGAATTTCATGGGTATATTTTTCAACTTACTACCTCCATGCTGCTGAGATAGATGGTCCTTTCAGAGCTCGTAGTGTCTCTGAACTTTACTTCAAGAAATAATTGCATGTGAGTCCAGCCTCTAAGGGCTGTCATTTTTAACCCTCCTAATCTGCTCCTGGTGATAACTGGGTATTAGAGTTTCTTGCAAAGAAATCAGTATCTCTTGACTCTTCATTCTGTAAGCTCCTTGAGTATACAATGTCTGAAAACCAATGCTGAACAGCACTTTACAAAGAGTCAGTGAAATCAAACATGAGATTGTGTACATTTATCATAGTCATAAATCTGCGTAACTAAACAAAGATATGTGCTTACAAGGACTGCTGCACATTAATGAATCCTCAGACAACTATTGATTTGAGCTTTTCTTTATATGAATTATGTTTAGAATTTGTGGTGCATATTGCACAGGATACAGTAGATAAGTTTGCATTTGATGAAGAAGCGAATTTGTTGTGATTTCTTTGTGTAATTACTCTATCAGGTGTATCATGGTATGTTCAGCTACTTCCTAAAATACAGCACAATGTGCTCCTCTGTTCTATTTATGGGATTGCCTTCTATTTCTGTTCACGTTGTTTGCAGATAGTTATTTGAGAAATGTAATTGTGATTATTTTTTACTTGGTGTTTTATTCCTTTGAAGAACTGGAAGTGCACACTCATTTTGCAAGCCTAGGGTATCCTATATGTTACAATATTGGCAAGTAGTGCTGCTGCTTTTTGCCTGTATGGGTTTGAGGAGTGACAAGTAATCAACGAATGGACTCATATGAGCTGAAATCTTTCCAGATGAAGGATGTAAGAGCACCCTGGGTGTCAGTGAAACCTAGTGGTCTGTGGGTTGGTGTGGTGTCTGAAAGCTTTCCTGTAAGTTTCATTTATATACATTTTAAATACCTGTAGCCTGAGCTTGCTATTTAGGCAGCAGGCAGTGAGAATTACATGTTTATCTATGCTTTCCATGAGGTGAATAGGAACATATATCACAGTATCACAGTGTTAATAAGGTTGGAAAAGACCTTGAAGATCATCAAGTCCAACCTATATAGTGAAAGGTGCTGATGCCAGAGTACGAATTTGGTTCATAGTGCAGGGTTAATAGTTTTATTCTCTTTGCGAGTAGAAGCTGGACCAGTCACTGAAGTTTGTCACAGTGGTAGACATTGAGCTAGAGTTGACATCAAATGAGAAATGCAGAGTATTTGGCATGGTATTTTTGTGATCTACAGCCACATTCACATTTGTGTTTAAATACTTCTCAATTTCAGGTGGCTATATCCACTTTGTCCTTCTTGAAAAAGAAAGTATTTTCCAACATGAGGCTGAACAGAGTTTACCTATTTGTAAGTCATTTAGTGTGAACAGAAATGAAGGAATCTCATTACAGGCAAAAATACTTCAAGTAATTTTCTTCCAAGACAAGACCATCACTGATTTGGCTATGTATGTTATAAGAGAAAGATCCCAGAGGAACCAGAGAGAATTGCAACTTAGCTAGGTTATGTATTTGTGTATTTGGACATTTACAGGATCTCTATGAATACAAGGAGGGATGCTACAGAACTGCAAAGACATGGTGGTCCATACTCAAGTGTGGTGTAGCATTAGGAATGTGCATATAGCTGCAGGCCAGTACGGAGAGGCTCATTAGTGAAGCAGAGTGAATTTTCGTACTCAGAAAGGAAATTTGTTCCTTCTGCAGCAGATAATTGTGTGCTTTGCAGATGTGGGAGCATAGGAAAACTTAGAAGGTCTTGTCACCTTCATGATTTACACTATCACAATGACATATCCTGACCTATGGATTTCAGGCCGCTTGAATCCTTAAGCTATTTCACATTTTTAGAATGCGAGTATTTTTTTCTGAGACCTAGTTTGTATTTAGACCTTGGCTTCCTTTCTTCCTTCTGAAGCAGATGGGTAGTACCAAAAATAATTGTTTTTTTCTTTTCCTTTCACTTTTGATGAGGTCCTTCATCCTATCAGACCATTCTTTTCAAAAATACATGTAGATATTCAAGGTTTGTTGGTTTTTTTAAGATTATTTAAAACCCCCAAGCTAACCAACCAAACAAAAAAGGTAAAAAAATACATTCTTCAGAACTTAACCTCTACACCCCAGGCTCACTTACTTTATCTCCTGAATGAAGTCCTGTAGAGAAATCGAATAATTTTTAAAAGGAGTTGTCTGTCCAAAACCAGATCCACATAGTCTCAGGCTAAAGCTAGAGTGTATGATTGCCTCTTGGAAATCCAACCAGAAACCATCTTTCAATGAGCTTTTACAATTTCATTTTTTTTACTGCCTTTAAATCTTTTATTGCTTTATAAACATGACCCACTGATGTTGTAAAGGATGTCACCTAAATGTTTTATGCAATAACTATTATGAATAAAGATTAGACAATCTTCACAACCAGATACTTCATCGTTTCTGTAGGTCAGTGCAATTCAATGTGTTATCTGGCACGTACCTTTGTAGTAATTTCCAGATGTAATGTTTGTGGCAGAAAGAGTTCTGTGTTCTAATGTGAAATTCTGCATAGTGATAAAAGTACCTATCTGCTTCACGGGAATGTGCTTCAAAATAGACGGGTTTACCCAATGTATAAGATGCTAAAACTGTTGCTGTCTTCGTGTTAAGTAACTGCCATTCAGTCTTTCCTCAGTGAGCAGTGACTGAGATTCATTAGGGACAACATCTCGCAGAGAGTTTGTTTTATTGTACATGTGAGAGGTAATAGGTTTGAACATGACAGTGTGCACTCATACCTGTAGCGTAATAAGGAAAATAAATCATAATTAAACTGTGAAACAATAACAGGCTTATTTCCATCAGTGGTGTTAAATTTTGCATGTATCCATAGTTAAAATCTATGTAGTTGGTCCCCCTAGTTTTTTTCCACCTACATGCTTTGGCTGATGAGAAATATGTTGAGGAGCAAGGGATTCCTTTGTCTGTCTTGTCATTCCAGTTTGAAATAAAATTTCTGTTCCTGTAGGCACTGGGACTTTGTGCTCAGAGCAATTGGATAATACCTACTGTACAGAGAAAGGTGGTAAAATGTCATCTTGGTGAAGGCTCCTGTCTAATCTCAGTAGCAGAGGACAGTGTTAAGACAAACTCAACATACCATTGAAAACATTTTTGTGAAAGGTGGCCTGTTTTCACATTGAATTGTTGGCTGCTCTTGGATGGCTATTTGAGCAACTTGATCTAATGAAAGATGGCCTTGCCCACAGCAGAAGGAATTGACTAGATGAGTTTTAGAGGTTCCTTCCAACCCAAGCCATCCTAGGATTCTATAATTCATGGTACAATATTTAACATTTATTCTGATCATCACGTTTCAAATCATTAGCTACTTGAATACTTGACTTGGGCCAGCATTTGGGAAGAGAATTAGCCAGACAATGTACAAGTTGTATTCTAGTCAGTTATTGCAACATCATCTGAAAAGTCTGGAGAAACTGGAATGTCAATTATCATTACTGAAAGTGTTTAACAGTTTTTATGCACATCTTTTATTTGCACTTTTTCAGTGTTCTGCATCATTTTGTTACACTTACATAAAAATAATTACATAGAAATCTGTTGTTTCAGAGTGTCTTTCAGACACTGGAGCAATTTCTGACAAATGCTCTTCTGTAAGCCAGTGCCCTACAGTTGCTCCTTCACACATGGAATTTTTTTTTAGGATTAAGCCAAGAAGATTTCAGTAGCAGTTGATGTGCACACATGTACTTACGTGTATTCGTAAGGGCTACAGGAAACTTATACACTGACAAGGTTGTTTAAGAACATTTGCTGTGAAGTACTCATGGCCACAGTGTAGATGAGTTATTGTCTGTATTTTGGCTCTGCACTAGTCCAAGCTAACCCTTAATTAATGCTGAAGAATTTTATTTTGATGGTAATTTCTCTCAGCAGTCAAACTGTCCATCTTGCTGGCATGCCTTTCTTTGGACTCTTCCATGCTGTATGATGGTTTATTCTTCATTAGCACTGATTGATGCTAGTCACCAATGAACCTGCTCTTCCTTACACTGATATAACTTGTAGAGTGTCCTTTAAATACCAGTGTTAGAGGAAGACATCTTTTTAAGATAAGAAATTGCCTTGAATTTATGGCTACAGGTTGGCTAAATAAGCACATGCCTAGATGTGCCTTTCATTTGCCAAATATATTTTTGTCTTGGTTTCCTCATAAATCATGAGTTGACGTTTGAAAAAATAACTGTGTCATTTTGTTTTTAAATGGAGAATCTTTGTATGTTCTTTTTTTTAAAATCTTTTGAGGCTGTGGAGTATGTTCTCTTGCCTTTCTAAAACCATGAGGGAGAGAAGCATCTTTTAAATGAAAGTTAAAATTCTTAATCTGAAGTTTTGAGAAAAACAACAAATACACTTGGACTTTGTGATACCATAGTAGAGAAAAGTGACCAAAGGCTAATTGTTTTGGGCAGTGGCATGCATCCTTTGGAGGACAGTACACACCTGAAGTTGGAAGGGCTATACTATGCTATGGACTTATGCAAACAAGTGAAACATTTCATTTGCTGAGGATTATTTACAATTGCAACAGAACTGTTTTTTGTGCCGATGGTGTTTGGTTTTTAAATTGCCTTACTATTAGAACCTTAAAATTTGTCCAGAGAAGATTTGTAGTAAATTTTGTTTACTTGCAATAGTCAGATGCTTCTTCTGCTTCTTTCCTTCTCCACTTCGAACTCAAAGTAGACTTCTTGCAAATTTGATTTTTATCCTGTCAGCAGCAACAGCTGCTTTTTGCTGTGCTGACTCTGCATGTCTTTGACAAGTTCTGCTTCAGGAATTCTCTTCTGTTCCCAGACACGGAAGTGCTTCTACCATAGAGCTGGTGTAGCGTACAAGTCATTTTATTTTTATCTTCACTGAAAAGCAGCTGGGACTAAACATGAATACACTGAAAGGTCTTAGAAATGGAAATGTCTTTGTGTCTGGTTTAATATGCCTTTCAGATTGTGAATTGGAGGTGTCCATCTTGGGTTTTAGACATTTAATTCATCATTGCTGATGCTGAGAATTTAATTTGTACAACATCTCTTTCAACATATGGGGACTTAATAACTGCGTCATGCTTAATCACACAATATGATAGGATAGAGATTTATTTTTAACATCATGGTTGAATGTGGTTCGGAAGTGATGAACTATTAAACAGCACATGCTGGCTAGTCTAGAAAAGGATCTGATGATCTTCTCTAACCATTCAAGTGGTGTAGGTAACTTCTGTCTACCAAAAAACCTAACTTTCCCAAAATCCCAAACATTGTACAATGTGCTTAGGGTTTCACTTTCAGATGACAGTTTGACAGCCAATGCTGCCTGATACTTTAAGCATGAAGCAATTCTACTAAATGAGATAGGCTTAATTTTAATTTTTTTAAAAAAATATTAAAATTAGTCCAGAGCTAATTCCCTTTGTGCAATTCAGTTTTTCTGTGTATTGTTTGACTAGTAGTACATGGCTGTTACCTTGGGGGGAAGTATGCTCTCTTATAGGACAAATGGATGCATGTCTCAAAGAAGAGTAGCCTGTTTTGTGACTTACAGACTGGGATTTTCTGCAATCATGTGGAAATAGTGAGCCACAAATATGAATTTATTTTTATTTTGGTGTATTTTTGAGGTAGGAATTTCTGCTTAAAATAAACCACCAATGTTTTAATTGAACAGCTTCTGGAAACTACTTGGATTATACAGAGACAAAGGAGCTACAATTATGGCAGTACACATTATAAAAGAATCAGAGGCAAATGGTAAAATAAAACTGCACAGTGTCTGGTTTAGAGAGGATAATTTCTCTTAAACTAAAAACAAATTCCCCAAAGAAGTGGAGGGGGGAGTAATTATTCTGAAACACGTCTCTGAATTAATGAAATAGTTAAGTAGTGAAATAGAACGACACATTTCTAATGAAAGCATTCTACCTCTGAAGGAGAAGGATGTTACTAGCTGTTCCTTATTGTGGCATGCTTCACTGCTATCTGCATGGCTTTCCTAAGGCCTGTGAGATGTTAACGCCTGGTATGAGGTGGATAAGAAAACTCCTTGTCTTAAGTAAAACATTGAACTCCTCTGGTCATGTTGATTATGGTCTGTTCCATCAGATTATGGTAATTCAAATGTAGTTGTCATTTAAAATTATATTTGGCATGTACAAATGACACAAGAGTATACTAAACATACAGGCTCTTCATTAACATCTAAAACTCTCGGAAGTTTTCTAAAGGGCATATGCTGTTTTATCATGTAAGTGTTCATAATCCTGATTAACCTTTTCTACAAGTGATTAAATTGGTATATAAAGCTTCTGTGAATTTTTTGTACCTTTGTTAGGGTGGCATTCTGTGGAGCACTGTTCTGATGCTACAAATGTTATTCTTTGTAAACAGGAATTCTCTACTGAATGTAATGTAAATTGCAAGGGCATGTTCTGTTGTGAAGAACAAGTTATGAAAATATCTGTCAGAAATAATTACAGTTGATCCTGCTGTCAGGCAGGAATATAGATTGGATAATTTACTGATGTCTTTTTCAGCAGTGTTTTTTATAGCACTCTTACCAAGAATATCAGAATTTAACTCAAAGAAGTGATAAAATCACTTGTAAGGAAAGAAAGAGAAAGGCTATTGATCTTCTATTCTTGACTTTGCACAGTAGTTTGTTACATGCCCTTCCTCATCCATGGCTGTATAGAAAGCAGAGTATTATCATGGATACTGGTTTTTTGAAGACATGGAGGTTGTTGAATGTACAAAATCTTCTCTGTTTTTCACTACCATCTTAGAGTGTCTTAAAGGCTTCAAACAGCTGTTAGTTCCTTTTAAAGTTTATGTCTTAAATCAGATGGAGCATTGTCTTTTTCATGTAAGCTTTCAGGACTATGTAGAAAGAAGATCAAGGATGTGAATTCCTTGATGTTGTCTAAGAGCACATTTAAGGGATAATGATGCTTGCTTATTTGCCTTTCGGACCGTTCTCTATACTGAAAGGTCCATAGCAACAGAAATGTTCTTTACCTCTGACAGTTACTGCAGTCTATGATTATCACAATGCGTTGTGGTGACCTCCAGGCTTTTTAATCCAACAGAATATATCAGGGCATGAAAGTACTGGCCTTAGAAAGGCTGCAGAGGGTTTAGAAGAAAACTTTAATGAGAGAAACCACACCAGTCAGTATCCCTTTCCCATGGTATCTGTGGGGTTTTGAATTGCAGCATGATAAAATGGAGCGGGTGGTCCCAAAGTGAGCTGACTGTCTTAACTCAGACCCAGGCTTCCTTAACCCTGCCTGTCTTTAACTCCTTTGACAGCTGTCTTCTCCTGGGACAGAGGTGAAACTTCGACAGAACACATTTGTTGGGCAGTGGTCTCCAGATTTGCAGCTCTCCCCAGGAAGACCTCTGAACAATTACAAGTGTGTCACGTGGACAAAATGTAAAACTTCGCTGTCAGACAACCCTGTCCCTGGTAAGGCATCTGAGGCCACCTAATTACATAGTGGTGAAAACAAGCTAATAAAAAAGGAACATACCTATAAAAGAGGCGGACTATTAGGTGATAATACAAGCTTGTGAAGTGTATGTATTACAGTCTGATGAGTATACTGGAAAAATGCATGCAGGAGAATGAGTACAGGAAAAGAAAGGTATTCTGTAGTTTTTCCTTTGAAGACATCGTTTTTCATCTGCTTTCTCTGAGAGAGAACTGATTGTGACCCTGGACTTGATTTATGAAAAATGCCTGTGTTACAACAGACCAGGTTTTGATTTGGCCAGTCAGTGCATATTTGAAGAACTATTGGATGAAAATGAGGTATGCATGACAGCTCTGAGCCTGGACAGCATGTTGAGATAGACCTGACCCATTTAGCTGCTTATCTTGCTGTGTAGTTTCACCTCTAAATCTATTTCTCTGTAAGGATGACGGTGCAGCTGTGGATCCTATGCAAAGCCTTATGTACATATTTACCTCTGTGGTCTAGAGAATATTGTAAATGATGATATTCCCTTTAGACTTGTATTTAAATTTTTGCAAAATGAGGATCTCAATACATTTGCACTACTCTTCTCTGTGTGGTATGGATGTGTAGTATCATAAGTAAAATATAATAATAATGTAAATCTTAATAAAAAGATGAGTTAGCAGTACCCAGTACAATGTGACTATTTTTAGTTCCTACTTAATGTTCATACATTAATAAAAAATGATTAATCGTTATAATGTGCTAAAACACTAACAAGGACTAAAAATAGGTCTGAATGACATTCTGTGTTTAAATTGATTTGCTAAGCAATGCAGAGAGCAGCTGCAGAAAATCACAAAGCATTCTTGTATCTTATGTAGCCTACTTTTTTCACTTGCTGAGTGGTTTTCTTAGTTTGTTTTTTTAGCTTTGTGGTCTTTTTACTTTGATAAACATAGCCAATTAAGTTCATAATAAAATGCAGCTGGGTAAATTTTACTTCCTAGGTACTGATCCTACTGGAGGTATGACTATTGGCTGCATGTTAAGTGAATGCACAGAAAATTGGAATAAATGAGGTATTTAATGTTTGGACTCAATGATTTTAGAGAACTTTTCCAATCTTAATGATCCTATGATTCCATTTGTGGGTGTCCAGTGTGTCATTTTAAGATGATTTGCCATTAAATAATGCTTGAGTACTGTTGGAGAGAAGATGTTGATGCTGCTTCAGATGTTCTGCCTTTCAGGTCAGCCTGGGAACACAGGTGCAGAGCCTGTACCAGGAGTTAATTTTGATTTCATGTTGTCATGACAACGTTCATATCCATAAGTGAGGGACTAGAGAAGAGACAGAACTTCTCATGAGCCTGTGTTATGGAAGAATTCATGGCAACCCAAAACGTAAGGCAGACTCAATCTGTGCTTGTAAAGACTTTCATACTCTGACTAGATAAGTGCAAGAAAAAGCCTTTGTTCCCTTTTCACTTTGTGTCTAGTGAAACTTCGCTCAAGGTCTAGGTTCTCTAACATGTCCAGCAGCAACACAGCAGCAACAAGAGTCACTGAAATGGAGGTGACAGTTTATGGTTGATGGAAAGAGGATCTAGGCTGAAGCGTGCAGGCTGCGTGCCTCCCCAAAAGTCATGTCTTGTACATTTTTGGTAGGTTATATAAGCTTAATAAAAAGGAAAATGGACCTCTGAGACCATAGTGTCTGTTAACTGGATGTACAGGCATTGAGTTTCCAAGGAAGTAGTGATTTACATAGTTTAGGTATAAAGAAGATCACTGAAGTTCTCAACGTATATGACCTGGGATATTTTCAAATGGGCTGAAGATAAGCAAATTCTTTATACCTTAGATCTAAGGCTAAATAATACACTTCTGCACAGGAACATCTCCAACACTTAATGTTGGATAGTGAAGTCATACCATTCACAAACATGTATCTAATTCACAGATCTAGTCTGCAAAGACTGTTCTGTTCAGTTTAAAATTTTTTGGTGTTTCTGGAGACATAAATTTACATAATCAGAATTTAACACTTTACTTGAATCTTGTTTTTTTTTCACAGATAGTATTTTCAGCTGTAAATTACAAAGATATGCTACCTGCAGATAAGATGTTGCTGTAAATTAGAAAATCTGAGAGATTGTGGGAAGAAACTGAAATCAAATTCAGTTTTTGGATAGTACTGAGGTAGGATCAGTCTAGTACATAACAGCTCAGAGTAATCTGTTGGAATGACTCTGTCTTGTAATTTCAAAGAATGTGTTTCATTTAAACTATGTAGCATGGGGTACTTCAGCCCCAATGTGAGCTAAGTAAAGGCAGCTGACACAAATGAATAATTCTCATGCTTTTTTATTAGCCCTGTAATTTAGAGAAACAGACTAGTGTCATGAGAAGAACAGGGCAACGTTTTATCTGCTATTCTGCTGTGGTCAGTAAGTACATTTCTGCTGATTGAGTTTCACTTTTAGAAACTGTCCGAGCAATTTTGTTTATATTGTACTGCTGCAACATATCTATGTAGAGTTGTGGAAAATCAATAACAGTATAAAATGTTTGCCTTCAGTTTTAATCTATTTTGTGTACATCAGAAATGTTTTTATAACATTGTGTTGTCTACTGCAGTGAGTTTGGTGGACTCATTAAACATGCTAGAGGACAAAATGTCCATAAATTCACTCAGATGGATTAACAAACACTTAAACTACTAAAACATGTGTTTTTATGTTTTTCTCACTCCTGATTAACTACACTTTCAAAAGTTATTTGAAGTCAAAGAATGAATAGACAAGCTTTATTCCATTAGGAAAACAAGCTAAAACTCCTGCATGTAAGTGCCGGGTTCTTCACTTTGGACATAACAAACCCACGCATCGCTATTGACTGGGGGATGAGTGGCTGGAGAGTGGTGAAATGGAGAGGGATTTAGGAGTAATGACTGACAGGAAACTTAATATGAGCCAGCAGTGTGCCCAGGTGGCTAAGAGAGCCAATAGCATCTTGGTCTGTATTAGGAACAGTGTGGTCATTCGGACTAGGGAAGTTATCCTTCCCCTGTACTCGGCACTGGTCAGACCACATCCTGAGTACTGTGTCCAGTTCTGGGCTCCCCAGTTTAAGAAGAGCTGCTTGAGAGAATGTTGAGCCGCTTGAGAGGGTCCAGAGAAGAGTGACAAGGATGGTGAAAGGACTGGAGAGCAAGTCCTATGGGGAGTGACTGCAGGAACTGTGGTTGTTCAGCCTGGAGAAGAGGAGGCTCAGAGGTGACCTAATTGCTGTTTACAACTACCTGAGGGGAGGTTGCATTCAGGTGGGTGTGAATCTCTTCTCTCAGGCTGACAGCACCAGAAGGACAGGACATGGCCTTAAACTACACCGAGGGAGGTTTAGACTGGATGTTAGGAAGAGGTTTTTCACAGAGTGAGTGATCGCTCATTGGAATGGTCTGCCCAGGGAGGTGGTGGAGTCACCATCCCTGGAGATGTTTAAGAGAAGACTCCATGAGGTGCTCAGTGACATGGTCTAGATGATGGGAGGCTTGGATGGATGGAGCGTGGTGCCTGTGGTTCCACGCTTGTGGGCCTGATCCCTGTGTGGGCGTTTCCTTGGGAGTTGGACTAGATGATCCTGTGGGTCCCTTCCAACTCAGAATAACCTGTGAACCTGTAAATGATTAGTATGCAGCTTAGCAGTGTCGGAAAAAATGCCAGTTTACTCTGAGATGGTGCAGAACGAGACCTGTCTCTGTCACATTTACGTTGTGTTGACAGTCATCTACAGGTATCTTTCACTTGAATTGCAGTGGTTCAGTGTGGCATCTTTCAGGTGCGATCTATTGTAATAAAAATGAAATTTTTCTTAAGTGCATGTATTACTGCTATAAAAAGCTGTGGCATAGATTTAGAGCTCTGCTTTTAGCCAGATTTATCACTGATGATCAGCTCAGGCCAAAAAAAGCAGAAGACCCTTTTATTGTATTAGTGCCCACTAAAACTTAAACAAGCCCTATAGATATCAAACAAAAAATAAAGGAAAGATGCAAACAAATCCACCTGTGAAAGTAGCAACTGGTTTGGTAAACAAAGCATTCTGGAAGATTGTATCCAAGCTGATGGATTGTTGAGATTAAGAAAATAAAATTTTTAAAAAAAATCGAGCTTTATAAAAGCCCTCTGCTGAAATCAGAATCTGATATAAGATTTTATATTTTGCTTCTGTGTTATGTACTCTGTACATAATACCTAACACAAAACCTAAGCCTTCCTCTTTGCCATGCTCTGAAGGACAGAATGTTGAGGACAAAGAGGATCAGGGGAGACAAAAAATACTTTTTATCAGTTAGTTGTAGTCATGTGAGAGGTAGGACAGGAGTAAAGTTACTTTTATAGTCACACTTTCAAGTAGTTTAAAGGCTCATTCTGCTTCAAAAATGTCATGTTCCTTTTCCTATTTCCTACCATTATTCATAAATTTCATCCTAGCCCAAACTAAACTCGCTGTCACTCAAAGGAATATGGAATCTGTTAGTATATGTGTATCCATTTGATTTCATATCCAAACCCAGAAACGTGGCCTAGAAAAAACTCCTTAGAAAAAAAAAGATTATGAAAATACTAGATTTCACAGAGAAATATATCAGTTTATTCAGCGGCTCAGTTCTACACTCCAATATGTTTGACTTCAAAGATTAAATGCAAGAAAAGAAAGCACTTGGCTATACACTAAAAAACAGATTTTTTTCCTCTTTTTGGGAAACAGAGAGGTTTCTGTTATGTTTTCCTTGAAAGAAATGCAGTCTACCTTAATTTCTGTTTTGTTTAGGAATTTGACTCATCTTATTTATATGAGTTACCAGTAGGTGGATCATAAGGTTTGTGGTAAACGGTCAATTACCTTGGAAATACATTTGCTATGCACATTATTGCAAAGGATTTATGTAGCACAGGATTTGGAAACTATCCTGTAATCCGTAAGAAGCAGGAAACCACGTGAAGCAAATTTCTTGTCTAAATTCAGTTGTTTTTCATGGATAGCAAGTCATTTTGGGGTGGAGCAATTTCATGACATTCATTGCATGTTGCAGTAGCTCATGCTATCCCTCTGAAAGGCAGAAGAGGAATCAAATAGCCTTCTCACA
Source organism: Pitta sordida (assembly GCA_013390025.1). Taxonomy (NCBI): domain Eukaryota; kingdom Metazoa; phylum Chordata; class Aves; order Passeriformes; family Pittidae; genus Pitta; species Pitta sordida. The sequence continues at coordinate 3,954 of WEKX01013627.1, read as the reverse complement.
TTCCTTGCGAGTGATGTCAGGTCAGTTGGATTTAAGTCAATTTGTCTTATATGCAGCTTCTATGGGAGTTGGAAATGATATCAGAAAACACTTAGGGACAGTCATATCTGATTCTCTGGGCATCTGCTCAAAGCAGGTTCAAATTTATTGGTGTTACAGGAAATTAATGTCCTACAGTACAGCATTTTCAGTTTGGCATTGAAAAGTAGGCGTCCAAAGTGCAGGGTTATGCTTTCTGGGCACGTGACCTTTGCAAAGTTCAAGAGAATAAGAAAACAATATATTTTGTATATATGTATATTTATTTTTCATACACTTTTAGTAACAGTTCATACCTTTTTAGAAGTCTAGAATATAGGAAAAGAGAGTAAAATTGGGCAAGATGCTGCTAGCTTCTGCTGCTTCAGGAGAGGTTTGCATGTATAGTTTAAGTGTGAAAGCACTAGGAAGTGACTGTATAAACCCTTATGCTTGCTGGCATGCAGCTCATTCAAATGCCAATTGCCTTCTTCTGGTATATATTCCTTGCCTGCTGCAAGAAAAGAGCGAAGTGTAATTGGGATTTTACTGGCCAACAGATGCTTCAGAGACAGAAAATGGTCCCCTGTTGAGCCCCTGATAAAGGCTGTCACCCAAAAAACATGTCAAAGCCTTGAAACTGTAATCCAGAGCTCTAGAGCTCCGGCATATGACCGAGTTCTAAATTTTTTCATTCGTGTTTACATTTCTAGTTTAGGTTAGTGAAGCCAGTGCTCTAGTGGAGTTGTGCAAGGGCTGTGACATGCTTTATGAGCATAAGCCTCCACTGAGGCTGATGCAAAGCTGCATTATTCCCCTGGGAGCTCTAGGAAGCATTTATGCCTTGGGCACACATTAAATGGTCAAGATTTTCCTAGAACAAAAATGGCATGTGGGTTTATATCTCCCTGAAAAGCTTTATCTTCCTTAGATGACCATGTCCATTATGAACACATGTAAGGGTGTGATTATTATTGCTACTGAGCTCATGGCATGTGTGCATGAAGCTTTACAGAATGTGTAGTGTTTATAGTCTCCAAGCTTGTAGTCTGCCTAGGATGAGTATTAGGCAAGCAGGTTAAGGATTTATCGGGAATACAATTAATCAAGTGTGAAGGGGTGAACAAAATAAAGTATTTACTTTAATATTTTGTTGTGAGCCTGAAGAAAGCTTGGCACTGTAGACACCAGTAGGTTTCTAGCTGTGCAAAGCTCTGGTAGTTGAGCCACAGCTGAAAAATAAGCCAAAATTGTTATAAGAGCAACCTATGGATTGGAGCATTTTTTAAAAATTATGTAAGAAGGTGCTCCATGGAAGAACTTGACAATTACTCTTGCACTTATATTTAGCAAGTCAAAAGCAAAATAACCTTGTGTTCCTGTATTTAACTTCTTTAATAAAAGGAACTCATGTAAAATATATATTTACCCTTATCGTGACAATGTAACAATTTGTGATACTCATCTTGTATCTTCCAGTCCAGATTCTTTCAAAGTGGTNGCTCAGACAGACCCAATACAGTGGTACATAGATTAGTCATTTAAGTTATCTGTAAATAACCATAATAGGACTTTTCCTGCAAAGTAGGCCCCAAATAGGAAGACCTTAATTGAAGTTCTGAACCAGAATATCTTAGTTGCTGTAACCATTAGGAATTACAGGTTGTTCAGCCTGGAGAATAGACTTCAGGGGGACCTCATTGCAGCCTTCCAGGACCTTAAGAGGACTTATAAAAAGGAGGGAGAGGGACTTTTTATATGGGCAGATAGTGCCAAAACAAGGGGAAATGGTTTTAAACTATAAACCAGCAGATTTGAATTAGATGTGAGGAAGAATTTTTTTACTGAAGGTGGTGAGGCAGTGACACAGGTTGCTCAGAGAGGTTGTGAGTGCCCCATCCCTGGAAGTGTTCAAGGCCAGGTTGGACTAGCCCCTGAACAAATTGATCTAGTGAGTGGCATCCCTGTTCATGGGAGGGAGGTTGGAACCAGAAGAGTCCAAACCTAACCACTCTGTATCTATGATTGTAGATCTGGATAACCTTGCTTTTCATGTTAGGGTCATATTCCTTTATTAAATTCCTGGCCCAGCTGTACTTTGTGCAACAATATATTAGTTCTGTGGTCTAAAAAGAAATGTACACGAAGAAGTGTTTCCACTTGCCCTATTTGGGATTCCCACACTCTGAATTTATCGAAGTCACTCTGTTGCTACAGAATAAAGAGAAACAAAGAAAAAAATTCCCTTTCCTGTGATGATAAACCTTTGTGTTTTAACACACTGTTCCTTGTTTTACTTGTACACAAGAGGCTAAAAGGAACATGGCTTTGTTTTAAACACTCTTTGCCTCTCTCTGCAGTCTAACTTCACAAAACTGCCGTTTTTTTCCCTAATATGCCAGTTTAATAGAAATGCCTGTATAATAGAAAACTAACAATAACCTTCATGATTCTGTATTTTTGCATTAATGAGCTTATGTATTTCTCATTTTGCATATGGAAAACCAAAGAACACTGTTGGCAGCAGCAGGTATGCTTACCTAAAATAGTTCACCTCATTGTTTTGTTAGACCCTGGGATTTTAATTTTATCCAGTGAATAAATAATTATCATTATTATTCCTTGTAGTAATGGAAAGTTTTATTTCCTTTTGTTTTATTTTTGGTGTGGCTGTTGAATATAGTAAGCTTAAGATTTTTGCAAATTTTGTGTCAGACATGAAGATATTGAGCATCAGTGGTAGTGTATGTGCTGCACTACAGTTTTTATGTAGTTAAGGGCTTGACTCACGTAAGAACTTCATGGCTAAGTCTGATGTAGCTCTTAGGGAGAAGTGCCTATTTGGAGAATGAAAAACAAACATACATGGGATTATTAGAACATGTCAGTGTACATGTGCCTGCAGACAGCCACGTTGTACAGTTTGTAAGCTGAGATCATTCTGTACCGGTGTTTTGTTTAGCATAAATCCAATTATAATTTGAAGAACTTTTACCTGGCATTAACTGTGTTAATAGACTAGAGCAAGGGAAGACCTACTTTTGCTGGGTTTATCTGCCTAACATGAAGGGAGTTTTTCTTTACCCATTCTGCACTAGCATGACAGGCTCTAAACAACAGCACTGTGGATAAATTGTTTAAGTCCAGCAGCAGATGAGATGATCTTTCCAGTCTTGCATCATATTACATTTATTTATTGATCATCAGAAACACAGGGCCTTTTCTTAAACCTTTAGGATTTTTCTCTTTTATATTTGCAGTTTTAGTCAACAGAAGCCAGAAAGTATCAAAATGTTTTCTGTGGCTTTTAAACAAGGTATAACTGCTATTTGATATTCATGGTTTGCAGTGAGTTTACAATAAATCCTACTTACATCCTCGAGATGAGTAGTTCTAGCAGTGTTGTTGTTATGGGAGTAATTAAAATTTACAAATGTTAAAGCTTAGAAGGGAGGAGAGCTTTTCAGAAGGGAAAGAATCTGGCTTTTAGTTGTTTGAGAAATAAGCCGGTTTGTAGCTGCAGAATTTACAGTGTAATCTGCTCATGGCCACAGACTAACACTCCAGAACTAAGCCTCTTATATTTTTTAGAGTAACAGTACTTTTAGTTGTGTGGCTGTTGTATTAACATGTAAATACAAACCAAGGCAGGGATTGAGCATTTTAACTTTGCAAGCACCTGAAGAAACTGTTCTTGTTTGGATTACAGAGGTTGAATAATAGATTTCACAGAATCACAGAATATTCTGAGTTGGAAGGGACCCACAAGGATCATCCAGTCCAACTCCTAAGTGAATGCCCATACTGGGACTGAATTTACAAAGGTCCTTTCCAATGTGGGTGATTCTCTGTTTCTGTTCCTGAATAACATGCTTTAGTTACCACCATGGAAACACGGTGGGATGACAGGCACGATTGGAGTGCTACATTGGCAAG
>WEKX01013626.1:5274-16825 GCA_013390025.1 Pitta sordida | reverse complement strand
GATTCTGTGTGATTCTGTGAAAACACTGATTTACCATAAGCCATTAAAACATTCTTGGGAGGGTTGATTGTGGGAAAAATCTCCCTTACCAGGGTAGCCGTTCCATGGTTGAAATTAAGAAACAGAATGTTTCCGTGTTCAGTATTGGACTGAAAGAGGAGAGTCATTATTGACACAAGAACTTTTGCTAGTTTAGCACACAATGTTCTCAAATGAAACAAGAAAATTATGTTTACAATGCCTACAACAGGAAACTCTTATTGTTGCAGTTCCATATTATTTTATTTTGGTGGTTGGGAGATATCCATTTCAGATGGAAACTTTCAGTTTTTATTTTGCCTTTTACTTTGTCGTTTGTAAAATCAGGAGAACTGAAGTTGCTGTTTGTTAATCTGTTCTTAATAGCAGTTATTGCCAAGAATTTCTTCCAGTGTCCTTAAAACTGATGTTTCCAAAACAAAGAGAATTAAAATTGATAGTTGGGATGACAGGAAATTCTGATTTCATAGAATACAACCTTCTATGATGCTTTTCTAGCAGAAATGTTTTTTGTTCATTTTACATTCTATTAATTTTCTTAACATCCTTACTGTTAGGAATGAAAATCAAAATAAGCACTGGCTTTTCTTTCAAGTTTTTATCTATTGTCTCTTTGCAGCTGATAGACAGAATGTTTATGCAACCCAGCCAGAATGGTTGCCTTGCCCAGCTCTTAGGAATCGTATGTGGAAACATCTCTTTCACAGGGGAAATCTGAAAATATAGGGGAGTACTGCTATGTGTAAAAGCAGAAGTGTTAGATGACATATTGGTAATCTGTTACCAATCTATCACAGTAATTACTATCACAGTAATATCCTTTCATTAAATATATTTAAAATTTCCACTGTCTTTACAAAGAATTAACTAACAGCACTAAATAATATCTAATTCCCCTTATATTCTGTGAATCTGTGAATCTGTAAACTAAATCAAGACATAGCATAAGACTGCCTAATATTAATGCATATGGGGTTTACATGTATTAAACTCTGTAGTGTGTACATTAAACTGTATCTTCCACACAAAACACAGTGATAAGTCAAACATTTTTGGTTTTTTAGAAATGTTCTTTAACATCTGCCAAGAAAATTTTTCAAAATATTTTGCCTTTTAATATCAGATAATTTCTAGATGAATTTTGATTTGCTATGTTGAGCAAGACATAATAACTAGTACAGTGTGGTACAGCTTAGGTATTCAGACCAGCAGTTCATGACAGGTGTCTGGTTATGGAGATAATTATCATGCAAAGATAACTACGTACTGCCTTATCTCAATTACATGATGTTGGAAAATGTCAGCAATAGGCTGAAGTTCAAGGCGCCCATTGATAGTGTTCTCAATTATTACTTAAATAGAAAACTACACACTCCCCTTTTTGTTCTGAAACAGCTTTTCCTTTACGCTGTTTGTTCTTTCAATTATGTATCCATGACATTCTGATTGATAACAATAACACAGGAATAGCCTGGTGAGGCCACCGAAAAGCCATTTTCTTCAAGGGGAGTTCAGTGACAAAGCATGGGAAATCTAGCTCCTGACAACAGAAAAGCTGTACTTGATCAAAGATTGGCTTCTACTACAAGGTTTTTTAGTAGAATTCTGTGAAACAAAAATTCAAGGGTTACTTTGAGGATATCACTGAGTAATATAATGGAAGTGTTACTGTCAGAGCTGTGGAAAACCAGGCTAGGCTGAAATTAGTAACTATGTATGTGCTGCATGCTTCCAGAACAGGTCAACAAACCAGCCTCATGTTTCCATGTCTAATGGTTATACTGTAGAACATTTATTTCATCTAGCCGTGTACTTACCAAATGTAATGTAAGGAGAGTACAAAACTAACACAGGAGCTGGGTTGAAGTTGTATTAATATTTGTTTATGAAATAGTCTGAGACACTCAGAAGGGAGAAACCTTGGAAGAGTAAAGCATTTCTATATATGAAGATGATTTGTGAAACATCCTCTGGCTGCTTCTGCTTTGGTCTTGATACACTGAATGTCTGTAAATATCCACCTGCAAAGAGTTGAATCTCAGAAATAAACATTTTTCAGAACACTTGATGCAGTGTTTAACAAGGTTTTACTTTGAAGATTAACAATGTCACATTATAAAATGTTTGCTTTTTAAAAGGGCTGTGTGCACTCTTTGAGCACTGATGACAGCCTTGGAAATGAAGGGGATAAAAAAATTAAGTGCTCTGTGTCTTGTGTTTGTAATACAACACCACTGTGTTGCAAAGAGGTTTTTAAATTATCAGATGACCATCACAGCAGTTTCTTTGGAAGACTGGTGGGTGTTAGCTGCAGTATATTTCTTGTGAGGATTCTTGCACCCTGGCATTACACATGGAATTCATCAGAATTTTCATATTAAACAAATATTTGGTGAATGTGCTGGTATTTGGAGTCGGATCTCCTGATTTAAGCCACTAGAAGAGCTAACTCTTCTCACAGAGTAGCAATAGATCGTATTTCATTTAAAGAGAGGGCTGGACTAGTGAGAAAAGTTCTAGGGCTCAGTGAAACACCAGAGTAAAAGTTATATGATCTTGGTATTGTCTTAAGAAGGGAACAGAATTTTTCTTCCCCTCTCTCCCACTCCCAGCAAACCTCCACCTGTCTGCTCATTTAGGAGCAGGTCTTCAAAAGGGATGATCATATACATGTACTAATCAAACCTTATGCACCCATTCTTTATATAATTTTCTTTTAAGGAGAACTTGGGAATATATGTTATTTTCTAAAATATTTAAGGAAGTTTCCTCAGAAATATGACCCCCAACTAACTGATAATTCCTTCAACCTACATGATGTTTCACAAAATCATCCCATTTAGTTAAAGCATAAGCAATTCCATCACAAAAAAAAAATTAACCAAACAAACCAAAAAGGTATTACCTGTTTCTTTTCAAGACTCAGTGTTCTCTCCTTGGTGTCTATGAGGATTTCCTTTGGGCTTCAACAGGGTAAGAACAGTAGTCCTTAGAGAAGTCATCTGTCCTCAAGTCTTTAGAAGGTGTGCTGATGGCTGCAAGTTGAAGGGAATACTTAGATTTGCTGTCTGTCTTGGCACATTCTCCCAATAGGTCATGATTTCCTCTCTCTGCAGATGTCTGCCATTGTGGAGGAAGCCATGCAACTTCAGAACAGAACAGACATACAACTCCTCCTTCTATAGGTATCTAATCATCTGCTATTTACATTAACTGCAATTCAAAGTTTCTAACCAAAGTCCTGGCTGGGGGAGAGGTTGAAAGTACCAATTTACTGTTGTCAGCAATGACTCTACTACAACAGAACAAAACCACAGATCATCACTGTTAAACCAGTAGTCTTTATGTACATGACATGGATTTTTTTTTAGTTTAAAAACTCAGTTGAATTGCCTTCTACTTTCAAAACTAACAGAGAAACAGAATGACCCTCATTTCTCTTGCCTGAAAAATGCAGTTTAAAAAAAAATCAGCAAAAACCACAGACCACAGCTTGCAGTAGTGAATTACTGACCCAGAAAGTACTTGCAGAGCTGACAGTGGTTTTCATGTTAACGAATACTTATTATCAAAACTATCTAAACTGTGATAATATCTACGCTACATCTAGAAATCATGTTTCCGTATTGACCATGATTCTGCAAGAGTTTGTGTGATATGCTTATCCGTATGCCCACAGGTGAGCTTGGGAAAAGCCATGATACAACCCTGAAAAAAGTCAGATATTTGATTTTAAATTATGGTTTTAGTATCTTGACATGGTTATGCAGGATATATTTACATGGTAGACAAGCCTCCATTAAGTGGACGCATTGGTTACCCACTGTGCTTAGCCCTAAATGTTAAATTTTTTTTTTTTGCATCATAACAACAGTGTTCAAGAGATAACTTTCTTCTGTGAGAGAAACATAACTAGGATTTTACTGTTTTCTCAAACCAAATACCACATGGCTTCTAAGTACTGTCTTCTTTCTTCTCATCAGAGGTGAGAACTATATTTCCACCTTTCAGCTGGAAATGCAGAACATAGATACATGAACCCTTAATGTCCCCGTTAACAAGTGGGACAAAAAGACAATTAGAGAAATGAAGAAACTTGTGCAAGGACAAATGGACCAGATAATTATGATGTTTCTGATTCCTGACTTAGTAAAATAATGAGTGTGAACTGTGTCCCCTACAAAATCTAACAGGAGTTGGAAGAATCACTAAAGAAGAGTAAATTCCTAAAAGATATCCCAACATTTTATACAAATGAAACATTTTCTATTTCATTTTTTTTACAGAATCCATTTTAAAACAAATAATCATGGTGCCCTAATTTCGTGTTCTTATTTTCTGCTTTACACACCGGAACCATTGGAGAGGTTTGTCAGTAGTTGTATGATTCTCATAGAGTAAGAGAAAACAAAGGGGTAAAAAGAGGGCTAAAAAAAGATTTCAAAAAGTCATCTTTTTGTGCTGAGTCAGGATTAACTATTCTTGATATAGACATTAAACACCCCTGATTCTGTTCTTACAGTTGTTGATGGAGAGATTTGACAGTCTCCCGAGATAACCTGTTCCTAGCTATCTTCACCATTACAAAATAAGTCTTGGTGTCTAACTCCAATGTATTGGCTGGTAATTTAAGCCCTTTATATTTTGCTCCATCTGCAGAAGAAGTTATTATCCGTCCTTTTGCAATAGCCTTTTGCATATTTGAAAGCTGTTTTCATGTCTCCCTGCAGTCTTTTTTCTGTTGTAAGTATTAAAAAACCCAGTTCTTTCCTCACAGGTCATATTTTCTAGACCTCTGACCTATTTGTGGCTCTTCTCCACACTCTCCACTTGAGCTACATTTCTCTTGGGAAATAGCTTGAGAGAACTTGTCTGCAGCCCATGCACGGAACGGATTATTCCTTCTGCCTCAGATCCCAAACTTCTGTTTGGATATGGAAGTAAGTTTGCAACTTTTTTCTGCTTTCCAACTTAGCTTTAACAAGTCTAAGTGTGGGGTTCTGCACTTCAGATACAACAGCCCCATGCAGTGGTACAGGCTGGGGTAAGAGTCTCTGGACAGCAGCCAAGCAGAAAGGGATTTGGGAATACTGATTGACAGGATGAACATGAGCCAGCAGTGTGCCCAGGTGGCCAAGAAGGCCAATGACATTCTGGCCTGTATTACGAATAGTGTGGCCAGCAGGACCAGGCAAGTTATTTTTCCCCTATACTCATCACTGGTAAGGCTGCATTTGTGTGCTGTGCCCAGTTCTAGACTCCTCACTTTAAGAAAGATGTTGAGATACTCAGATGTGTCCAGAGAAGGGCAGCAAGGATGGTGAAGGGACTGGAGCAGAAGCCCTGTGAAGAGCAGCTGGGGAAGCTGGGGTTGTTTAGCCTGGAGAAGAAAAGGCTCAGGGGTGACCTTATTGCTCTCTACAACTACTTGAAAGGAGGTTGTAGCCAGGCGGAGGTTGATCTCTTCTCCCGGGCAACCAGTGACAGAACGAGAGGACACAGTCTCACGCTGCACAAGGGGAAGTTTAGGCTGGATGTTTGGAAAAAAATTCTTCACAGAAAGAGTGATTGGCCATTGGAATGGGCTGCCCTGGGAAGTATTGGAGTCATTGTCCCTGGGAGTGTTTATAAAGAGACTGGATGTGGCACTTAGTTCCATAGTTTAGTTGATGAGATGCTGTTAGGTAATAGGATGGACTTGATCATCTCAGAGGTCTTTTCCAACCTAGTTAATTCTGTGATTCTGTTATACTGTGGTCTGGGCACAGTTATCACAGAATCACAGAAATAGTAGGGTTGGAAAAGACCACAGAGATCATCAAGTCCAACCTATCACCTGTTACCTATAACACACTACCCCAATATCAAGGTCATGCTACCAAGTACATCATGCAACCTTTTCTTAAACACCTCTAGGGACGGTGACTCCACCACCTCCTTGGGCAGCCCATTCCACTGAGAGATCACCCTCTCTGTGAAAAAGTAGTTTAAGACTGTGTCCTCTTGTTCTATCACTTGTAGCCGGAGATTATGATCAGTTTTGAGAAAAATGCCTTGTCTGAAAACCAGCAGCCTACGATTCACTTACCAATATTTCCTAGTTTATCATTGCCTAGTATTTTGTAACTTACTCATGAAAATCCATTTGTCAGGATGTAAACATTTGTTGAATGTAAAGCCTGGCTCTCAAATAACCGAAACATTAGTTGGTGATAAATCCCAGATGGACAGTTTTGAAATCCTACCTCACACATAACTGCACATTATAACAGTAAATCTGTGATAAATACACTCTAGGTTTTACAATTAACACTAGACCTTGCTTAACAAATAATGAATTTAAACTTTTATACTAATGTAGGTAGTTCAGACTGATCCTTCCCAAGTTATAATATCTATCTTTTTCTCAAAACCTGTTATTTTTTGTTATAGACAAAAATAAGGTTTCTTTGATTGTTCTTGACAAATCAGCACTACGTACTTGAGGTTTTTTTCTGTTATCTGTGGGATGCTTATAATGGGTCAATTTTTGGTTTAACATTTTCCCAAGTATTAATGATAACTGTGTAGTCCGCTGTCTCCTAGCTGCTCCCATTTCATTTCTCAAAACTGGCCATTCCTTTGCTGTTTTGCATTGCCTGGAACCTCATGCAGTCATAAATCACCCCTGAGAGCCTGGGGTGATTTGACGCCTGCCCAATCCAATTGAAACATGTAGTCCATATAAATAGCCTCTTCTTTTCCTGATCCAGACTGACTTTTTCCCATTTCATCACTCATCTTAAGGCTTTAGTGTTAAAGAGTGTAGATTTAGATTATATATTAGGAAGAAATTCTTAACTGTGAGAGTGATGAAGCATTGGAACCAGCTTTCTAGAGAAGTTGTGAATGAGCCATCTGTTATGGTTTAGGGGGTTTTCTGCTGCTCTGGTAGCGAGAGGGTTAACAGCTCCATTCTTGCCTGAGCTCTCCGTACTGCCATGGCCTTCAAGGTTATAGAGANCTCCTGGTGGAAAAGGGAATATTACATCTATTGTAAGAGAAGGAGGGGTGGGGGGAGAAAAGTTGCCTTCTAAATGATGCTTCCCTTACAGTTCTGATCTTGTTAATTAGAAAATAAACCCTTTATGTTCTTTATTTATAGTTTTGCCTTGCTTCTTTTGCCTGTGACCAGTTTTATTTTATTTTCCAGTTTTATTTTCCAGTTTGTTTTTTTTAGTTTTCTCCTTCAGGAGAAGTTGGGGTGGGTCTCTGGCATCCAGCCAGGGTCAAACCACGACACCATCCCTGGTCAAGTGTTTAAGGCCATGTTAGAGGAAGCCCTAAGCAACCTGGTATGGTGGAATGTTTCCTGCCCTTAGTAATGATGCTGGAACTAAATGATCCCTTCCATACCAAACCATTCTATAGATTTGTGACTCTGTGTTCTTGATTATATCACCTTTCTTACATCAGCTTTCTTACTGTCAGTCTTACTACTGAAGGCATGCTGTACAATTGCTTTCATTATAATTAATATGAATGCTGGTTCCTGCAGACATTTGCCTTGTTTCCCATATCCTGCAGTCTGATACCTCAATTAGACAAAGTTGTAGGAAGAACATTTGCTTTCCCTTCTCTCCCTTCACCTTCCTCACCCCACGCTCTTTCCATTCTCAGGTCTCTTTTGCAATTTACCTCCCCTCTTACAGCAGCAGTTGGCATTTTGAACATATTTAGCCTATTCTTACACACCTGTTCACACTCTTTCTTAGCTCTGCAATCCACCCTGCACAGACTGATTCTGAATCAATAGGGAAAATTAGTAATTCAGATGGGAAAGGAGGACTGGAGGGCTCCAATTCAATCTATAGTTCAAGGGCAAGGCCCACTTCAATCAGATCGATCTCTTTAGGGCCTTGTACAGTTTTTTTGAATCTCAAAGAACAGAATTTCTTCAGCTTCTGTGGAGAGCTGGTACCAGTGCTGAATCATTCTTACTGTCAATAGCTTTTTCCTTGTGTCTAGTTGGAATTCCCCTTGCTGTGACCTATGTCAGTGGCTTCTTGTACAAATGTCAGCAGACAAGACCTTATTAACTTTTATAGTGTGTTGAGAGGTATTGAACCTATGAGGATATGAGAAATGCAGGCTTGGTCTGTGTGTACTTGTTAAAGATCATTTCTTTCCATTATGTACTTTGGATAATATTGCCTTAATTACAGGCTTTTTTTTTAAAACGAATCCACCAACTTGGAATAAAGTAAAATGGCATAATGTGGTGATACTTCTGGCTAGTGCAAATACTTATCTGAAGGTGCAGAAGCAGAAGGCAAGAGTTAGCCTTTCATTCTAACTGCGAAGATACACAGTTTTTCAGCTAAATGTTTCTGCAAAATTTTAAGCAAACAAAGAAACGAAGTATGAAAATAAATATTACAAAACTCACCAGCAAAATATTACAAAACCAACAGCAACGACAATAAAACCAAAAACAACCAACCAAACAAAACCCCCAAACCAAAACAAACCTGCAAACAGGTAATACATATGCTGTCAGTCCTCCATATTAATGGATTTTTCGTCTCCCGAGGGTCTCGCGGAACCTTTAGTCCGTGAATATGGGTCAGACATTAATGTGGCAAATTACTGCCAGAAATATGGCATCTTTGGAACACTGCAACATCCCAGGCTCCTTAAGGGCAGCAAGGAGTGTGGGGGTTGGGGCTTTTCCCTTAACTGCAGCAGCCAACACTGACAGGAGTGCTTTGTCTGAGGCTCTGAATATCTGCATATGCACACATGCTCTCAAAAAGTATGCTCTCAAAAGTCCATGCTGGCTGCCTCCAGAACAGGCCTCATGTGAGTCTTTGTGTTACAGTTAAAGACACTTTTCCCTGCTACGAATTTTTCTCTCTTTTTTTATATGTTCCTCTTTTTTTCTCTCCACACATTTAAGCAGCAAGTACTAATGATGAAGGCTGGTTTTGTTCGACAAGAGACTCTTGAGCTCAGTCAAATCTAAGGTTAGGTGAAGGAAATAACCATGTTTTATGTTCAGTGGCTGTATATAAAGAGCTGGTAACTATCACTGATCAGGATCATGAGGGTGAACTTCAGCACCACTTCTCAGACACACTGTTCTTGTGCCTCCATTGAGGGCTCAGAGTGCCCTGCAGCAAAGTGGTTTGTGATTTCCTGTTAATTTACCTGATGGTAGGTTATAATACTGTATGCAAATATTAATGACAAGTGGTGAGTAGATCCCAGAGAGAGATGACATACTGTCATTGTCTTTCAGAAAATGTAGCAAGCTCCAGGGATCTACAGGGAGCTATTGATGGGTTTTTGTAAGAAAACCTTTCTGTGGAGAATCTCCTGCTGGGTGAACACTACTTCAGATATAAATTAGGACATTTCATGAATCCTTGTGCCCTTCTGTAGCTGATCAGTCGTGTTGCCTAATAACTCAGACTCTACAGCTCCATGCTTGGCAGAACGCATGTATGTGAATATAAAAATACATGTAGCCACTGCCAATGAGTGCACACTGGGGCCGCTACTTAAGACTTTTGAGCAGATTGAATGCAAATTCTATGCATTAGGAAGCTCTTGAGCACCAGGAACCACTGCTCCCTCACGGACTACCGTGTAATCTATACCCCTTCCTGTGGGAAAAAAATGGGAGAGTAAGGGCTGCTAGAATCCAGATTACAAGTTTTTTTCTCTTCAGATTTAGCCTGTCATTGTGATATGTTCAGGAGGACCATCATCTGCATTCATTGCTACCAGTGCTTGACTTTTTGACTCCTCAGGGTGTATGCTCTGTGTCTCAGGGCTCTTAGCTGTGAGGTGTTGTGCAGATGTACTGCCAGGAATTTTTATTTGGAGTAGATCCCTAAGGATATTTTTTAAGGCCTTGCATAGAATGCAATGCTTTGCAAGAAGATAACATGTAAAATAGCCATGGAACTTCCTAAAGCATGTCACTCAGGTTGCTTTGTACTACCTGATTTTGAAACATGGGATGTCTGAGTATTTATATGGTGCTACTGGTTGACAAAAAATAGAAAAACTTGGAATAAGAAATTCCCCTCTGATTCAAATGGGTATAAAAATGTCATGTTTCCATGAAATGTTCTGTTGGCTTTTTTTTTAATTGTTGAAACTTAGTGTTACAGTTAGGTCAAAGCACATGATTTTGATTTTACTACTATTTTTGATTATTACAAGCGCTCCTTTGGGTCACATCCATGGAAAATTGTACAGACAATGAAGTCAGTTGATTTCATATTTTTTATGAAAGAATGTTTAAGAAACATATTGACAAATTCAGTTGAATTTTAAATTGAAATAATAAGAGCACTTGGAATTGTTTATCCATGCCATGCTCTTGTTTTTAAAGCTCATCACAAAAGTTTCGGAGAATAATCAATAGGCTGAATGATATACCATCAGTGATCTCTCACAGGTAAGTAGCTGTCTAAAGAAATAATTAATCAAAGGCATTTACATTAAACCAGAAACAGTTTCTGTGATGCAGAAATAATGTTTAAACTGCTCCTGGTCATCAGAGTAGATATTTCAGCACTGATCTTCTAGATACAGGAATGTATAAGGAGCATATAAAATGTACAAGATTTCTGATCCTCCCAAAGTAAATGTTAATAGTTAAATGTCTCCCTGATATAATAAACACCCGTCCCACTCTTTCTGATAATTTTTTACTAAGCATATTTGGAAACAAACTGTCAAAATGACTATTAATTTCTGAGAATTGCTGCACAAACTCCTGCTTTCTCATCGAAGACAGGTATCATCAAAACTATGTGTCAATGTGCACATCTGCAATCACAAAGTATTCCTGTGAAAGTGTGGCATTTTGTTTGACATGTATCTCAAAGTAAGGTTATCTGCTTCAGTTCTGCAAACGTGATTACAGAGCCTTTCATCTTGTTTTCTATTTCAAACAACTGTGTCAGGTGTTGCTCCTTTCTTGCTGCAAATGGAAGACAGCTATTTAGCTACTTTGGAAAATTGACTGGTTTTTTCCTGAGCTGCATTTTCAGCAGTGGCCATTACTCACATTTTCCAAACACACTGAAAAAGAGTTTTCAGTATGTACGTCTGGTCTTTATACTCACGTGTCATTGAAGTCTTGCGTTTCCTATCATATGAATTCATGTCAAAGCATTTCAGCTTGTACTGGCCAAGATCAGAATAACTATGATATTTGTACTTCTGACTCCGTCTTTGTTGCTCCCACAGAATTTCAGAGAAATTCGTATTGCTGTTCACTGATATAATTCTCAAAGGATAGAGCATATGGAAATCACCTCTTGTACTCTCAGAATTACGAAAAGTGCAGATAATTTAGATGGAAAGGGGAATCCAGTTTCTGATCCACACTTCCTTGTCCTTCTATTTACACAGAAATTTACTAGTGAAAGTCTGTCTAAGGAAACACTCATACAAGAAAAATGTACAATAAAAAAGCAATTGCTGAAGCCTGTGGAGGGATAGAGGAGCAATG
>WEKX01013624.1:0-13785 GCA_013390025.1 Pitta sordida | reverse complement strand
CAGAGCAGAAGACTACCTGCGCCCCGGGCCCACTGATCAGACATACAATTTCATCTGATTTCTACTGCCCTTTAGTATTTTGAGACCCAGTAGACATTTGACAAAATTTACTGATGGCTTATCTATCCTATAGGATTAAGAGGAAGACATCTATAATTCTGGGATACTATGGTTGTAAGAGAAACACTGCAAGCACTGAAAGTTTTGATGTGAGGTTTGGATCAATCTCTCTTTATCCTCAAAACCAGTATTCCACAGGTCTTGCATTCCTCCAACCCAGTTCCAAAACGGTTTTTAAAATGAAATATCAATTAAAAAAATATTAACTTGTCCTAAATTGTGCATTTGAATGCAAATTATAATATCCCTCCTCTGCTTCCCACCAAGATTTTAGATCCTCCAGAAGTAAAGAGGCTTCCCAGAACCAGAGTTTTGCTCATTATTATTTCTACTTAGAGAAATAAGACAAAAACAAAGTTTCCCAGTAAGTTTTACAAAGTCCTCTGTTTTCGACATGGTCTAGCTGGGGGGTGTAGGGTTGGATGATCGTGGGTCCCTTCTGGCCCGGAGTGGCCTGCTACACTGTGAGGTAACTAGGTTTGTGTTTACCGCTCTGGGATATGCTTTCGGATCTGTACAAGTGTTAGATGGTGAGTTGGACTAGGTGATCCTTGTGGGTCCCTTCCAACTCATAATATTCTGTGAATCTGTGAATCTGTGAAAGTTTAAAGCTGCGTGGAAGAAACTACCTTCCCAACTACCCAGCAAGCCACATAAAACCAGAGAATCACAGAATGGCTTGGGTTGGAAAGGACCTTAAAAATCACCTTTTCCAACACCCCTGTCATGGGCAGGGATGCCACTCACTAGATCAGGTTGCTCAGGGCCCCATCTAACCTGGCCTTGAACACTGCTAGAGATGGGACATTCACAGCATGTTAAAAATAAAACTGTACTTCTGATTCAAACCAGCAAACCTTCAAGCCTCCCTGCCAATCTGCCTAGTGAACATTGATTTTAAGAAGTCATTCTGTTTCATAGAAATATCCACATCTTCTGTCATAAGTTTTCTTTCTATATTCCCCCACAGGGCCTGAAGTCTCTCTCATCAACCTCTTGCTCCTTATACTTTACGTTTGTACAACCATTTATTATTCATATTTACATCCTATGTAATTTTCCTTTCATTTTTGATCTCAGCTTTCTTGATCATTTCCTTACCTTTTTTCTTTTGCCTCCTATACCTTGTCTTTCAGAGCTAGCACTTCGGATTTATCCTCAGGGATTTCTTGGAAATGAGATGTTAGCTGTGCATAGAATTCCCTTGAAAAAATATTTAAAAAAAAATCATAACTGTCTTGAGTGGCCTGCTAGACTGTGAGGGATCTAGGTGGTGTTACGCTCTGGGATGTGCTCTCGGACTCTGTACGGGTGTTAGGTGGTGAGTTGGACTAGATGATCCTTGTGGGTCCCTTCCAACTCATAATATTCTGTGATTCTGTGATTCTGTGACTGCATTTCTTCTGGTCTTCATTTCTTCCTGTAGTTCCCTGGTCATCTATATTGATCATTTCTGCCACTCCTTGAATATTTATGTCTTGACTAGACACATATTGTATTTGCTGAGTTCAGAGCAATCTGCCTTTGGTACTTTGTACATATTTCTCCTCCCACTATATTTTGCTCAGAGATACGCACAACTACATTGCTGCAGAGATACATATCATTGTGTTTACTTACATAAGTAGAACGACTATACGTTATCATACGGCAACTGAAAGAACTAAGTCTTTCCTCATTCCTTCTGACAAGATAACAAGGGGCCAAATTTTCTATTTCAAATTTCTTGACATGAAACTATGCCAGAATATCAATTTTCCATTTTTCCACCTATTCTAGTTTATAGTAGCAATATATATTGTAGTGGCTAATACCCTTTGCACATTCTCTCTTTCTGTGTATTATCAAATTTTACCTCAATTTTTACCACAAATTGTACCAATCTTTATGATGAGGTTTTACCATAGTCATAGTCTAAAATATCATTTTCTCCAGAAAAAAAAAGAAAAAACAGGGAAAAGCCGAAATTATCCTTAGTGCAGCTCATGCGACTACTACACAGTATTTTTATGCGACATATTTATACCTGTACTTTGTGGGAGAGCTAATATTTGACCTTCGCCTCCTCAAAGGGAGGAACTGCCACTATAACTTTACCTTCCTCAATTCTCCCAGCTGTAAAACTATTGTGAAAAACCTCCTTGGTATTTCAGTGCTGGAATATGGTATCATCCCAATACAGACTGTGTATTTCACTGTGTTACATTCAACTCTCTCTCACACAGAAAAAGAGTATCAAGCTCTCTTCTGAATTTAAGTTCCCAATCTAAAACAATAACCCAGATTATTAACCGGAGCTCTTCACTTACCACTCCCCCAGTTTCAGCATTTGCATCTGGTCAGCAGGGAGTACTACAAACCCATATAACTCATCTGAAGAGTTGTCTTCTCATGTAGCTGAGAAGAAAACTTTGAAAACATATGAAAAAATTATATACTGTGAAGTAGTGTGGGATATCTAAAATGCTTCTGCTGTACATATGACTTCTTACACTTTTCTTATTAATTGTGTGATGGATTAAAACAGTGCACTGACTAAACAGAATGCTAATGGGAACGTAAATGGGAAATGTGTGTGCAGGGGAATCATGCATATGTGCTTGGATGAATGATGAGTTGGGAGGCAGAGAGAAGAGAAGCACTTCCATTTCTAAAGAATGGAGACAAAATTGATGCTGAAATTTTCATCAATATTTCTTATAAACACTAAAAGAGGAAAACTAGCTTTTTCTTGTTTTCCAGGGAGATAAAAAGGCATCTGTATTGCACTCACTCCTGTTATTTAGGTTCTCTTATTACTTCACTGCTTTTGAAAGCCTGTCATGTGTTCTTTGTTTGATTGTTGACCAATATAAGGGATTTCTTTACAGAGGGTAGATAGACAGCAGAGTCTGCAACCTCATACCTTTCACATAAGAAGGCTGTCAGGTTCTCATTGTAGACAGCAGGGAACATACATTTGGTGTCTGATGCTGCAAAATCATGCTGCAGGAAGTAGCAAGGGTTCAGCATCACTCAAGCTTGGATATTTTGGCCCTAGGATGCATTTTGGCCACCCCTGCTTTTCCCCCAAATGACACAATCCTACTGACAGCAAGGGAAGTAGGTCAGAGCTCTTCAGGTTCTGGTCTGCAAGTCACTCTGGGATTTGGTTTTGCACTTTTGAATCATTTCAGCAGATAGCAGTGAAACAATTATTATAGGCAATCAATAAATAATTCCAGTCAGTTAAAATACAATAGCTTGTGCCCACTACCAAAGGAGAATTACTGAAAAAGTATGTTGGACTTCAGGGATCACACACACACACACACACACACACACACACACACACACACAGAATATTATGAGTTGGAAGGGACCCACAAGGATCATCTACTCCAACTCACCATCTAACACCCGTACAGAGATGTTTTGTTTGGATTTCGCCCACCGCCCCTTCTTTTTTTCCCCCCATTTTCGGTCACATTACCCAAGGCGAAGGTTTATATGTTCCTTAGAGAAATAAGCAGAGCAACTAGTGGTTTCGACAGAAGTGATGACACCACTTTGTGAGACTCAGGGTTTGGATAAGGTAATATGTCCTTCAAGTGAAATACACTGTGAATTATGCTACACAGGATACAGAATCACACACAGAATCACGGAATATTCTGAGTTGGAAGGGACCCACAAGGATCATTAAGTCCAACTCTTAAGCAAATGCCCATACAGGGGTTGGACCCATAATCTTGGTGTTATGAGCACCATGGTTAAAATATCTGAGCTAATCTTGGGGTCAGAAATGTTCTGCATCATCACTATCAAATAATGTAGTATCAAATATCTTTTGAATTGGATCGTTTGGAAGAATACGTAACTTAACCCTATAAAGGATTTTCCTGTTTAAAGAATATCATAAAGCTAACTAAACCAGAGCTCTCATCTAGACTCCATGCTGTACTGTACCATCTCCACTTACAGGTGAAAATGTTTGCCTATGCAAATGACTTTGTCAAAGCCTATTCTCTAGCCAAGTTACACAAACAGTACTTCAGCGCACTACAACAGGTTTACCCTTTTTGCCCAAAGACTACTTGGTTTCATATTTTTGTTTCCAGGACTACTCATTTTTATAGTTTGAGAGGAAGAAACCATCTCAGTTGCAATGCAGTGAGTGATAGGAAACAACAAAAATATTTACAGAGAGTTGTTTCAGGAATAGAAAGCAATTCAAACATGGATTCTTTTTTGCCCTAACCTGGAATTCTTTTGTTTTAAGCACTGTGGACAAATATACTTTCCATGTTGCAGTTCCATTGGGAGTAAAGTACTAAAGGAAAACCTTGTCCCCTTTAAAAATAAATAAGAGTTTTAAAAATCACTAATAAGTAATTTATGTTTTCATGTTATAAAACACAATTTGGAAACAGAACTGGAAGGGGTACTAAGCAAGTTTACAGGAGACACAAAACTCCGAGGAATTGTTGAATCTGCCATGTAACAGAAATAGACGTCATAACAGTCATCCCAGACAGCACAATGACTTGAAGTATATAGCCAAAAATTCACATCTTAATTCAATTTTCAACTCTTCAAAGCTTAAAAAAACTAAGAAACTTCTTATCAACAAATCTGTGATAGGTCGCTACCGTTTTTTTTCCTCTCCTTCATCTGCTTATGACACTTTTAAAGAATTACTCATGTACCTGTTTCTGCTCTGAATTTCAGTTTGTTGACAAAGTGATTTCTAAAATAACTGTCATGTTAACCCCATATAAGTCATCATAATGCCTTCTAACTTGACATGATGTTAACCAGTCACTTTCAGATTTTCTACACTAATCTGAAAAAATAATCACAGAAGAGAGCTCAGCTCACCAGTGTTCAGTGGCCCTCTGTGTGTATCAGCAGGAGGCATTTTGGCTCATGCAGACTCTTACTGAGATGAGTTTTGAGTAAGTTGGATGTAATTGGCAGCAGGGGGGAAAAGAAAACAAATAAAAACAAAGACAAGAAATGATAAAGGACGAGCAGAAAAGTTGAAAGATTAATTCCCTGTATGTACACACACAACAAACGGTTTTCTGCAGAAGGACCAATTTTAGACAAGTCCTCAGGCGATTGCACCCGTTCCTAAAGCTGTGCCTGGCTGTGGTACAGCACTAGGTGTCTGTCACATGCTGTAACTAGTAGGGTGGAAAATGACATCTGCAGGCTGATCACGGTGGTCATAGCTCACCGCTACTCCGAGTGCAACCAGGCTGGCGCGTCTGCCCCCCATGCTCCAGCCAGCTGCCAGCCCTACCACAGCCACACCTTGCCAAACACTCCCCTCGCACAGAGATGGGGTGCCGAGCCAGCCTGGGATAGGCAATATATTTGAGACCCAACAATAGGGCCAGCCCCAAGATTACTCTGCGTGATGTGATGAGACAGGGCACTGTGAGCCCCCTGAGTTCCTCATCTGCGTCCTTCTAATTGAATGTGGCACCAACAACAACCTGCACTTGCATCACAGTATTTGGTTCAAGCCAGACAATCACTTTAAAATAATTGCTGTGACAGAGGGCTCATGGCCAAGGAGCATAACCTGCCACATGCCATTTGAGGGGTAGGCAGGAAGTGCTGCAGCTGGGTGTGCACAGCCCCTTCACCCTCTGCACCTCTCCCACCAGCTGCACCAAGAGCAAACACTACTGTGCAGCTCTGGTCTGCTTTTGTCATTACATTGAATGACTCTAAGGATGATTTTTGCAGTGCTTTATATTTAGTGAAAGAAACATCTTTTTTGGTTTTTAAAGAGCTTTCAAAGTAAAGCCAAGTTATTCATAATTAGATTAATTAAGTGCAAATGTAGAAATCCAGGGCCATATCCTCAGTGTTTGTCCATAGCATAATGCTCTGTCGTGGTTTGACCCTGGCTGGATGCCAGAGACCCACCCCAACTTCTCCTGAAGGAGAGAAACTGGAGAATAAACCTGGTTACAGGCAAAAACAAGGCAAAACTATAAGTAAAGAACATAAAGGGTTTATTTTCTAACTAACAAGCTCAGAACTGCAAGGGAAGCATCATTTAGAAGGCAACCTTTCTCCCCCCACCCCTCCTTCTCTTACAATAGATGTAATATTCCCTTTTCCATCAGGAGAAAAAGGGGGAACACAGGGTAGGGGTAAACCAGGCAGGTTGGTATTTCTGACCAGATCCAGGGTAGGAACCATCTCTCTGCCCTTCCATAAAGTTCTCTCTCTCTCACGAGAGGGAAAGGTCTTTCATGACCCCTCCCAAGTGAGATCTCGACCTGAGGACGACAGTTCTTCTGAAAAATTCTCTGTTGTCCAGAAGTCACAGCCAGGATTGCAGCTTTTAAGTACTGGTTTTTATCTGCTTCATAATAAGCCCACCCAAAAGTACACAGATCCTATCACAATGCACAAAAAGTCTGTCCAAGGATCTCTGCCGAGCTCTCAGCTAGCTCCAGGCTTCTGTTTCTGGGCTCCAACACATCAGCAGTTTGTCCAGTTTTTACCTCTCCATCTTCAGTCGTGGCCTAGATGGACTCTGCAGTACTGGTTCTCGCTCTCTCTGGTCCATAGGTTTTCACTATGGTCGGTCCAATTCACAAGCAGCAGCGGGATGCCTGGAAGAACATCTCTACCCCTTCTCTCGTGGGCCTGGGGGCCTTCAAATCTCTCAGCCTCCCGACGCAGGTTCTGAGCTGGCACGCTACATCTTACTACTGAACTTTTTTTTCTTCTCTCCCAAGTATGTTATTCGCAGAGACGCCTTTATCTGTAACCTTGAAGGCCATGGCAGCACAGAGAGCTCAGGCAAGAACTGAGCTGTTAACCCCCTCGCTACCAGAGCAGCAGAAAACCCCCTAAACCATAACACGCTCACATCCAAGTCACATCCCATAGACAAATGTCAAGTACATATAAGTGAACACAGGTACACCATAAGCTTTTCTACTTTCTCCAGACTTCCACTGGGCTGCATGCCTTATTTGTTTTTTCCTCCCAAACTTTTTAAATTATCAGACTGCTTAATATGTCCTTGCCAGTGCGACAGAAGAGTCAACATGTTCAAGGAGTTACTCCTTCACAAAAAACCACTATTAAACGCTAGAAACAACCATGGCTAACAGTGCAGAATGGACAAGAGCATCAGAAACTCAAAGGCTAATGTTAGAGACTGGTGAAGAGAAATTAACATAAGGAGGAAAGGGCCCCTTATGCAACTTCAAAATATTAAAATATATACACAAGCATATATATGTATATATATCTATATAATCACACAGAGTTTGATTGTGGGACATGAGTTATATAAGAGGTGATGCCATCCTCGCTGGTGAAGCTTACAAGGAGCCAAGAGGAGATATTCCCAAGCAGCTGGGAACTTGATGAGAAAGACTAGATAGTCTCCTAAAGAAAAGGATCCATTTTGCCAGAGTACAAGACAGGAGATTTCCACACCTCCTCTCTTCCCTCTCTGTGCTGCAGGACTCTGAATCTATGCTTTTAATTTCTTTTCCCTTTTCTTTAACACTGATTTTCTCTAAACAATGAACATAATGCATGCAATTTTGAAGGAGGAAGCTGACCCTCTAAAAGACATGTTTTCAAGTCCTTGGGCCAAATTCTCAAATTTTCCTTAGATGTTACTTCAAAAAAGATATGATGTTAATCAACACAGAAGTATATCTGAAGATTTTTATGAGATTCTATCAATAATTTAAGCGTTATTATTATTGCTGTTGTTTGGCTTTCTTTGTTTCAATTATTCCTCATTGTAATATGATGTTTTAAGGACCTCAGGTTGTGTTTGCCTAATGTAAAGGCTCAAAACAAAATTAAAACACCAATTAAAAATATTGCAACTACTAAAAAGATATTTATTCTGGGAAAGAACTCGAATACTGGAAACTTTATTTATACCATATTACAGCTTTTAATCCACTTCCTGATGCTCTAGAACAACTGATTTGGTTAGGGGCTTTTAAATGTTCAGCAAGTTCTCAATACAGCAATGTACATGTTCATTTTCCTAACCTGGAATGAAGCAAGTACACTCACCAGAAACAACAGACAACACTGACACAATAACTGATAAAGCAGGGCTCCTTTTAAAATAAGTTATGCTCATCTTACAGAGACAAAACTTAGTACTTGTCCAAAATAACAAACAATGAAGCTTTTGCATCAATGGGCACACATACTTTGTAGAACAGAATATGAGTAGCAGCACTTTGCAATACAGAGCATATGATAAAGTGATTATATTCACATACAGCACACCATGGACATAGATTTTTGCTGAAGATATTACAGTGAATCCCCGCTGCATTGCAACATCTCCATTACCACCCTGCCCATTCACAAGGCAAATTTTTTGCAATTTTGATTCAGCCATCTGCGAGTTTAGCCAGCTGACGCATGCGCAGTGCCTCTGCTCTGATGAGGGGCGGTGCCGCGGTGCCTGTGGGGTGGGACTCACCTCGCCCTGCAGGGAGGGGGGCTCGCAACAGCAGCATCGTACCCCCGTCCCTGACCCGGGAAACTGCCCCACAAAAGTGAGGAAAGAGAGGTGCGGCAAGCACTGTGTGTTGGGAGGGGGCAGCTGTCTCTGCCCTCTGGGACCGTACGGGCAGCGCTGCCTCTCCCATGACCGGTGGATGTTAAAGGGAAGGAAACTTCGATACCAACCCTACCCCCCTCCCCAGGGACACCCCTTCCCCACTGTTGAGGAATGGCGAGCATGCATGGTGGCAGCAGCCAGGTTTCCAAGCCCCCTCTGACTCGAGAGCCCCCCCACGAGAATCCATGGGCCTCTCTGGGCCGCTGTCACCGCGCGTCCACAGCCCAAACCCCATGTCGCTGCTCCCTCCCACCAGCCTGTACCCGCGGGAGTGCGGTCATGGCGGCCCCGAGAGGCCTGCGGATTCTTGGGGGAGGTGGTCTCCCCAGTCAGAGGGGGCTCATAAACAGTTCCTTTTGCTCCCACATGCTCAGAGAGCCTGAGGGGAGAAGCAGAAAAGCGCCTACAGCACTCCAGAGTGCCAAGGGGTGGAGCAATGGGCATGGCCTGCATGCATATTAACGACCTGCACTTTGCGAGTTTAGTTCTTCGCGAGGCCCGTGGCCTGACCCATTCCTCGCGAATGATGGGGTATAACTGTAGTTTACACTCTAGGAAAGCAGAAGATGACAAAATTGCTTTCCTTTGTTCTTCTGTAGTTTCTGATTAAGTGATGTGATTCTGGAGTGATATATGCTCACAAAAAGTAGAATAGAAGAAAATCTTCTGAGCTTGGGTTTGTGTCATTAGGTAGATTTGGGGTCTTTTCTGTGAGAAGGCTGAATAGCCTACAAAAGAGAAACAAGGTGGAGGTTTCTTTATGGTTTCTGTGTGAGAAATAAAAAAAATGAAAAAAGCTTTGAAAAAATTTCTCACTGAACAATCTCAAAATTAGGCTGCATTTAGCTCCTTAATCCTTAAACTGAGGGACTCAGCCCCAGAGGCTTCTTTCTGCATTTCTGAAGTAACAGTTGAGGCTGGTGCTTACACCTCAGGACTAAAGACTATCAGAGGGCAAAAGCGATTATACAGGGGGTTGTTTTGTCAGCCTAAGACTGGTTTCAGGAGGAGATTTTAACTCATGTGTCATGGTTTGAGCCTGGCTGGATGCCAGAGACCCACCCCAACTTCTCCTGAAGGAGAAAACTAGGAAAAACAAACTGGAAAATAAAACTGGAAAATAAAATAAAATTGGTCACAGGCAAAAGAAACTATAAATAAATAATATAAAGGGTTTATTTTCTAACTAACAAGATCAGAACTGCAAAGGAAGCATCATTTAGAAGGTAACCNAATTTTTTCTTCTCTCCCAAGTATGTTATTCACAGAGACACCTCTGTCTCTGTAATCTTGAAGGCCACAGCAGCACAGAGAGCTCAGGCAAGAACTGAGCTGTTAGCCCCCTCGCTGCCAGAACAGCAGAAAACCCCCTAAACCATAACACTCATGCCTTTGCATTAATGTTTTGTGCACCCTTTTGCACAGTTGCCCCCAATGCTGAAGATTTAACACGACATTTCTCAAAGCAAAATCCCATGGCAGCCCTTTTTCACCTCCTTTTCAATGGAAGCACTCATTCTCCACTTTTACCCAGCTCCTCATCAGAGGACCCTGCACTGATTATAGAAGATACTGTAATGTTGCATTGTGGGAAGAAAAAAAGCCAAACAAACCAACCCCAAAAACATCTAGAACAGAAACCTTTTTAAAGTGTTTTTTAAAACTGTCTGTTAGTTTAAAGGAAATGAGAAGATATATAGTTTCCTTGCCTTCCTTTTTTATTATTTTTTCCTAGGTTTTTTTCACTGGTCAGCCTGCCATGACACATTCCAATTAAAATTATATATTATCACAGGTATCCTTTCACTAGTGGCATGTTCCCACTGGAGAGAAGATTCTTCTGATAACACTTGGATACCTACTATTCAGCATTTTAATTTCCTGACAAATTTATCATGTGTAATTTATCATCAGGGATGTTCAATCTCACAATAATAAAAGGCAGAACTTGATGTTTCTATACCATTTAATGTATAGATTTTGATTTTTATTTAAACTTGTATTAAAATTACAGATTCCTCTAATGTATTCCTTTCTTGAACTACACCCATCTTGGCATTTTGTGCCATTCAAAAGATGGCTTTGGTCTATTTAACTAAACAAATCTAAGAAAATATTTCTTAAGGGTTTCAGTGCCAAAAATCCAACTTTTATCTAGTCCCCAAGGAATGCATTAACAAATCAAAAGAAAATGCCTATTTTAAAAGCATGTAGCTCAAAAGAAGTACGTAAATGTCACAGAAGCAGCATTGTCCTCATTTTACACTGTGATAAAAGAGGAAGGCAGAGGTTAATAAAGTAGAAAAAACCATAGATTAAAGTAATTTATAAAGTTCTACTGGAAGTGTGCAGGAGAGCCAAAAACTTGATAACCAAAGTACAGCTCTGTAGTTCTTTCACCACAAAGCCTATTTGTCCTTTTGTAAAGGTCAAGTAGTGTTAGAAAAAGTGGGTGACTTTCATATCATTTTTATTCTACATGATAATGATCTAGAGCCAAAACCTTAAATTCTATTCTAGTGAATATTTTAGACAATTTAGAGAAATTTCCATTCTCCAGAACTTCTTCAGAACCATTACCTGAATCTTAAAATATTTTTTACTTGCATTCTGTCTGTCAGCAGCAATTCTTCTTCTCTTTTAACTGAGAAGAATGCTTAGCGTGTGGGAAAATGCACATTTTGAAACTAGACAGGCACAGAAGACAATAATGAGTCGAAAAGAATCACTATGTGCTGCTGGGATGGTGATTCACAGAGGAAGACGAGAGTTGGTGACTACAGTTCTTGGTATTGTTCATGTCCCAGCATGTTTAAGTTTAATTTAAAGGCTCTTTAGCAGGAAATTTTCAAACTTTCAGAAACTACCTGTTGTCCCCAGAATAACAGAATACTATGAGTTGGAAGGGACCCACAAGGATCATCTAGTCCAACTCACCAGCTAACGCCCGTACAGAGATCGAACGCACACCCCAGAGTGGTGAACATAAACCTAGTTCCCTCACAGATGCACAGGCCACTCCGAGGCAGAAGNGCCACCTGGGCACACTTGGCTCACCCCAACTCCTTCCATGACCCTGCTGGTCCAGTTGTCCTGCAGGCAGTCTGTCTTACTGTTAAAAACAGAGGCAAAGTAGGTATTAAGTATTTCTGCCTTTTCCTTACCTTTGGTTACTATATTACCCTCTGCATCCAATAAGGAGTGAAGGTTGTTGCAGCCTCTCTTTTCACCGTTGATGTACTTATAGAAACATTTCTTCAAGGGAAACTTCCCTTACAGCCTCTGAACAGCAAACCTCAAATAAAAGAAAAGGACATTATGCCCACAATCAGCTCCAAGAAAACATGGATTTTGCTTGTGCAACAGAAATATACTGATGCATGCTTGCACATACTTTTCTATTAACAGCAAGAAACACCTGCATAATAAGTGCATTTTAAGGAATTAATCTAGAGAGGTCAGCACATTATCTGGATACACTTCATTCTTCATTAAAGATTTTACAGACTGATTTGAGAAACACACTTGCTCCACAGCATACAGCCTTCTAGTTTTTAAGAAGATATTTCAAACTCCAGTGTCCATAACTGTATGTGCCTGCTACTAAATTTTGTTTGAAATTAGAGGATAAAGAATACATAAGCCCTCTACCAAACTTCCAAGTCAGTATTCACTTCTCTACTCCTCAATTATCCTGATCTCTGCCTACAGATACATGAAAGATCTTAACAAAGCCCTATGGAAACATTTACTCTCTTTTAAGGAAAAAAAAATTGGAAACAAGGTGAAAAACAATTCTAAGTATTTTTACTTAATTTCCATTATAATTTTATGATGCTTAGAGATTTATAATTCCAGAAACAAGTTTATTACAATTGAAGGCACATAGGAGATTCTTTTTATGAATACTGATTTTTTTCCAAGCTTTTACTGAAATGATTATGAAAGATCCCAAGACATTTAATTCCTACATGGTAGCAGCTGAGGCTATCAGGAAATCCTTATTTTGGACAGCATTGTGGGTGGTGGAGTGGCCCTGTATATAAGGGAGGCTCTTGAAATCATGAAAGTCAAGATTTATGATGATAGGTTTGACCGCCTATGGATAAGAGTCAGAGAGACAGCCAACAATTCTGACAACCTGGCTGGTGTCTGTTTATAGACCACCCAGACAGGAGGAAGAGGTGGATCTATTATTCTTTAAGCAGCTGGAGGATGCCTCAAGGTCAGTAGTCCTTGTTCTTTCAGGAGACTTCAACCTACCAGATATCTGCTGGGAACTCAGCAGAGAGGAGGCAGTCTAAAAGGTTCTTGGGGTATATCAAGGACTGCTTCTTGTCACAGCTGGTGAGTGAGCCCACCAGGGGTGAGGGTCTGCTTGACCTGCGGTTCACAAATAGTGGAGGGCTGGTGGGAGATGTAGTGGTCTGAGGTTGTCTGGGATGCAGTGACCATGAAATAATAGAGTTTTCAATAAACAGTGAAACAAGGAGGGGCATCAACAAAACCTCCACACTGGACTCCTGGAGGGCAGACTTCAGCTTATTTAAGGAATTAATTCAGAGAGTATCTTGAGAAACAGACCTTAAAAGAAACGGGGTCCAGGAAGGGTGGACATACTTCAAGAATGAAATCTTGAAAGTGAATAAACAGGCTGTCCCAATGTACAGTACAATAAGATGAAAAAGAAGACCATTATTTAAGGAATTAATTCAGAGAGTATCTTGAGAAACAGACCTTAAAAGAAACGGGGTCCAGGAAGGGTGGACATACTTCAAGAATGAAATCTTGAAAGTGAATAAACAGGCTGTCCCAATGTACAGTACAATAAGATGAAAAAGAAGACCACTGGCCTGGATGAGTAAGGAGCTTTTGAAAGAACTAATGGAAAAAAAAGAGGGTGTATCACCTTTGGAAAGAGGGAGAGGTAACTCAGGTAATATTTAAAGAGCTTTTTAGGTCATGTAGAAAAAAAAATAAAGAAGAAAAAGCCCAGGTGGAGCTCATACTGGCCACCCCTATAAAGGATAATAAAAAGTATTTTT
>WEKX01013618.1:3002-17533 GCA_013390025.1 Pitta sordida | reverse complement strand
GGCCGCCTCGCCTCCAGCTCGCCGGTCGGGGAGCAGCGGCCGCCGGGCCCCTCGGGGTCCCTCCGCCGCCCTCCGTCTCGGAGAGCTTTGCCTTGGTGAGGCTCCGGGGATCTGTCCTGGACACCCAGCGAGCGGGGAAGGGTTTGTTTGGAGCTCTGTGGCTGATGGTAGAGAGTGGGCATATCTGGGAGAGGCGGAATAAGATCTCTCCTCGTCCCATAATTCTCAACTGCAACAAGCTCGTACTTGCTGCTGGGTTTACTTCAGTCATCCCTTTTCCTTCCCCCCATGTCTGGTTAAAATGAACTGTCGCTCTTAGGCGTGGATGTTCGGCTGAGAACCGAACTCCTGTGATGTGCACACGTATGCATGTGCACCTTGCTGGTGGGGTGCTGTGGGGATGCTCCCGGAGGGGCGGCAAGGGGTGTCTGTAAGGTATCTGGAAGGCTTGGGTCCCCCTTTCATTGGCTAAGGGAGTGGCTGCTCCGAACTGCTTGTCAACGTCCTCGCTTATATTTAGCACTTTAAAAGAGATGGTTGCACTGGACTTTTTTTTCTTTTCTTTTAACTGTCAAAGGTTTTCATTAACTTCCCTGAATGCTTTCTAGGAATTAAATTTTGCTTGGTAGCCCTCTTCCAAAGCTTATTATTAAAATAAATGGTGTCATGATTCCAGCTGCACCTTAGATTACTTTTCTGCTATAAAACAGGATATCATGTCACCAAGTAATTACATGGTCTTAAACAGGGCCTAGTATTTTGTTAGAATAAGGTGAAGAAATTAAAACTTATATAATGTTCCTCTATAATTTAAAAAATTCAGAAATCATCTTTAGGAAAACATAAGAGAGAGAGATCACAGGGCAAAAACCCAAAACCCAAACACTCCCACAATCCATTATCAGATTGTTCTAATGTTGAGAAACTTGCGAAATTATCTGTGGTCACATTGACTGTTTTACTGATTCAGAAGAATCTGTATCATTATTGATAGGGACAAAGTTCAAGCACTACTGAAATAAAACACTTGTATTTCTTGGATTTGGGGATTTATATTTTTTTACATTTCAAAATGGAATACTTAAGACATAGTAACATTTCGTTTTTAATGTAGAGGAGAACAAAATAGAAATACGTACTTTCACAATTGTTTGAGAATTTAAAAAAATTTTAGAGTGATAATTCAGCTTTTAATATTTGTTTATGACTTGCTGTTACATCGTGTGCTCTTATAAACTAACATATTTGTCAACTTTCTGCTTATTAAAACCGAAAATATTTCAGATGTTTTTGAACATTGTCATTGGCGGTTTAATATTGGTTCAACAAGGGCAAATGCTGTCATGGTCTTCCCCTTGGGTCACAACAACCCCAGGCACTACAGGAAACACATAACGGTGCTGGAGAGAGTCCAGAGAAGGACATTCCTTGCCCATGTTCTCTCCTTGATAAAGTGAAACAGTATCATGAAAACAAAGAGTACTAAAATCTCCAACCCTACATCAGCTTTGCATAAAGATACAAGGCATTTCGCTTACAGCACTGAAACACAGCATTGATCATGAGAAGATGTTGACTGCATAAAGGCTGCTTGACTGCTTCCTCAACTATTGCTGGTTCTGAAGTGTAACAGAACCAGCTGTTTATCAAGCAGAAAACAGTTTCTTGGACACTTCCTTGGGGATTTAAAAACATAAAAAAGGTTTGCCTTATGCATGTTTACAAATACATCTTTTAATTATGGCCAAATCTTAAGCAGAAGTTAGCCAAACATAAAGACTATGACAACAGAAAAGTTTCAAAGCTCTTTTTGCTAATATATATGCCAGATGGAAAAACCACCAAAACCGTCTGAACACCAGAACCATCTGCGGTCTTGTATTGATTACTTTATTGTATTTTTCTTCTTGGAATTACAAGAACAGCAGGTGTAATGGTTTGGTTTTTCATGTGCTGTGTTCTTTGTGAAAGAGAAAGACCTGTTTATGAAGCCCTCCTGATCAGTTACAAGAGGAACAGGTTTTACAGTTTTCAGGCTTTCCTAAGCAAAATAATTATCAGAAACAAAGGTCAGAAATAAGCAAAAATACATGATTTATTATGTCTTACAGCAATCATCTGTGTTAAGTTCCTAGGTGGAAGCATTGGGGTGTATCCTTCTCAAAATATCAATAACCTATGTTTTACAACTTTTTTTTCCCTAAATCTGAGGGAATATGTACGAGAATGCAGCTGCCAAACATGAAGTGGAGAGCACTGAGTCCATGTACTGAGAGGGTTGCATCAGGTCCATGCATCCTGGAGAAATGCAGCCATAAGAATTGTCTTGATTTTAAATGGAGTTCTTCTCTCTCAAGCAGGATCATGTGTAAGAAAAATCACTGTACTTGTTTTGTTTGAAGTATATTAGTGTTTAAGTGTCTGCTACTAAGTACTTTAGCATGTAAACGATGCAAGAGAGGACAACTCTTGAACATAGGTCAAGCAGAAAGAAATCCTAAAGTCCCAAAAGTGTTGAAATATATTATAGTGCAGAGCTTGTTAATTTAGAATAGCAGTTTTCTAAGAGATACTGGCCTGAACAACTCTTGGTGTAAAGGAAATAGCTAGTATGAAAGTGCTCTTCTATGACTAAGCCCAGGCATCTTCAATGAATACACTGAAAGGAGTTTTTCAAAGATTTGGTGCTCTTTATCTGACCTTTCCATTCTTCCTTCAAATGATGCAGGTAAACTTCAACATGCCCTGTAGAGGCAATGCTAGACAGAACAGATAAAGCCATTTATCCAGCAAGTACTCAACCACTTGGCAAAGAGTAGCCTGGTGGATTAACATGACTTTGCAAGGAACCACATAACATTCTGGACTTACAAAACTACTGTGGATGATATGTATTTATATCATTAAATATACAATAAGCAGACACATAAGGGAAAAGTGTTAGAAGTTCCTAACAGAACAATCAGCCTCAGTCATTTCACCACTGGAAGTCAGCAGTGTCCCTGGGCCCCGTAAGTCCTCCAGTTAAAAGTTATTTTGTGGCATTTGCTTTCAGTGCCCCAAATACCTAGCAGTTTTAGGTAAACCGACCCTTATTAGCATCTGTTTTCCAGTTTATTATGTTTGCTATGCGCAAAATGAGACTGAGCTTTAACCCTCTGATGAGCTTTAACCTCCTGATGAGCTGGATGCAGATCTTTTGACAGTTTCTAACACTCCAGGATTGTGCTTCATGCAGAGGAGATAGATTTAAAATAAAACTGACCACACAGCTGAAACACGTAATGCAAGGTGAGAAGTTGTGCCATACACCCTGGGGAATAGTGTATGTTCTTGGCATGCAGGAGATAGATTTGAGTTCTTGCACATGAGAATGTTCAGTGATCACTAGTGTGTGATACAGAAAGTATTTTTACCCTTCAAGTGAGGAATAATCTGTTCTTTTATCGTACTTTAAGTAGTGATTTAAACAGCATAGTTAAGTGAGCAGGTCCAATTAAGCATGTGTATATATGATCTGCAGGTAGACTGATAGAGGCATGGCTACCAACACCTCTTGCAGACGTTTCTTTCCAGCTGCTTTTAGTGCCCCCTCTGTACTTTGGACTTCTGCCACTTTGGGATGTTGAACTTGCCCTTTTTGCTGTAATGAGTATTTGAAAACGTGATTCTCAAAAATGTTTCCTGTTCTATGTGGGGGTCCTTCAACTTTTCTGGGAGTTTATTTCAGACAGGTTGCTATACTTCTTCCACATCTGTGGATTCCTAGATCAGGTGGTTGGACCAGGCTGGATCATACAGCACGGGCACTCCTGTAGTAAGGAGCAAGTTCGTATTTTTAATAATTTGGCAATGCACTGTGAAATAGTCCTGAATTTTGTGCAATGATACCTAAAGCCTATGGAAGTTAAAAGGAGTATTGTTTTAGATTCCAGTGATATCTGGAACACTGTATGCTTATGGTTAAATTTGTCGGATCAACACAACCAGACTGGGGACATTAATAAGCCTTAGTCCTATATATGCCAAAAAAAAAAAAAAAAAGAAAAAGAAAAAGAAAAGTTTTGTATTTATGATTTTAGTGGGGTTTTTTTGGTTTTGGTTTTTGGTTGGTTGGCTTTTGGTTAGTTGTTTTGTTGTTGTTATGTAAAATCTTCATAGTAGAAGGCAGACTTGCTATTTGTGTGACTGTATTCTCATTTTGCATTGTGTACTCTCTCAAAAGTGGTGGTGTTTAAAAATTGAAGGTTAGGTTAGGTAACAGGTTGACTAGATTAGATTAGGTAATAGGGGATAGGTTGGACTTGATGATCTCTAAGGTCTTTTCCAACCTTACTGATTCTGTGATTCTGTGATTCTGTGACTTGGTGAAACTGCAAGTAGTGATGTAAAGAGGAACCACAGATGGAAAAGAAACCACCTCCTGAACCACCTACACTGATACTAGATCTCAGTGTACTTTACTTTCCTTGTAGGTAATTCTCTGTCTGTATTTTCTGCCTGCCTGCTTGTCATTCCTCTTACTTTTTGAAAGATTCAACTCTATCTCAACTCTAACTCAACTCTGTCTATAGAGTTTTTCAGTGTAGCCCAAAGCGTTTGTAAAATTCACAGGATTGTCTTAAGTGTACATGTAAGTTTTCTAAAATTGCCTTCAGGAAAGAATGTAAGTAACTGTGGCTCCTAGAAAAAAGTAGGTATTTTATGGTGCAGCACAGTCTTTGGTGAGTCTTGTCAGGGTAACCAAACCCAGTTTATGGCTCAAGAAAATCTACAATTTACCTAGGTAAAGATAGATGCTTTTGTACAGAGCATTGTGAAAGGCAGCCTGTGTTTTTGAAATGATTGAGTGCATGAGTTTACAGTAACAA
The DNA here is from genome assembly GCA_013390025.1 of Pitta sordida. Lineage (NCBI taxonomy): Eukaryota > Metazoa > Chordata > Aves > Passeriformes > Pittidae > Pitta > Pitta sordida. Next base: position 12,662 of record WEKX01013618.1, on the reverse strand, counting down.
CTGCCACCTGAGGATCTCTTGTGTAGTAGTGTCTCCCTCTGGCACAGATCAGTAGGTGCATTTCTAGCTGTGTAAATCACCAGTTCTGCAGGGCTGCAGCACAGCTGGCTGTCCCTTTGCTTCTCTGAGGGCATCTTATTTTCACACTGCACCTACACGATAATAAGGAGATCAGATCTAGTCAACATGGGTTCAGGAGGGAAAGGTCCTGCCTGACCAATCTCATTTCCTTTCGTGATCAGGTAACTCGCCTGGTTGATGAGGGAAAAACTGTAGAAGTAATGTACCTGGATTTTAGCAAAGCCTTTGATACCATCTCCCACAGTAAACTCCTGGTGAAACTGGTGTGTCACAGCTTGGATAGCTTTACTCTGCGCCAGGTTAAGAACTGGCTGCATAACCGAGCTCAGAGAGTGCTGGTGAATGGTGCTGCATCCAGTTGGCAGTCGGTCACTAGTGNGGTTGGTGTCTTCTCTCAGGCTACCAGTGACATAATGAGAGGACCCGTTCTCAAGGTGCATCAGGGGAGGTTTAGACTGCATGTTAGGAAGAACTTTTTCACAGAGAGAGTGATTTCCCATTGGAATGGTCTGCCCAGGGGGTGGTTGAGTCACCATCCCTGGATATGTTTCAGAAGAGATTGGATGAAATACTTAGTGCTATGATTTAGATGATGAGATGGCGTTAGGTGGTCTCTTCCAACCTTGTTAATTCTGTGATTCTTTGGGGCAATCTTACAGGCCATAAGGTACAACAGTCTCATTCTACAGGACCTCCCACAGCAACCCGAATACACTGATGCTTTTGGCTTTTGAAGCTTGAGTCACCTTTCCTTCTTTGTGAGGGAGAAATGCGGTCCAAAGAGACATTATTAATTCTGATGAAAGTGACATGCTGTACAGATTTTTGGAGGCAGTGTCTAGTGCAGGTGACTTTATTCACTTGAGAGGACCATTAGTCCATTTGCTTGTGAAGTTTATTTTCCCCTTTCAGGTCAGCCATTTGTGTCAACCTCAACCTCAGCCTTCAGTATCCAATTATTTATAAATGTCTTTCTCAGCCATGTGTCAGCTATGAAAGAACAAAATGTGTTAGAGACATGCTGTTCCTTTGGATTACCTCTGACTCTGTGAAGAGAGATATTCTGGAGAAGAGTAAAAAAAAATATATCCCTTTATATCTCTATGCACTGATTTGACTATCCAGTGCCAAATATTTCGTATCTTGCATATACAAAGGGTAGAACGTAGATATTTGCTGAGAAGTCCCTCAGCTAAATGGTGCTACTTTAAAGTCAGTTTCAGTATTAAACTCTTAATAGTAATACAAGTTACTCATTTTGAAAATGCAGAGCTAATTTTCATGTATGTAGCTTTATGATTCATTGACCTCTCACCCTGGATTCATACTGCATCTGAAGAGACAACTTTCCTTCTGACAGGATGGAAAAACTGGACCAACATTACAGTAGTTGCTTTCATAGCATGTAAGAGTGGAGCAAGAATTGCAAAGATCTAAGCCACCTGGACTCAGTATACAGAATTCACAGAGAATGCAGCCAAGTGTGAGCATGTGTACAGATACTATAAAACTGCATTTAAATAAGAATTCCAGAGAAAGGACAGTTAGCTGAGAGGCTCTGCATTAGTAGGGTCACAGTGTCCACTGCTGAAATGGGCAAAATGGAGTACTGAAGCAGTGTAGCTAATAGAAATCAAACTACTCAACTTCTATTTCTAAGCCTAGGACAAACTGCTCACAGCCACTTTGTATATGGAGACGTAGCTTGTTAGATTAAATTACAATTTATTTGGTTATATTTGGAGGAGTGAGGTCTGATTTCTATCCCATTATGTGCATGTTTTAATCAAATGGTGATATACTTACCAGTGACATGCCTTTCAGAGCTGTTTAATCAGTTTGTTTGAATGTGGAATTGGGCATGAGGTCTCTGATATTAGCTTTGGAGCTGTTTCTAGCAGTAAGTTTTCCCTTTGCTCTTAGGTCGGCTATTTTGCCACAGGGACATTGGGAGAGGTTTTCCTCTTCCCCTATCACAGATTTGGAAGGCGCTCTGAGGGCACTGTGAACTTGAATGTTGTCAATAGGCATCATTCCCTTGCAGCTGTTTTCATTGTGTCCATTAGGAAATGCAATTTATCAAGTCATTGTGTTAGACGGAAAACCAAGAAATATCTTTTAGAAAAGGAGAGGGAAACTGAGTTTTTCCTTTTTGTGTGTGCACTTTTCCAAAGTTAATCAAATTTCTTTTGAGATCCCAGTGTAAGTGGTATTGTGATGGCTAGGGTGTTTTCTGGAGATGAGACACCAGAGCTCAAGTCTCTAGTTTTGAAAGAGTCTAAAGAGGTTCTCCCCTGTGAGCACCCTGCTTCCTGGACTATTGACTACTCTGAGTTTCTTTTCCTCTTGCCTCTGAGACCACTTCCCTGAAATTCATGCTTTCTGAGGAGTCCTGTCTGAGAATTGCTACCTCCTCCCTGTTGCAAAGACAGATGTTTCTTAAACAGCTGTTTAATTATATTGTGAAATACAGTCGGGTCTCCTATGCCACGGTACCGCAGTCTTATTTATCCCCCATGAAACCCACCTTCCACATTGATTGGCAGCTCATTAATATGCAAATTTGCCCTGCACCCTTGCGCGCCCCCCCCCACCCCCACCCCAGCGCTCCGGCTGTTTTCTCACTGCCTTGCTGTGTATTGGTGTTTGTGTCAGTACTTCTCGGTGCCTGCAGCCACTCTAAGCCGGGAAAAAAACTATTTCTCCTTGGCTGGGGACACTGGTGCAGGGAGCCACCCCACACCGCTGTCCCAGCGGCCTCAAGGGGAGGGAGGGGAGATAGCGCATCCCCAAGGGGAGGGGAGGGAGACGGGGTGGCCCACAGCAGAGCTGACGGGGGCAGGGTGAGCCAGTGCGGCTGCAAGGCAGGGGTGGGGGGTAGGGTGCGGCATGATCCCAAGTGGAGGGGCAGAGTAGGGCCGGCACAGCTCATCATGGGCAGAGCAGTGTGCCCAAGGTCCATGCGGTACGGTGTGGGGGTTCATTTGCATAGTCATGACTGCCTAATTGAATATTCATGTGTGCCAGGTTGCGCATGTGCAGTTGTGAAAAGGGGCCTCCTTCATCGCTGAAAAATCATGCCGCTAAGATGTGAAGCCCCAATATGGGGGACAGGAAGTGGAAGAGTGCTGACTGTAACACAAGCTTTCAGGAAAACATTATGTGTGCATTCCATTTCAGAATAAAACTATTCCCATGTGTTAAATGATTAGAGCTGTGTGTTAATGTTCCAGTGTTGTGACTCATGAAAGAAGTGAGTTAAACACCTTGCCATGGCCTTATTTCAGGTTGCTTTATTTTGCCTCAGATTGCAAAGTGAGGGAGGCCAGGATAGCCAGACATCTCAAGTTTAGATTTCTTACATTCTTCTGGGTATGTTATGGTGGGCTGCAGCTGCTGGACAGCGCTCCATCCTCATGGAGCTCTGAGTGGCAGCCACAATGCACTACTGGAAATGTGGGAAATCTTTGGCTACCTTTGCTCTTGAGGTTTGTGAAGACATGAAAAAGGTTAGCTGGAGAACTATGATGGTGTTGTGGATAGTTTGAGAAGAGATGGATGAAGTGAAGATCTGAGATAGGCTAAGCAGTGACACATCATTGTGCAAGTAGGAAAAATGTGATCAATCTAGCCTAAGATGAGGTGATTGTGGAAGCGACATCTGTTCCAGGAGGAGGCCAGGACAGGGAGTTGTATCAAATAGAATGAGGCAGAAGGGGCACGTAGGCAGAGAGATATTTTAGGGAGGTAAAAAAGGTTTCGTTTAGTGGCACAGGATGCCTTTGACACCTTTAAGTCTTGAAGAGCTATGATCTCTGAATCTAGTGATTTCTGTCAAGATCTTATAGCTGCACAACAAAAATGTATCTTACTGCCTGTGCTGAACATCAGGTTCACTGATGCAACAGGAAATACTTAGATGATGTTCTGTATACAAAGTTGTAGGAGTGTATCCACTGCTACCTAGAGTCATTTAACAATGTGTGCATGTCTCTGTTTTATTAATGATCTCAGCACAATAGCAGAGGACTCCTTCTTAAGTCTTGTAATTAAACATTTGAAAGCAGGGGAGAAGTATCTAATATTTCTCTAGACAAATTGAATACTACTGACTATCTCTTTCACAGTTCAAGCTCTACACTCAGAAAGGGAGAAAAAAAAAATTAACTTCACATGTACTTTTCTCCTTGTCTGAAGCAGTGCTTCAGACAAGCCATACCACTTTGTTGTGACAACCCGATACAGTCGGGTCTCCAATATCACACACCCGCGGTCTTAATTCGGACCCGTGCAGCCTGACTTCCACATTGAATGGTGGCCACATCGCCCCCACCGCTGCCCCCGCTGCCATCACCCGCGTCCCCACCGCTGCCCGTGCTGCCCCCCCTTGCAGCCTGAGCCACCACCGCCGCCTGTTCCGCTGCCCGGACTGGGGCCGGGTCTGCCGCCATGGCAGGTCGCACATGCGCAGTTGCGAAACGGGTCTCCTACTTCGCTGAAAAATCATGCCGCTAAGATCTGAAGGCACAATATGGAGTGCACAAAGTGCAAGAGGGCTGGCTGTAGTTGCAGGAGGAATGTTAGTAGCTAAATCAGTGCTTTTACTATAAAGTAGGAAAGAGAGCTTGCTTGGAGGATCTTGTCCTGAAGACAGTTTGGGCAAAAAGCATGGGAACAGGTATTTGCTCCAAAACCAAAATTAGAACAATGAAACAACACTAAACCAAAACAACAAACCAAACATAAGACTAGAAGTTCTAATATGGACATACTTCTGATATAACTGGTTCTGATATTCTGTGAACTCCTGTGATAACTTAGTGAAATAGTTGCACGTACTACATTATTGCAACCCCAATTACAATATTGCTAGCATAGGATTCACACTGTCTATTAGATCTGTGGGCCTGTTGCTTGGGAATTACTTTAATCATGATGCTAGATTTTTCTTTCAAAAGTAATTTTTTCATAAATATTGTCACTTTATTTGGTGCAACAGTTTCTTTGAAATATTCTGGCATGTATCAGTGTGACAGAGCTTTTACTCCTCTGGTCCTTCAAGTGGGCTTGGGCTGAACAAAAGAACTTGCTTTTTTCTCACACTCTTAGTGGGTTAGAAAAAGATATTCATAGATATTACTTAAGACTCACACTAAGGAAAAACGTTGTGCAAGTCTTAAACATAATATATGTATTTATGATTTCATCATTATTTGTTAGATTGTGTGCATCATAGTGTTAGAGATATCAGAATTTTTCTTTCAAGTTTATAAGTATGAAATACAAATTGTAAAATTACCAATAACAGAAAAAGTAGTGGGACTGATGAATCGCACTCAACCAGAAGGGGATCTGTTCGCAGATACACATTAACTAGAACAGCCAATGCACATTGGTCGTTTTGGCCTTTCGGTGTTTTAGTGACTTAGGGACTATCCATATAGTTCAAAGAGTTTAGTAATGAACTACCTTAAAAGAAGGGAATCTTTTTCATGGGTTCCACCAGATTTAGATCAAGGATTTTTTTGCCCCCTTACAACTATAAGGCATCTGTGCCTTGGCTTAGATTTGAAAAACCTGCTGGGCTGAATAACTCCTTTAAACCCATCCTTCATGTTTGCTTTATTGATATTTTTGTTTGGTTAAAAATCTGCAGATAGTTTATAACTGGAAAGGTCTCTGTATTTCTTTAGGTCACATGTAAAGTCTTATCTGCGAACACTGGTTTCCTGCATGGTTGGTACAGATGGTTGCCTGTTAAAGATGACCCTTAATCACCTTGCTTACAGCTTATTCTCTGATGTATATACGTAATGCAGTTCACTTACCTGTGTGTTTGCTTACAAATTGGTGTATTCTGATATGTATATGGGTTTTGTTCTATAGCACAGTAAATAGCAAATGAGTACATAAAACATACCCTCTGTTTGCTTTGTGAACACATAGAGTAACTGCACATGATACACTGGAACAAAATGAAATAAAGAGGAGGCAGCTTGCTTACAGTTGGAAAGTTTCCATTCGTGTTGCTGATGTTGTAAATGGATACTAGAGATCATCTTTGAGAGCTCTATCTCTCCTACAAGATAATGTCATCAGGCAGACTTAAGAATATCTTGAGTGGGGAAGAGAAACAATAAACTTCTCTGCACTTCAGAAATTTTTAGGAGAGAGAAATCAGGTTAACACTGATTGTATGCACACATTGTAAGAACATTTAACAGGCCTAGCTTTCTAACCAAAGAGAACTAACAGAACATGAAGAAGATGAAGTACCAATTAGTACTCTGGAATTCTTGTGTATCACCTCTTATCATTGAAGGAAGAGGAGCATTTTATTTCAAAATCTAATTAAAGAGCTTAAAATAAAAACTAATAAAAACTTGATATCATTTTGCACTTCCAACCGCAGTGCAAAAATGTGAAAGTCATGCATTGAGTCCAGTAGGCTAAATTCAGAAGTCATATGTTAGGATACAGTCTTGCTTCCAGAAAGACTCCACTGACATTAATGCAATGAAAATGTGGCCTTTTTGAGATAGGCAGTGGGCAAAAGTCTATTAAATTTTTTTGTTTAATTTCCCCCCACTTTATTTTAATTAAATAGATATAAATGATTGAATCCTGATACTTCATCTTCTGGTTAAGGCTACCAAGGACTGAAACAACCAGCATTATATCTCCCACAAGGCCCTTAGCTATTTTAGCTCCAAATGGCTTCTTCCTAACTCTCCCTGATAAGTGTTCAACATTCCTTGGTGTGTGAAGGAGGTACGTAGTAGTGGGGCATAGGTGCATCATACAAGATTTGCATTATGTGGAGATGTCAGCAGTGCGGCTTGCCACCACTCTCATTGGTTGATCTCTCACTTTTTCTCTTACAGGATTTTTATTTTTTATCCGCTCTTTCAGTGTAGGATCACTGAGGAAGTGATCACATAGAAAGAGGATAGTGTGCCTTCTTCAAATGATGTGAGATCCTTTTATCTGTTTGTTCACATACTTGGCATGTGCTTATCTGCGGGTTGGCTGAGCCATCTCCTTGGCATCTCTCCTCCAGTTAGGGTTGGTTTTTTTCCTTCCCATCCTCCCACACGTACCTTCCCATTTGACCAGTTGCAGAGGTGTTGCCATTGCTGAGAATGGGATCAAAGGAGGATACATTTACTTGTGTGGACTTCTTGGTTCTTTTTGGTCACAGTTCACATCCTGTGTCTACCAGCTGCCAAGTATCTTCAATCATTATTTCTCACTCTGAAGGACAGCTGTTCTCTGTCTATTCCAGGTATTATCTAAACTGATTCGTATCTGACAGTGTGGGCGTATCTTCTTTCCTGATATCAGCATGCATGCCATGAACAGGAAAAAGTCATGGCACAAAGGTGTGACATGGNGCAAGGCCGCGGCTGCCGGCTCGCCGGGGCTCCCGCGGGGCTCTAAATGCCATGCTGAGGTGTAGAAACTGTGCACCGTCCCTGCGTGCTCTCCCCAGGGGGCGGGTCCATCCCACCTCACAGGGAGAGCCAGCACCATGCCTCAGCAAAGCAGAGGCACTGAGCATACATGCTCTGGGGAAGTTCGCAGACCCCGGAAGTCGGACTGCGAAAAAATTGCTTCGCAAATGGGTGAGGTCGTGAAGGAGAAGTCGCGATACAGGGAAGATTCACTGTAGTACCTTCATGCTGCCTATCGCGGGATTAAACGTAAAACAGGAAAGAGCCTTCTCTACATCCTTCTCTAACCTCACTCCAAACCTGTGCTCCTTGTCTGCTCAAAAATTCACTTAGGAACTGACTTGTATGCCAATAGGAAGTTGGTGAGAATTGGATTTCCTGTTTATTTGAAAATTTCAGTTCAACAAGATAAATATTTAAAGGAAAAAGTCTGGACAAATATTTCAAATAAATCAGAACTTAGTATGGGCAATCTGAGACTATGTTTATATTTTGATTAAAATGTTCATCTAATTTACTGCTTCTTCAAAAGGCTTTCTTTTTAATAAATGAATATTTTCTGGTGGCTGGGAGGATCCAGCTGGAAAATTTCTCACTGCCTGACACTGCTAACTTCACTTGATGCAGCAGTGTGGAGCTCCAAAGATCCATGACCGTAGGGATACCCACAGTAGTTTTAAACCAACTTAGGTTACTAAAGCTTGAGTGCTAATAATTACTGCAACATCAGCTGTAGAACACACACTGTGTGTGGAGATGACAAGTTTCTGCTTCCTGGGGGCCAAGTGTTTGGCTAGCTACAGTCCCCAGGAGTGAAACCTGGCAATGGACAAAAGTAAAAGACAAAAGGTGCTCTTTCTCCTTAGGAGATACGATCCCAGTTTATTCTGGAATCCCCTTCCTTGAAGCTGAAACTGAAAGAGACCGGAACATATGTCTCGACTCATTTTCAGTCCCTGGGAAAAAGGGGGCGGGCAGTGGGAAGGTAACTACAACCAACCAATGGGAAGCTTAGGGGGTGGGGTGTAGGGAGGGGTTTGCTAGAAGGTACCACAAGGCAGACAGGGTGAAGTAGAGAATGTACCATGTATGCAAATGTGACAAGCCACCCAAAGCAGTAGAAAGTATGAATGCACTACAACACCTCACCCTTTCTTTGTTACATTAAATTAAAAAGAAAAGCACTGGGTTTGTCCAGATTCAGAGTATGAATCTGTCCCCCATTTGTGATTTGCAGGCAGGTTAGGCTGCTCTTGGCCCGCAAGTTCTGTATGGTTGATTTCCGAGGTAGTAAGGATTAAGCTGTTGAGGGCCCTTAAAATTACACAGTGAGGAATTCCGAATGTGAACACAATTAGGAGCAGAATAACAAAAAATAGCAGAATTCTTTTGGCTATTGAAGCCCACCGCCCCGAGAGTCCCCAGTCTTAGAACAGTCCGCTGAACCAGTCTTCAGATTCTTACTTTACTTGTCCAACCAAGCTTCTCAGTTCCTTGAGGGCGATGTGGACTTTGGGTGCTTTTGATGTCAGATTCATGCAACGAAGTCCTTCAAACTCCTGGCACTCGTGTCTATGCAGCAGCAAGAGGTAGTCGATAGCTGCACGATTCTGGAGTGTGGCCTGCCTGGTAATTTCTTCATCTTCTAGGAGGGAGCTGATTGCGGCGGGTGTCAAATTTGCCTGTTTGACTACCCAACACTCTAGGTGGCCTAATTTGCCTAGAGCCTTGGCTGCTGAAACCCATGGAAGGAAGAGGGACACTGCAGCTCTTTTTGACCTAGCCCAATGAGAAATTTCTGAACCACAATTTGGGTCCAAATTGTCAACACTTCTCTTATGAATTCTGCAGGCTGAATTGTTTTTCTGAGTCCATTCGCCAATTAATGTTTAGTTGGGTGCCAACAGGGACAACAGCCCAATGCTACATGGTCCTCCTAAAAGCTGGGATGGGATTCTTGCCCATGCCCGATCTCCGCAAATTAGGAACAAACCTCTGGGGAGGCTTTTGGGGTGTGGATGGTACAAATTGTCTACTATAACATGGCTTATAATATTACACCATTTTTTGGCAGTAAATTCTTTTCAATATTGTAGTATGTTGTGAAAGGCTTTGGTGCTAGATA
>WEKX01013613.1:8060-22195 GCA_013390025.1 Pitta sordida | reverse complement strand
GGTAGTTTGGGTCTGAACCTCCTTTGTGGTTTTGGCCTTGGCTGTCTGAGCTGCCCTTGTGGTTTTGGCCGTGGCTGCCATTCACCTGGTTCTGGCCGTGGCTGATAGGGGAGGAAGGAGAGACAGCACCTGCCAAGACCTCTCCTGCTACCCTGCGCGCTTGCCCTGCTCACATGAACTGCTGCGTAAACTGCCTTTTAGTTGCTTATTTACATGGCCCCCGCAGTTGCCCAAGCCCCCCACAGTTAACGACCCTGTTTACCTTGCTCCTATTCTCTGTGCTCAGGTTCGCCGTGCTTACAGGAGAGGTAATGGTTTAAGTACCTACAGGTGGGGAGCACCTGGACCCCTGGGCGCCTTCAGAACGGGCCCTAAAGCTCGAAGTAGCCGCTTGTCGGTGAATCGCTGCAGTGTCGGCCCATGCCGTCTGAAGCTGCCGATGGGACTCTCCCCGCATAGTGCCGGCTCGGGGTGCTGTGCTGAAGTCACGCGGACCCATGGGCACTTTCGGAGCGCGCCCTAAAGCCCGAAGTAGCCCAGTCCTTCTTACTATTCTGCCTAGTAGTCATTGAAGATGTCACATCTCTATGGATTTTCTTTTATTTTTGTTTTCCAGGGCTGCAGAAGGCATCTGAGCAGACATAGAAACGGTATTTATTAAACAAAGGGAGGTGAGGTGGTTCCTTGCAGCTGAAATTCTGAACTCCTTGCTCTAACACAGATGGGAAAAAGACTCCTTGCTCCAACATAGACGGGAAAAGCTTTTGTGGATTCAAAAACTGTGTTGAAAAATCACTGAAGAATAAATCCAGAGGACTTTTTAATGAAAAAGTATTCCCATACTGTTAAATAAAACAGGGCCAGAGTACTGAGGTTAGTCAGCTCCAGTGACATTTGGTCAAGCTGCACAGTACTTGGTCCCACATTTCTTTGATACTTTCTGTAGTTTCAAACATTTGAGTGTGTTTTGTGTTGTGAGATGACTGTAACTGAATAATGTGCAAATAAAGTCGCAACCCTTCTAGGGACAATTTTACTGCATGAAACCCATGAATTTTAGCATGCCATACTCATACTACTGAGTATTGAGTATGTCAATACCATACCATTGTAGTGTAGTATGAGGGCAGCTATGTGTGCTGGACTGATAATAGAGGAAAGCTGCAGAAAACTGGAGCGAGACCTCATGCAAACCTTTTCATTTTGTCAGTGGGAACAGTCCTTAGCACAATAATAGTCCCTTAACAATGCCTGAATATTGTCACAAAGATAGAGTAACCTGAGCCAAACCCATGCCTCCGGGCATGCTCACGGTTAAGCATCATGGACACTTAACATTGAGGGTGAAGCTTGCACTCCAACCCAAAATAAAACTGCACTCCTAGTGCTATAGGAGTTCACGCTTTGACAGAATAAAGTTGGTAAGTATCAATGGCTTCTGGTCCCATTCCTATAACCTTGCTAGAAACCCTGCTAGAAAGCCTTGTTCTGATATTGACTGAAAGAGTTGACTCCAACTGCCCAGTGACAATTTCCTACTTCCTAGGTCCACACTCATTGTACTGCTCTGAACAAGTCTGGTAGCTGGCTAAGGTCTTTTATTCCTGCCCACTTCCAGCTTTTATTTGGTTCAGTTTCTAGGTCATCCCAACACGGCAGGAGAAGAAAAAACCCTTAGAGATCACAGAATCAGCATTAACTAAGTATAATTCATAATTATCCATAGTCATAGACTATTTTGCATCTAAAAAGTGAGTGTTCTACAAAGGACATATTGTATTTCTATACTTTCCTGGGATGTATGAAAAAATGCCATGTTCTTCTAGCTATGACCTTAACTTACATGTTTTTTAACTAATTTTTTTTAGTGTTTGACCCTTACACTCTGTCTTCCCTGGAGGTCTGAATTATTACCATGTTGAATGCTGCAGCTAAGTGTTCTGAGCAGGTTTTGTGCTGTGCTAGTTCAGTTTGCTTATAGTAGCCAGCCTGTTTTCTGTAAACAGTGTTGAAGATAATTTCATCTTGTTACCAAATAGATACTCTGCTTTTCTCCTGAGCAGCTGTCTTGGGAAACAGCCACAAAAGAGGGTGAGAGGAAAGTGGATCCACTAGACTACCAATATCTCTTCATAGCTGTAGTTCTCAAGATACTTTCAATGATGTTCTTCCTTCAGTAATCTTGTTGACTACCAGATGCCTGGAAAATGCAGTTGTTCCACCATGACAACAGTGTAAACATTCAGTTAACGTTTTAAAAGCTTAGATACATCTATATAGGAAAGTACCATTGTTTGGAATACTAAGTGCAAATTTCTGACTAGCATGTAAGATATTACGCAGTACAGGCTAATTTACTTTGATGTCCAGGACTCCATGTCCTGTAGATGCACCATAAACTGTGGGTCTATTGATAAGAAAGGTGCCTTTTCCAAAGGCCATTAAGAAAAGGTCAGGAAGGGACAAGATTATACGTAAGAGTTATTTATAACAACAAAAAAACCCAGTACAAACAAGAAAACAACCTTGAGTATAAACACACAAGATGTTATTTGAGTTTATATACATGGCTCTAATGAAGTTCTTAGAATCGTTATCACCCTATTACATATAATGACATAGAAGCATAAAGATCATAATACAGAGAGGAAACAGTTTTTGAAATAGTCCTTCTCAGTCCTTAAACCTGTTGAGAAGCCACAGGACAACATGTTTTTTAGGTTACTGAAACCTCTGTGTTGTTTTTTTCCTGGCTCCCTGCTGTGTGTCAGAAGTTACAGGAGCAGATGCACACATAAGTATGTTTTTCTAAGACATACTTTTAAAATTAGTATTATATATAAAAATCCCCAGTCTATTTTAATTTAATATAGTGATCCCCCAGGTTTCACATGCCTTTGGGTCTGGCTCCCCTCTGCAAAGCCTGCAAATCGTGAAGATAGCCAACTCATGAATACACAATTACTTCTCACCCATCACCCCACCTCCTTTAGTTCTGGAACTCTGGAGAGCATTCCTGGGACAGACCTGCAGCCTGTTCCACCTCAGAGAAGTGAAGGGAATGCCTTTTCCCCCTTCTTGGCCACAGAATCCTGGATTTTGCCCTGGCATCACTTTTCTGAGCCCAGAAATCTTGCGGAAGCTGGCGCTGCCTGGAGCCCTGGAGCCGGCAACTGGCCCCCTAGTGGAGTTGAGTGGGGCAGAGCCTCCTGCCACTGCTTATCCCCTATGTCAGTGGTGGGGCTTATCAGGCTTGCTGGTTCTTAGTTCATGGTGTGTGGGTGTTTAAACTCATTCCCACTTGCAGGACCACCCGCGTGTGCTGGGAGTGGTGGGAGTGGGTGGAGGCACATTGCTGAATAATGTTTCTACCTGGGTTGTAAAGGGCTTGACAGGGCTTGATGCTGTTACTGGAAGAGGGCGCAGAGCTGTCGCCAGGGAAGGCAAGCTCTTGCTTGTAACAGTGTCTACAAAAAGCTTTTCCACTCCCCTTAGTTTAGCTGTGTCATTGTGTCAGCATCGCTAAACTTGTGTGTGCACTCCCGTAGGGCATTCCAGCTGTCACTCAACAGGTCTTATAGTAACTGCATGCACAGCCATGTTTGCAGATGCGAGGGCTACAGCAACCTTCACCACATATGTGCAAACAGCGTTGGTTGTACCCCTAGCATTGTTGGTGGCTTTCACTTCCCTTTCCCCATAAGAGCACTCATTTTCCCTGAACTGCACATGGTTAGCAGCTTCTTTGCTTGCCCCTGTTGTGATGTCAGGTGAGGCTGCTGTTATGCTCCCTGGAAAGGGAGCAGACTAGCTAGTCCAGCAGCAGAGCAGGATCAAGGCATTCAGCATGGAACCTACATCTCTGCCCACCATATCAGAGGCCTATTTCTCCCTCTGTCTCTGGTGGCAAATGTCTCTTTAGCCAGATCGCTTGTCAAGGTGGCATTAGAGGCGTTTGAGGCAATGGCTCCATGGACACCAAAGCTGGAGTTGTGGCGCTGCTCTCTGTAGTCCTGGTAGCTGTCTGATTTGCAGCAGATGCCTCACTGCTGGTAACCGTCAATGCCTGGAAGTTTTGATCCCCGCTCCCTGCTGGAGAAGTGACCACTGCCCACTGCCTACCACACATAGCCTCTTCCCTGGAGCATTGGCACAGGCTTTGCTGCCCAGGATATGGCAGGGAACAAGGGGAGTGTGGGTGAGGAGGCAGCTGCGGCTGGGCAGGCAATACAATTGTGCCCAGCCGGGTGTTGGAGCAGAAGCCCGAGCCACAGCTGAGCCGAGCCGAGCTGGTGTTTCATGTCAGGCAGATTCAACTGTCCAACCTCACACCCCTCCCAGTCTCAAGTGAGCTTGGAGACCACCTCCACTTGCAAAGACAGCACAGTGGCGCCGACACAGCACCATAGCGTACGGGACCAGCAGTGTCCTTTCTCTGTTGTACTGGGGCTGTGCACTGCTGCTAAGTCCCAGTGTGACTCTCAGAGGCGGTGCTGGTCCCAGCGGCGATGCGCAGCTTGGCATGGTCCCTCATGGTCTCACAATGGTCTCAGGCTATGTATTCATGAGCCGTCTATCTTTGCAGCGTTTTCTGCGCATGCACAGACCTTGCTTTTCACTGAAAAATGAACAGAGAAGGATTGAACCTGCAAAGAGGCGGATCATGGCAGGGTTTAGTGTACATTTATGTACTATATATTTTTGCACGTGAGGAGATGACTTCAGTCCTTCTCCCTTGTCTTGGAGAAGCAGATGATTTAAATATGAGCCAGATATGAAACTTTTGCCATGGCTAGTTTTGGTTTAATATAGAGTTATTTTACCAAGAATTGCCAGAAATTGTGATTGTGATTCTTTACTGATTTCAGATGTGCACGAGGACCTCTTCAGTTTCTCACAATAAATATCTTAAGACAAGAAACTCCTATTACATGTTTCTGTCCTCTTCATCCTTCTAAGAGCAAGTGGCTCAGGTTGACACTGCATCCTGGATAGGAGCACAGTGGAATTGTGCTGGCAGAAAAATTGGAAACTGTAGTATCTGTACCAGCATTTTGCACAGAACTGTGAAGGAAGAGGAAAGTTTCTTCTGAGTAGCTGGTGTAACACAGGTGCATGCTGGAAAGAGTTGTGATATCTTCAGGTCGCGAAAGTTCTGTTCATATAGACTATTTGGCTATTATAGCAACTGTGGGACCAGCTCCAGGGGGAACCTGCTTAGATTTGCAGGCAAAACTTCTAGTGTAACTCTTTATAACCCATTATATGATCTATCTTGCAGCATTGACTTACCTGTAGGAGAGTTGGTGCCCAGCACTATTGCTGGAATGATGTGAGATGTAGAAGAAGGGATGGGTTTCTCAAACTGGAATGTGTTCTGTTGAAAAGGCAAATGCCATATGATTCCAAGAACTGGTCCTAAGATAATAGTTTACAAAGGTAATGAGAGGCATATTTTTGCTGCATGTTTTACTATTACCTGGTTCTCACTGAAAAGTAAAGTGCCTGACTGGTCTGTTTAAGAAAATTCATGACTTAACACCTCTGAGAGAGAGCAGGGGATTTTAGTGTGCAAAACCAAAATCAAACAAAAAACATTAAATTAAATTAAATTAAATTAAATTAAATTAAATTAAATTAAACAGAAGGTTTCATCACTGAGACAGTAAAGAAAAAATACTAGCTAACAGAACACTCCCCTTGGAACTATAGAACAAGAGATACCTAGAATCAGAGTTATAACAGTTGCTGTTAGAGCAGCAGAAACGGGGTAATGACTGATCCATGTGGTTATTGTAAATTTTTAAAAACACACACAGGGTTCTATTCAGATTGCAGAGGGTTTCATCCAACATGGAAGTTGCCAAGGCTGATCTGCATTTCATGACAGGAAACATATTTTAAAGCAGTCTTTAAATACTTCCTTTTGATCTAGCCATCCTTGATATAGTGCATGGGTGGAAGCTTTGACATAAAATATTGGAAAATGGCATCCTGATTGCTTACTACAACTTTCATAAGCCATGCTGTGAGAGTTCATATATCCATCCTCACACAAAAATATGTAATAGAGAAGAAAAACATGAATCAGAGCATTCTAAGGAAAATATTAGCATTTTAGTGGTTAGTAAATTTAAGTTGTGGGATATAACATTTTCTTTTGATATTGTCTCTGATGTAGAACTTTTGATCATTCAGAAGAAACATTTGTGGAATTTATAGGAGATCTAACCAAATAAATGTATTTTACAGTAATAAAAATAATGTTGGAAGATCATTCAGTGACTGTTTGCATATTTATATTTATTATGCAAAAATTATCATCATCATTTAGCACTAAATAAATTTTACTGTGAATATTCCCACAAAGCAAGCAGAACTATGTTATCTGCAAACCAAATGTGAGTTTAGGAGATCAGTTCAAGACCACAAATATCTTCATTCCAATGCAAACATTGCTGAAAGAACATTTTATTTCCATTAAGAGAACTATAAAAGCAACTCTTAAAGAGTCTTGATATGTGTGGCATACTTCTTACACTCTCCAGAAAAGAGAAATGCTCTCATAATAGTTTAGGAAAATGAATTACTGAGTGGGGAAGTAATTGTCTGAATATTTCAGAGGTGACATTTGACATCTTTGTTTTAAAAACCTCAATTTATAGAAGGAATTAATTATCTATCTCTACAAACTGTTCCATATGTCCAATTGCTCCTCAAAGAACTGTCAGGAATTTCCTTTTTATTTAAAACTTAAATTTCTCCAACTTTACTTTTTGCTCCTGAATTTTTTATGACTTTTTCAGCAAGACTTAGAATATCTTGACTGACAAACCCCTTCCATGTACAAGCAACTGTTGCACACAATGACCAAATCACTTGTTTGCCTTTGCTTCAGTCATCTGAACTTGTTGGCTTGCTTAAAATAAATACATAGCTTGTATGCAGCAACAGTTTCTCTTTAAGCATATTTGTGTACCAATTAATCTTTAACAAGAACATTAAGCTTGATCCTGCTTTAATATAAATGAGAGCAAAGAGTCATAAAAATATACAATCAGGTCTCCTATATCGCATGCCCGCGGCCTTATTTGGAACCCGTGTAGCCTGACGTCCATGTTGAATGGCGGCCGCGCTGCCACCGCCCCTGGCCCCACAACCGCTGAGGCCCCCCCCCTTGCCGCCATCACCCGCACCGCAGCTGCTGCCCGTGCTGCCCCCGCTGCTGCCTGCACCCCCCTCGCCACCTGTTCCACTGCCCGAGCCTCCGCTGCCTCCACCACCACTGCTGCCACTGCCGCTGCAGCAAACCGCGCATGCGCAGTTGCGAAATGGGTCTCCTACATCACTGGACAGGACAAGAGGTCATAGTCTTAAGCTTCAGCAGGGAAAGTTCAGACTTGATATTAGGAAAAGGTTTTACCGAAAGAGTGATTCGGATGTGGAATGGGTTGCCTGCAGAGGTGGTTGAGTCGCCAACCGTGGACATGTTCAAGGGGAGGCTGGATAAGGTGCTAAGTTATATGATCTAGATGTAGAGGATAGGTTAGTTGGATTATAGGTTGGACTAGATGATCTTCAAGGTCCAGCCTTATCTAGACTGCGATACTGTGATACTAAACAACCATGCCACTAAGATCTGAAGCTGCAATATGGGGGGCGTGAAGTGCAAGAGGGCTGACTGTATATTAGAGTTATGAGGACTTCACAGATAGAGCTTTTTTATCTATGATTTTTTCTATTTAAAATCATGCAATTAAAAAAGCCCCACACTTCTAATGAAATAGACAAATTGTGCATTCCTTTCAATATTGAAACCTGTAAAATAACTTTTCTATTTACTGGTTAGGTAAGGTATCAAAGTAAGAAAATCTTTTTTCAGGGGAAAATGACAAAAAGTCAGAAAGTCAAGGGTGATTTTAGAGGCCTGACCTGAGACTAGGGAATGTGGTTTTCTGATCTGCCATGCCTGCCCCTCTGGAGACAAAAGTGTTTATACTTGAATCCAGGTCTAAGAATTTAGTTCCTGTTTCACAAATACGTTCAAGGTATAATACAACTTCTTTCGTACTAAACATAACATCACCAATACCAAAAATGTCAACAAAACGTGATCAGTTGATTTGCAACATGCAATATTTCAGAAATATTTGGATAGTTTGTATGAGACTCCTCTTCTAGTCAAACTTTCCCTGGCACATGTAGTTGCGGGTTTTGTGTAGGAAGAAAGAGGACAGGATCATAAGTTTTTTGGTTCATCCTTTTCTCTGTTGTACTATGTTGCTCTCACTTGTAGCCAAGCTGTCTTAATAGTACCTTGAAGAAAAAGGATCCATTTAGATTGGGCCCTGGAAGAGGTCTCATTCTCCTGTACAGGTGCATGAATATTCCTCTGCCTAGCTAAGGTCATCGCATTGATCAACCATGCAAAATTGTAAAAAAAAAAAAAGTAATTCACTGCTGTATTAAGTGGTCTGCAGCTCATTTCAAGATGCAGAAACACAGTCAACCCTCTTCCACTTCGTGCCCTCCATATTGCGGCTACACATGTGAGTGGTGTGATTTTTCAGTGATTAAGGAGGCCCGCTTTGCAACTGGGCATGCACAACCTGACACACATGAATATTCAAATTAGGCAGCCATGCCTGAGTTTCAGCAACAGGGAATATATCTCTTATTTTCCCTCTTGTACATGCTGGTAAATTTCCATATTATCCCCACCTGCTGTAAGTATATGATAACTCTGTTTATAATCAAGAATTTGATAATAATTGACACATAACAGCAACTTTAGGAAACACAAAGCCCCTCTGTACCTTTCTATATGGAGGGCAAAAATGTTAATATTCTACATCAGCAGATTGATCATGATACCAATTCTGTTCCCCTAGAGCATGTTAAAAATACCCTCTCAGCCACACTAGCATGACACATCTCCTAACTGTTGGGGAGAGCTGTTTTAATTATCAATTCACAGTTACTACTATAAAAAATGGGGTAGAGCGATTCGTTACTGGGACAGACACATTAACTACCAACGTAAAGAACATAAGCTGAAACTTTGGATTTAAGTTCCATAAAAACTGCACTCCCACGACTTCCCAGCCAGCTATGCAAATCAGATATCATCATGCACACATGAATGTTTAGACAGTGATGTCATGACATATGTACAAATGTCTGTTTTACCGCCACACTCCAAGTATTTGCATTAATATTTTAGACATAGTCTGTAAGTCCTCTCCCTTCAGTGTACAGTTCGGAGACTTAATTTTAAATTACACAGCTTAAATTAAGTGATGATTTTAAAAGTTATTGCTCTGCCAGAGCCATAGTCACAGCATACTGTGCTACGTTCTATAAAAATTTATTCTAGAAAAATTTTTTCCTCCAAAACACTTGTAATCTATCTATAGAGCAAGAGAAAGAGAGAGCATATGTGTGAGGCATTAGAAAGAGATGACCCAAAACTTTGAGTTTTATAATTTTAAAACCCAAGTTATTTAGGGCCACATATGATGCTTTTTCCATGATATACTTGATATTCTTGAAAGCTTTTCCAGTAAATCAATGTAAATCAATGGTGATATAATCCCTCTGGACTTCAAATTCTGATATATCTGTATTTCAATCCTGTTGAATGGTAAGTAAAGTTTAATTGGTTTTTGTAAGATGGTTTTGGAGGAGCAATTTTTACTGTATCCTAATACAGGCAAGGAAATTTTACTCAAGGACAAAAATTAGGGTTATGCCTAAGGTCTCAATTAGTTCAATTAAAACTAGTCATACAATAGACAATGTTTCTTTGGAGAAACAGTGCCTTATATTTTTGATGCATTTTCTTATTTTCAATCCCTTAATTTACAGGATGTGAGCCCTGAGGGGCCTTGCTGTTTGTGAGGATATTAAGGGCAATCACTGTCAGACTGTCAGACTGTCAATCACTGCCAAGCAAAAGTGAATGTACCTAGGAAATAGGGCAAATATGAAATTGAGCTGGAATTACAAATAATCTAAATTCATCACAGCTCTAAGCAGTGGGAGGCATCTGCTATTCATGCTTGCTAAGCAAGAGTTGAGTGAGTTCAGGATTCAGCACAACTTCTAGCTTGAAACATTGAGAAAACATTCAGCAGACATTTTTTTGACTCTGTGCTGTATTGTGCAGGTGAACCTCAAAGACTCAGGCTTGCAGAGAGAGGTATGACTCACACTGCCCTGCCAACAAGCACCCAAAATTTACATGACATCCTGATTCTTGTACATATATGTGAGGCTTCTGCCTGTTATTCAGAACCATAAGTTAGCAGCTAAAGGAAGAAATATTCCTTCTATGAACAGGAAAAGAAATTTCTCAAATATTGTCATCCTTATCCAGATCTGAGATTAGAGTATAGTAGGGACACATGAATTGCCATGATGGAACAGTGCAATGGTGCACTTAATGCAGTAACCACTCACTGATATATGTATTGCAAAAAGAAACTGGAAGTTCCCTTTAGAACAATGAAGATGATAAAAGAAAATGTTTCATTATCCAGTCAGATTTTGTTGAATGCCATTACATGTATTAGATTTTTTACTTGTAGCAAAAGTTGAACTAAGTGCATATATCTCTATAAGTGAAAGACTAGGTAGCAGTGCTCACTTCCCCCTTTTTACTTTTGCTGTTTGTCACCAAGCTGAACTGTGATCTTAATTCTGATGCCTGAAAATGAATTTGGAAACCAGAGGCCATCTGGATGGCACACAAGAGAGCTATTGCCTCTCAGGCACATAGAAAAATATTAGACTCCAATTCTCATCAGCTACTAGATTCTGATTTAACCATTTTGCCTTTTTGTCTCTTTATTTCAGCCCAGACTTGAATCTCGCAGCGACTTTACCTAGAAAAGCCTGAAATAGAAACCAGTGTTGTCACATCTGAAAATTCTTTTAATTCCCATCTCTAATACCATAGTGTATTAACCTCTGACTTGAGCATCTGAGAAGACATCAGCTGCTTAAAATAGATCACAACTGAAATCTAGAAAAAAGTGCGAGAGGTTATTAAGCAGAATGTTCCAGCTTTGAGGTCTGGTAATTTGCCGGCTGCTGGGACAAGCAACCCATTGGGCGATAAAACACTTGGGCGATGAAGAGGTTTT
Organism: Pitta sordida; assembly: GCA_013390025.1. Taxonomy (NCBI): domain Eukaryota; kingdom Metazoa; phylum Chordata; class Aves; order Passeriformes; family Pittidae; genus Pitta; species Pitta sordida. Next base: position 11,048 of record WEKX01013613.1, on the reverse strand, counting down.
TCCTGTCAGTGTATTCTTCAAGTGCAGTTGAGAAGATAGAGGAGGGAGAAATATCACAGGGATAACTCCACAAAGGCACCTGGGTGAGTCTTTTATCAGCTGGGGCGAAGTAGGTTTTCTGAAAATGGTTTGCTGTGCCCATAAATCAAGTATTTATTGCTGTGCTCATTCACAGACAGATCTTAGATAGAACAGGATAGAAGAAAACAGCTTCTGGTGTAACAAATAATGTTGTGAAAGGCTCAGGCACGTGATGAATGACCAACATGTATCAGCAGAGCTGCTAGTGAAGTGGCAGCAAAGGAAAAAGCATACAATCTATTTTTACCACAGCACTGAATGTTTGCTGAAACACATCACATTCTCTCTAACTGTGGTCAAAGCAGGTCAGTAGGCCTCAAATGAGCCAGGACTCTGACACAGTGCAATAATCTCTCATTAATGTGAATAGTAGTATTATAGTAGCATAACCTCCCAGACTATTCAATTGCTTTTATAAGTCAATGATGATTCAAGACGTTTTTATGGTGCTATTATAAAGTTTGTATAGAGAGAAATTAGATCAAGGGAAAGAAAGACTGTGTCGCATAACATTCCAAAAATAAATGTTTGGAATTAAATTTAAAATCGCTGATTGCTTTTCCTCTGCTCTAAACACTAGTCAACAGTTTTTGAAAGTGAATATTTGAAATATTCACTTGTTAGCGAATATTTCAATAATATACTATAATCTTGTTAGTTCTCAAGTAGCTCTGAAAAATCAAGAAACATGTTTCTGGTCAATTACCGTGTAGAGGTAAGAAAGTACACCTACTGAGCAGACCTAATGCATTAATTAGGAGGAAGGAGGTATTAGAATATCCACTTAATACATGAACGAGTTAGCAATAGTTGTCTTTGTCTGCCAATGTGCAGCCAGATCTAGCAATAGCAAGCATTTCAGAAGCTTATTTAGAATTTTCTATTTCTATAAGTAAAGGAAGACTAGAAAGGGACCAGGCCATAATATTACATTGAATCACTTCAAGCATAGCTACGACTGTGTATAATTATTGTCCCAAGTTAAGCAGCAGTTATTGAGATCCAGTAACACTGGATAAATAAAGGTAGTTGAAACTGCAGACGAGTTTACTTTTCCAAAACATCAGTGATTAGGACTGGTCTTGTAAAAGCAGTTTGATTTCAAACTCACTCTTCTCCAAATCTGCTGCTACAGATCTGCTGCCAATTTGACTGTAACAAGCATATATTGAGGTTTAATCCAGCATCTAAAAAACTCAGGTGAGATTTCTATTCAGCAGACTCCTAAAGCCTCACTTTCAGCAAAAAAGAAATTCCTGCTGAATTCAGTGGCACCACATAGTTGCTCAAAGTTAAGCAAGTTTACGTCACTTTTCAAAACTGAAATTTTGTTATATGTGATAAAAAAGATTTTGCTAAAAATATTTTTAAAAGCTTTTTTTTGTTGTGCTTTATTTATGAATCTGTAAGGATGTGCCACATGATCTGCAAAACTGGGGAAAACACAAGTTTAATGGGATTAGTTTAATGGCTTGGTTGCCTAGTCATGCAACAGAAATAGCATAGCCAAAGGAATGTTAATGTCTCTGACCTAGCTGTTTTCTTTGTTGCAACATCAGCAAAGGTGCTACTGAAATAATCCCAAAGGTATTTTCAAAGGAGTGGGGTGATGCTGTTTCAAAATCTCCCTGACAATGTTCCTGCCTTCAGCCATACCTATGAAGAAACTCCAGTGTTAACTTCTGGAGACACACCTCTTTATCAAATAACAGAATACTTATATTTTTGTAGTATAATAATAATAATAATAATAATAAATGGCTTTTTAATAGTAAGACTGCCATTAAAAGGCTTACAATCCTCTTTCACTTCTCATTAATGATACAGGCATGATTTTAAAGGAGCCTGGGGCGAAAATTAAACTGCCTTGGTGAGATAGTTATCACTTGGTTTCTGAACAAATGTTTGCTCTGTCTACAGTCTGTGAACAAAACCTTGGGTCATTTTTAAAATTTCTGAAATACATACTAGACCAGTGATTTTGTTTAACAAAAATCTCACAGTTTGCTTCTGTGCCAGATCTTCAATTTACCCCAGGATTAAATTAAAATGAGAGATGATTTTTTGTCTGAGTCACTGGTTGATATTAAACTGACACAGACTCAGCAGACGTAATGGTAACTTTGCTATAAACTGTCTCTTCCACAACACAGGATAAAGAATTATCAACAGGTTTTAAAAGCACACAATGGACTAGTATCTGAAGAAACACTGCATTGAAACTAGGGCAATAAACAAACTGCTGGATTACAGGATTAATTAAAAAAATACTATTTTTTTAGGAGTCAGCAAATCATGTAAAGGTGTACAAATGGAGGCTGAAAATCTATGAACCTTTTAAATACATTCACAGCCTGAGCACCAGGATGCAGTGAATGTCCTCTGTATGCTGCAAATTCTGACACCAAATGATTGGTCTTCATCATTTAACATTTGGTTCTATATCTGCAGCAGTTGCTATAACACTTACTAAAATGAAAAGGCTGTTTATGGAAAATACAGCACCTTTTCACACAGAATCACAGAATCACAGAATATTATGAGTTGGAAGGGACCCACAAGGATCATCTAGGACAAGTCACCATCTAACACCCGTACAGAGACCGAGAGCACATCCCAGAGCATAACACCAATCTAGATCCCTCACAGTCTAGCAGGCCACTCCGAGCCGGAAGGGGCCCAGGATCATCCAGCCCTACACCCCCCAGCTAGACCATGTCACTAAGCTCCTCGTCCAGTCTTCTCTTAAACACCTCCAGGGATGGCGACTCCACCACCTCCCTGGGCAGCCCATTCCAATATGCAATTACTCTCTCTGTGAAAAACCACTTCCTAACGTTAAGAATGAACCTCCCCTGGTGTAGCTTGAGGCCGTGCCCTCTCGTTCTGGTGTCGTCAGCCTGGAAG
>WEKX01013609.1:0-20629 GCA_013390025.1 Pitta sordida | reverse complement strand
GGACATGGCCTCAAGCTACAGCAGGGGGTGTTTAGACTGAATGTTAAGAAGAGTTTTTTCGCAGAGAGAGTGATTGCACATTGGAATGGACTACCCAGGGAGGTGGTGGAGTCGCTGTCCCTGGAGGTTTTTAAAAGAAAACTGGATGAGGAGCTTAGTGACATGGTCTAGCTGGGGCGTGTTGGGCTGGATGGTCCTGTAGGTCCTTCCTGGCTCAGAGTGGCCTGTGAGCCTGTGAGGGAACTAGGCTTATGTTCACCACTCTGGGGTGTGCGTTCGGTCTCCGTACGGGCGTTAGATGGTGAGTTGGACTAGATGATCCTTGTGGGTCACTTCCAACTCATAGTATTCTGTGAATCTGTGTGATTCTGTGAAAGGGGAACATGTAGTTGTCTTTATATTCAAAGTGTGATACCAAACCATAGATCATAGAGACATCCAGTAGACATAGACATAGATATAAAAATGTGACACCTGCTGGAGTGTTTTATGACATTTGAAGTGGTAATTAGTAATAAAACTTTTGTGTATTCTTTGTAACAACATCTGGCTCAACATCCATTGTACTATATAATACAATTATGTCTAAAAATATACAGCATCTGTAATAAAGAAATGATATGGAGAAAGTGATTTCTCAAGACTTCTTGACATGATCCTGTCCCTGTCCCCCTCGCTCATGTGCCGTGCCGCCGCTCGCGCCACCACCCCGATCCTGTCCTTGTCCCCCTCGCTTGCACGCCATGCCACCACTTGCGCCGCTGCCCCGATCCCGTCCTCATCCCCCTGACTCATGTGTTGTGCCGGTCTCGTCCTCGGCGATCCCCCCCTCCCCACCCTGCCGCTCACCCGCCTCGGCGGAGCACAGCCAGATATCTGAAACAAGACCCACTCTCAAGACCCACCCTCTTCCAGACCTTTTTAGGGGAGAGGGTATGGCTACGGGCATGGCGTACTCAACTATGTAGTGGGTTCGCTATCTTTGCGGATTTCACGACTCGCATGAGGTGGACCAGACCCAATAGCCCGCGAGTAACAGGGGATCACTGTATATGCAAATACCCATACCCATTTCTAGATATATGCATATAGACATATGTATGTGGAATGTATGTAGACTACTAGTCTGGTCTTTGGTTTAAATGCAAGTGAGGCCAAGATTAAATTGCTCTGTTAAATTTTAAAGTAATGCAGAGCAGAATTTAATTGTTTCAACAGATAAAAGATAAAAACTTGTTTGCTGTGATTATTTGTTGTCACCACTTTTGTAAAAGTCAGAGGCTTATGCTAGTATTGTGCTGAAGTTCATCCAGAAGCCATTATTTTGCTGCTGCTTTTGTTAGGGGAATAATACTCCCTTTAAGAACTGGAAAGAATTAGTGCAAAAGCACTGAGAAAACTAAAAAGTCCAAACCAGACATATTTGTATGCTTTTTTACAGAATCACACAGAATCACAGAATATTATGAGTTGGAAGGGACCCACATAAGTAATATTCTGGATCTATATTTTAACTTGCAAGCTGTCAATAACTGGAGTTCAAATTTGCATCAGGAAATTACATCCAGATCTTGTGCATAGAACTGTTTTCTCTAATTTATGTCAAACGGAGGTGCAGTGCATCAGTGTTTTATTTTTTGCTGTACAGTTGTTTGAAAGAAAGAGAAAGACCTGTGGAAGGAGCAAAGAAGGTGTAGTCTTGTGTGTAAGCAATGTTATTTCATCACCTGACAGCACTTCTTTCAGTCTTGACAGCTTCATATTATTACCTCCAGTATTATTGATAAATTTATGATGAAATTATCCAGCTATCACAAATTGTGTCAAAGAAGTCTTCACAGAGATTCTAGTAGTAGCATTGGATTTTCTATACTAAAAGATTTCACCTTAGTTTCCTTTAACTAGTTGATGCATACAGAAATCAAACTACTTTGAGAAGTTTCCCTGAGACTTCTTGAAAATAAATGGAAAAATTATCTGGGCACCCAGAACAATATTTGTATCACATTTGGCTTATTTGGTTTATTTTCTTTTGTAGTTTTTAATAATTAGAATTGGCCAACATTTTCAGTGAAAGAAAAATATTTCTGTAACCACTTATATTGGAGAAAAGTTTGCACAAATAATAAATCTAAAAAGAAAAAGGTCAGGCCAGGCTTGTCTTTTTCTCGAGTCAGGAGACTTTTCAAAATAGACCAGAATACCTAATATAAAAATAACAATAGTAATATTTTCTCTTGCATTCAGAGAAAATTTTCCTTTGGGAACACCTTGCCATACAAGCCTAGCCATCAAGTTCAGATGTGAAGAGATGATGTATTCAGAAGAGAGAAACTCTTTCCAATTAACAGTTTTCAGTCAAATTAATTCCACTTTTCTTCCCAGGAAGAGAGATTAATACTGTTGGTTTTGATGCAAAAAAGTTGTAAAACTCTAAATGTTACTGCTTTACAGAAAACAAAACCAAAAGCACTAGAATACCCATTAATGGATTTCTATATACATTTGAAGGAGCATGACTGAGCACTTTGCCAAATGTAATATGAATGGAAGGAAACTTGATTGTCAACATTGTTTAAGACCTATTGCACTACATGGCTGAAACTAGTATACCATGGCTTGATCTCTTTGGCAGATGCATGAGAAAACATCTTCAACAGACAACTGATATCAATGTACAATTTGTTAGTCCTTGGAGAAAGTAAAAATAGGAAAGGATAACAATGTATGTTCTGTTTTATGAAGGGATTACAATCCATAATCTGCTTTTCTGCTGGAAGTCTGTATCCATTAGGGAGAGTGTGTTGTTTCCTGCTATGGCGTAGGAATTGAAAATACCATAAAATACATTTTCTAACTGGTGTAATTTAATAGACCTTGGTAGCTTAAGCAGGCATGTAGAGAGATCTTTGAAATCGAGGAATCATATGTTACTTCAGAAATAATGTGACTTCTCAGAAATGTACATTAGAGAGCCTAGAGTCTGTAGGAAAAGTTTTGCTTTTTTGAAATGAAAGTGGTCTTGTTTGAGACAACAAATTTTTAAAGTGATTCTTTTTGAAGGATAAGCAGTCTTTTAAAGAGAAACAGGAGCATCTTAACCTCAATAAACTTGAAACACAAGAGTAAATACTCTTTCTGTATAGGAATCCTCTTCATTTTCAAAATAGGGCCATCTAATGGCTTCCCTTGAAGCTTTGAGATACTAAAGGAAATCTTTAAGATTGCCCCTTAACATTCTGATCATTACAAAACTGAGAGGGACCTCTTATTTTTGTTGGCTTTGTTTTTTGTTTTGTTTTTATTATTAAGACTTCTGTCTTCTCAAAATTGTAGTAGGCAAGAAAGCTGTTCCTGGATGATTCAAAATCTATTCATTGTGCTTTCTCTTCTTTTTCTTTTCTGTGAATTTTTGAGTTTTCTTCTAAAAATGCTTTGCAAACTAGGGATTAATTTCTCAACACTGTGAAAATGTGTCAGTAAAAACCTGGAAATCTAAACCCATCAAATAAGATAGAAATCTAAATCCTTAAATATGTTTCAAGTTAGCAAAGAACACTTATTTGCTCAAACTGAGTAATAAAAAGTATATCTCTAGCTAATTTTCCTTACTCTCGGAATGTAACATTTTTCTTTCAAAGTTCTCCCCAAGAATATACAACAAATAAGCATGACTAAACCATCAAATAGGTGAAGTCTAATAGATGAGGAAAATAAATTTGAGAATACAGGTCTTTATGCCTTTCGTTCTATTCAAATCAACAAGGTGCTGTGTTTTATAAATATCCACAGTGCTTACGTTAATAGTCCATTAAATTACATTTTTAGAAGGTAGCAAATTCCAAAAGCCAAGTTAGAGGACTTCCTTGGAAATTAAGTAACTTTTTAATGCTTTCTGTATTTCTGTTGCTCTAACATCAGTGTCCCAGTTTGTTTTTTTTTTCCCTCTGGCAGCAAGGGGGTTAGGAACGCCTGCCTGGGCCACCGTCGCTGCCATGGAGAATCACACAGAGAATCATAGAATATTATGAGTTGGAAGGGACCCACAAGGATCATCTAGTCCAACTCACCATCTAACACCCGTACAGAGACCGAAAGCACACCTCAGAGCGGTAACACAAGCCTAGTTCCCTCACAGTCTAGCAGGCCACTCCGAGCCGGAAGGGACCCAGGATCATCCAGCCCTACACCCCCTAGCTAGACCATGTCACTAAGCTCCTCATCGAGTCTTCTCTTAAACACCTCCAGGGACGGCGACTCCACCACCTCCCTGGGTAGTCCATTCCAATGTGCAATCACTCTCTCTGTGAAAAACCGCTTCCTAACGTTAAGATTAAACCTCCCCTGGCGTAGCTTGAGGCCGTGCCCTCTCGTTCCGGAGTCATCAGCCTGGAAGAAGAAGTCCACACCCATCTGGCTGCAACCTCCCCACAGGTAGTTGTAAACTGCACAAAGTTATACAGATAGAGACGTCTCTGTGAATAGCATATTGGAGAAAGAAAAGAAAAAACTTAGTAACAGAAAGTAGATGGCTGGGTCAGGACGTGTGTAAGAAGCTGAAAGCTATGAAGGCCCCCCAGGCGTACTAGAGAAGGGGTAGGAGTGTTCTTCCAAGCGTTTCGCTGCTGCTCGTGGAATGGACCATGGTGCAAACCTATGGAATAGAGAGACAGGATCCAGAGTGATGCAGAATCCACCTAAGGACACGACTGAAGATGGAAAATCATGCTGCAATGGCTGCAGATGTTTTGAGAGCTCAGAAACATGGAGCCAGAGCTGAGCTCAGCAGAGATCCTTTGGACAGACATTTTGTGACAGAATTGCATTGTGGTAGGACCTGAACGATGTATGTTGGGATGGGCTCATAATGACGCAGCTATAGCCAGTGCTTAAAAACCTGCATCCTGTGCTATGACCCTTGGGAAACAGAGAATGGAAGAGTTGTCATCCCTGGGTTGAGATCTCACTTGGTAAAGGCTCATGAAAGACTTTTCCTCCTGTGTGAGAGAGAGTGAGGACTTTATGGAAAGGCAAGGAGATAGTTCCTACCCTAAACCTGGTTGGAAATACCAACTTGCCTGGATTTACCCCTACCCCTGTTCTCCCTTTGTCTCCTGGTCAAAAAAGGGAATATGAGATCTGTTGTAAGAGAAGGAGGGGTGGGGGGAAAGGGTTGCCTTTAAAATGGTGCTTCTCACATTAAGCTCTGATCTTGTTAGTTAATAAATAAATCCTTTATATTCCTCACTTGTAGTTTGCCTTGTTTTGCCTGTGGTAAGGTTTTTTTTCCAGTTTTTTTCTCTGGGATAGGTTGTAGGTGAGTGTCTGGCATCTAGCCAGGGTCAAACCATGACAGTCAGCTAGATATTTTTTTTGTGAGACAGTCTTTTATGTAGTGTTGCATCCATTAAAAAAAAAAGAAAAGGAAAGAGCAACAGCAGAAAAAGTCCAAGTTTTTGAATTCATGTAAGCTTTTACTAGGAATCATACAGCATGCTAAAAATATATGTCAACATACTAAAATTGAAGAACTGGAACCGATAACTGCTCTAAAGACAGGGTGCATAAACCTTTTTCTTAGAACTTGTTGCTCTTACATAGTGAAAGGATTCAGGAGATAGCAGGTCACTTCAGTCTTGTCTTTTCCTCAACTCACCAGGGACTTTCTGCAAGTCCTGATGGATAAAAGCTCAGTCTCAGGTAAATGACAGGTAAAATGGTGTTGTACTCCTGACTATGGTCTTTAAAATAATTCTGACTGTACGTTTTTTCTAATCCTATTCCGGTTACATCTCTGCAGCAGGGTCTAGGAGGGTTGGAGTACCCCACCTTTCCTATCAGTGACTTCTCCAAAATGGGCATGTTTTCATTTCCTTTTGTGTTCTGCTGTTCCAGTCCTGCTCAGTGTTTCCATTCCCAGGAATTAGCAAAATGTTGATGTTCAACATTAAAACCCTCCAAATTTGTAAATGGTTCTGTAATTTACTCAAGACAAAATGGTTTTCTTCCCTTCTGTTTGAACCACCACACCTATTAACAGTATCAAGCAGCCCAGATTCCTACAAATTGCACTGTGCCAGTGAGTCATGCAAACTAATGCTTAAAAACCCTATCTTTGTTTTATTTTCTTATAAAAAGCAGAATTATAAAACAAACAAGTTGGCACATAGAACTGCCAGGCTCAGCCTACATTTCCAGCAGACTACATAATTAAAATAACTGGTGCAAAAATATGTGTCTGCAGAACAATATTTGCTATGTTGAAGCTGTTAATATGAAGAGGCCCCATACTGATGAAAATAATATTAAAGTATTTAATACTCTAGGCTTTGTTAAGCCAACCTTTCCCTTCTTCTTCCAAAAATCTCTTGCAATGTGCCAAATCCTTTATTGCTCTGTAAAAGAGCATCTACTGTATGTAATAACAATTTCTTTTCAGAAAATGCTGTCCTCAGAGACAGGGCTGTTTCTTCCCTTTTCAGAAGATGTCACTTTCCTTTCTATTCTGTAGTAATACAAACAATTCATAAGAACTTTCCAGTGTTAGTAGAAAAAAAGCACACATGCATTTTCAGAGACTTTTCTCACAAATTCAGTATGCCTTATCCTTGCCTTACAGCATAGGAACTAATTACATATTTTAAGATCAAAAGATATACGCTTTTTAATGGAAATTTTCTTGAAACTTTTCATGTTATTATTATTTGGTGTTATCATTGGGCTGATGGAAATTGTGCTACCTATATTGTTTTAAAACTAAAATATTGGGCTTTCTACTGGTCCTAGGAGTTGAACTTTATTTCATCATGGATAAGATAAAGAAAGGGCAGGAAAGAATAGTAAGAAATACTATAGAGTGTTGTATATCTGCCACTCTTCATGCCTCTTGATATTACCTGTTGGTAATAACAGACAGAAATGAAGTTCAAGGTTATATCATTCTTGCTGTCTAGAAAAGTAACTCTAGGTGATTATGAGTATCATGAGATGCAAAACTTCCTCCGTTCTTCTGACTAAAAGTCATTGTCAAAAGGAATTGTCAGGTTTATTATCTTTGTGCAAGGCTTGGCAAACAGGTACATCTAGCTGTGCTGTAAAAGGGCACAGTAAGTCATCCATTTCATTTTAGTGTGGGTGGAATAGAGCCATCACTACAGCTCATCATCTCCCTCTGGACTGCTTGCCACACATAAGGTGGTGACTGACATACGCTATTCATATTTGCCTAACCTGAAGCTGTTATTAACTATACCAGTGTAAGATACAAGTGATGCTGCAGAAATTAAGCTAGAAGAAAACACAAGGGGGACAGACATCTGTGAGTCTCTGAAGCTGAGGAAGAAGAATCAGAAGGAAGTCTCTGTGTTCCACTTTCCTCACTCCTTATCTAGGCATTTAGTTATCCATGAATTTTATCTATGACTTTTATACTTAATAGGTGAGAAATCTGAAGGCAAGAAGTTTTAATCAAGGGCTTTTTAAAATACCGACTGATGTAAATGCAATGTAACTTTTCATTACGTTTCAATATGTTAGAAAACTCAGCATTGCTTATATCAAAAAATTCATTTTGCCAATATAAATAAATGAGTTTACCTTCTGATGAAGACTAAGTCCAGTCCTTGTTTAAAGAAGCATTTCTCTGTGTGCCCAGCAGATAGAAAAATTACTCTGCTTTAGATCCTTTTTCCCCATTATATTGTTGTGTAGAATACAGTGTGTAACAGTCTTGCCTTAATCAGTTACCCTGCCAGTTAGCACTGTGACATTTATAAGATTCCCTTAGCTTTCTGTGAGAGGCAGATGTCAGTATCACTGGTTAACCATGCTATATAATTTTTCCTTGGAAGATAGCCAAGCCATATAAACTCCTCAGAGAGACAATATCTGTTACTTAAGATTTCAACATTTTACAGGAGGAGGTTTAGACTTGATATTAGGAAAAGATTTTTCACTGAAAGCGTGATCCGGATTTGGAATGGGTTGCCCACAGAAGTGGTTGAGTCGCCGTTCTTGGAGGTGTTCTAGGGTAGGCTGGACAAGGTGCTGAATGATATGACCTAGATGTCAGATGTTAGGTCTAGTTAGATTATAGGTTGGACTAGATGATCTTCAAGGTCTTTTCCAACTTTATCAGTACTGTGATACTCTGACACTGTGATACTTGTTGAAGTCCACAGCATACGTCAATAACGTTTCGGTTACCTTAGGTGCTAAAGACCATTTTGACTTAGGATTTATCAGAAGACAAAAAAGGAAATGTATCTCTAAGTTGTGCAATTTTTTTGAAAAATTGAAAAATTACTTTGAATATAGAGAAAAAACCCTGTATTATGGCACTCATAACCATGCTCATTTCTAATAAAATGCTAACAACCTGTTTCTACAAAGTATTTAACTTTGCAAAGCATATTTAATTTTAAGTGTACTTACCATGAAACGGTGAATCACATACCTAAATAAAATAATTTAAAATATAATTAAATAAAAATAAAATTACACAGTTTTATTATTATTTTGCTACATGCAATCTGTAATACAGATTTTAGCAGCAGTAGCATAGCCTGAACTATCAGTGACTACTTTAAGTTGGAAGGACAATTTTCTGGAATGTGTGTGACATGGTATAAAGTTACCATAAAAGAACTATTTCACTGCTACATGGAAGGTGTGGAATTGGCAGTTACAAAACATATCTCTGATTTGTTGAGTTTTCAGGAATTGCCTCTTTCTCTTCAGGAGAAAACCAGTAGCTTTTAATTTAAACCATTTAAACTAATCGATTTTAATGACTACTTAATAAAGTGTGTAATAAAGTTACTTCTTAAATGTATCTAAATCAGGAATCCTACATGTGGAACCACCCTCTTCCCAGGGAAGTTAAAATCCAAGATCTTTATTGAGCTTGTCAAAAGAAAATTGAACATTGAGCATCTTGTAGAGTTTGCAAATCACATGGCTATATTAGATGTCAGAGGCAATGGTTTTCTGTATGTGCAGTGATATACAGTATATCTCTGCTGCACTGCAACCCCTCCATTACGACCCCGCAAATCAGCAATTTTAATTCAGCCATTTGCGAGATTCCTGGCTGACACGTACAGTGCCTGTGCTGAGGGGCGATGCTAGTATTCCCTGTGAAGTGGGACTCGCCTGGCCCTGTGGGGAGGGCATGCGGTTTCTCCAGCTCGCCATGGTGTTTAGAGTCCTGTGGCACCACACCCTGGTCCCTGACCCAGGAAACTGCCCTACAAAAGTGAGGCAAGCGAGGAGGGGCAAGCGCTGTGAGCTCAGAGGGGGCAGCTGCCGCTGTGCCAGGAGAAGGCTTCTGTTCTCCTGCCCTCTGGGACTGCACAAGAAGATTAGTGTATTATTTGCAGGTAGTAAAGACAATCCATCACCATAATTATTCAATAGTCTTCGGTGTTTCAAATTCAACGACTTTACCCTTTATGAATAGCTGTTTTGCATAACACTCTTTCACTTTCTTTTAATCTTTGTAAATGACCATTTTTATTCCAAGTGTCCTGTCAAGTACACTGAAGACATTTTTGTATGCAGTATTATAGAAAATCATTATATAGATATATAAATGGAACTTCAGGTAAATAACTTTAATGGTACAGTCATACCTCCCTATCTGCAGATTGCAGGCCTCCACTGGGTCCCACAAAACCTTTAATCTGCAGATACTGGTGCACCATTACTATGCATATAGCCCATGCCCATCGGTGTCCACCCCCCCCCACCCCACCAAAACCGGAGCACTGGGGAGCATTTTTGGAACCTCCCCACACCCTCTCACAGCTCAGGGGAGAAAAGGGAACTGTTTCTGAGCCCTCTCTGTCTGGGGACACACCTAGGGAATCCTTGGACTTCTCCTTGCCACTGTGCATGCTTGCATTGCTGCCATGGTGGGGAAGCTCACCCCGGGGCTGTGGTGGGGAAGGAGGTTGGTGCATGCTTGGACTGAGTCCCTGGAGGAGGCTGCAGTCTGCCCCCTGTGTCCACTGGCTCGGATCACCACGGGTCCATGCTGCAGGCAGTCTTGGAGCTCGGGAACACTTGTAACTGCAACACTGCAACACCCTGTCACGGTCCAGTCAGCTAGGCTGGACGCGTGATGGTTCGTTTACAGGATCTCAGAGTGCAAAACAAAATTCCAAGAGAGGGTTTAGCTTTGATCAAACAGTGAAACTTAATTAAGTGCCCATAAAGCATCAACGCGATAGATGAAAGGGTGAAAGTAAAGAGAAAGAGGAAAAAGGTTATAGCTACCGCCACAACGGAATCCTCAAAGACGTCCCTCACAGATTCGCCGTCAATCAGGACGGGAGAAGCTTCCAAAGTTCTGCTGTTAGGGGTCATCTTTAATACATTTTGCTCCCCATCATTTGTCCCACGGTACTTTTGCCAAGCTCTGCCTTTCCCTGCCATGCAAGCAGTGTCCAAGGCATGGTCAGGGCCAAAAACGAGTGGCCCATTGCCCAAAGAGGAGTGTCCAAGGAATGGTCAGGGTTAGAAGTGAGTGGTCTTCTGCCAGGGGCATGTATCAGCAGGTTGTTACGGTTCCTTGATTCTTGGAGAATAGGTACAGCATAGTTTATTTCATTCCCCCGTATCAGAGAACGGTACAGCACACTAGGCACCACACCACTCATTGTTCTGGGGTATTTGCACCTTAATTTTCCATAGGAACCACACTCCAGTCGCAGTCCAGGGAGCAGCACTTTGGTAGGTAGGCTGATCAAGATCTTAGATTAGGTTTTCAGTGTACCTTGCATCGTCCAAGTCCCTGATACCAATGCTGAGAAAATATTCTTCTTAGACAATATTCTTCTTCTTTGACCGACTTTTACACACCCTGAGACCCCTTATGAGAGGGCAGGCAGCGTTGGTGGCAGAAGTTTTTTCCCTTTAATTGTGGTGCCTATGATACATCCGCCGGTCAGTATTACTTCCCCCGCCTTAGCCACGGAACTAGTAACACACAGACACTCAGACGCGCATTCACACAGGCAGTCCCCACTCGCAATTCGCAAGCACTCCCTGGAAAGGTGCTGAAGGGGACAAAGGGACAACAGCTTGAGAGCACATATGGGCAGGTGGGGCAGAGGAGGAAAACGGACAGTAGCTCCATCCGCAGTCCATGTGGAGGATGGTACAGCGCTTCATGAGCACTTTCCCTAGGGCTATGTATCAACAAGGACCCCGGCTAGGCTTGGAATGACTGGGGAGGGCATGACTTCTCATGAGCCCACTGGGTCTCAGTGCCTGCTTGTGACCTGGAGCATGTGATGAAGTCAGCACTGATGCATCCCTGCATGGGACTATAAACGGCACATAACCTCCGTAACACTCATAAGAAAGCGATCTGTGGCTGTTCCCAGCCGACAAGAGGCGCCACCTGCCCGCCCCATAGAGGCATGCCAGTCCTGCCCATGGGAAGTGCNACCTCTTCTTCCAGGCTGACGACACCAGAACGAGAGGGCACGGCCTCAAGCTACGCCAGGGGAGGTTCAATCTTAACATTAGGAAGCGGTTCTTCACAGAGAGAGTAATCGCATACTGGAATGGGCTGCCCGGGGAGGTGGTGGAGTCACCGTCCCTGGAGGTGTTTAAGAGAAGACTGGACGAGGAGCTTAGTGACATGGTCTAGCAGGGAGGTGTAGGGCTGGATGACGTTGGGCCCCTTCCGGCTCGGAGTGGCCTGCTAGACTGTGAGGGATCTAGGCTGGTGTTATGCCCTGCGATGTGCTCTCGGTCTCCCTACGGGTATTAGATGGTGAGTTGGACTAGATGATCCTTGTGGGTCCCTTCCAGCTCATAATATTCTGTGAACACTCATAAGAAAGCGATCTGTGGCTGTTCCCAGCCAACAAGAGGCGCCACCTGCCCGCCCCATAGAGGCATGCCAGTCCTGCCCATGGGAAGTGCCAGCTCTGCCCCTTCATGAAGCAGAGCAACCATGCATGTATTGACCAGAAATATTTATGAATAACTGATTAATTAATTTTTAATGAATGGATGTTCTCTAGAAGCTTTTCAGGATTCTTCATAATGAACCTCCAATTTACTGATGCTAAAATGCTCTAAGTTGAAATATCATGGACACACTAATTAGAATGAAAAGAAAAATTGCAAGGAAATCACTATAAATTGCATATAATGCATATGTTTATTTCTATGTATTTCGTGGCACTTTAGGTGAGTTTTCAGCATGTTTCACATTTCCAGCAAAACAAATCACAAATTATATCACAGGTTAAAGTGAGTGAGATCGCTACTGAAGAGAATTGTTACTCCCTGGTGTCTTTGAATCCCTGGCAGTGAGGTCATACTTTGTAAAATACTGTCTTGGGAAACTGATAATAGAAATTCCTCTTGTTAATGTAACTCAACACAGAGGCACCCCATTAGGATGCAATATAAGAACTGGCAAGGGATGACACTTCCCAGTAAAGTAAACATAGTCTACTTTCACATGTAGTTCATGCCAAAATGATCTTGTCTCCTGTAATTGAACAGAACCACACTGTTCAGCAGTTGTATGGAGATCTGCTTCATTCGTTGCTAGAGTTGTACCCAATTACATCTCACAGTGTGAAGCTCAAAAAAACCCCAGTTCTAGCAGTACTTGCAAAGTCCAAGTTCCCTACCAAAATAAGATAAATATTAATTCAAATTATATTTCATAAAATATTTCATATGGAAATACATGCATATATCTTTTCAGTAGTATTTCAATGGGCATTAATTCTATCTAAGTTGGATGAAGTAAACAAAATACACAAGTATAGACAAATTACGGAACACTTGCAAGAAAATATAATTCTGAGAATTTGTCAAATCACATTCAAGTGTTTATTGCTGTTTGATATGCAAAGAAGGAGGAAATTCAGTGGGATAAATTGTTTAAATAAACAATGCTGCCATCTCTGCTATATAGACAGATCATTTAAAATAAGTATCTATATTCATGTGTTTATGTTTATTAATCTATATTTGTCTCTCTTTGTGTTTATGATTTTCAGAAGGTTTTGTAATATCTCATGGAACACTCAGCAGAACAAAATAATGAAGGGATCTTGAATGGATCAGTTCCTCAATGTTGTAAATACAGTTAGAAAATCAATTATTATGTTGGTTTTACTGTAAATGTCTCCAGAAGGTAAAAACTAGGGGAAAAACATAAAAAAATTGAAATGAAAGTACTAAAATATTTACTTTTGAGTCCACAGATCTAAGCAATGAGGAATCTGAAGACCTATTTTTTGTAGTGAAAGGTGTGGTAAATCTTTATAGTGCAATATCTGTTTCTGTAGAAGAACTTAACTTTTTCAATGTAGTTGCATTTCAACTATGCCAATACAGTATATCCTCACTGCGTTGCAACCCCTCCATTGTGATCTCACTGATTTGACAGGAATTTTTCTTGCAATTCTAAATCAGCGATTTGCGATATTCCCTGGCCAACGCATGCGCAGTGCCTCTGCTCCACCGAGGGGCAGTGCTGGTACTCCCTGTGAGGTGGAACTGTCACGGCCCCGTGGAGAGAACCATAAGTCATGCTGTCCCCTGTTACTCTAAGCGCAGCTAGGGATCTGACCCACCCCCGGGCATGTGTTACTGTTTCTATGGCTACAGGCGGGGAAGGGAAGTGCCCCAGGAAAGTGAAGCTGGCCGCCATGGCAGTGGGGCAAGCGCTGTGTGCTAGGACAGGGCAGCAGTGGGACATGCCGACTCCACTGCTGCAGCTGCAGTCTGCCCATGCCGCGTGGAGCCGGGACAGTGTGCAGGGCTGGGACGGCACAGGCACCAGCACCAGAGCTGGGGCGGGGGCCGGTGTGGGGAGCAGCAGCCCAGCAGGTCAGTGTGAGCATGCGCAGTTGCAGCAGCCAGGCCCCCGCTGCAGAAGTGGCAGCATTGCCGAAGAGAAGCCCAGGGATACTTGGGGGTGTCTCCCAAGTCAGAACGGGCTCAGAAACAGTTGCTTTTTCTCCCCTGTGCTGAGAGAGCCCATGGCAGTGCTCCAGAGTGGCGGGGGGTGGAGCAAAAGGCGTGACCTGCATGCATATTAATGACCTGCACGTTTGTGAATTTGACATTTCGTGAGAGCTCTGACATGACCCATTTCTTGCAAATGAGGAGATATAGCTGTAATACTGAATCAAGATTTTTGTTACAAAATAATCATTATAGCATTAAATCCTAAAACATAAGGAAAAGAAAGGATTTTTTTCCATGTGAAACTCCTTGCTCACATTGAACAGTGTTGATAATCATACACACATGATAGTTTCTTGCTTTTCCACTTACCTTCAGCATTCAGTAGGCACTGAATCTGGCCTGTCATAACCTAAGTGCAAATTACACATTTACACTTGAGAACACTTCACATCCAAACTTGCAGCTGAGGGTGATTTTTTTGTTGCTCAGTAGTAATTCTTTGTATAATAAAGTTTATAATTAAAGTGCTGATGCAGCTCAAATTGTAGAGGCATAAACAGTGCAAATATAAATAGTGCAGTAACTACAGCGACAGACTTTGTCAAGTGCTTTGAACAGGACAGCTAGGCTGTGGCAGCTGTTGGGATGGGAGAAATTATGTTGAGGTCTGCTGATCAATTCCTTTTTGATGTTATTGTAAAATCTTTTACTTCTTCAGCAAGAAATTACATTAGCTTTGTGTCCTAAAATGGACCCTTTGCTTGAAATTAACAATTTCAATATAACTAAAACACACATCCAAACTTCAGTAAAAGAATAAATTGTACCTGACAGACCTTGGCCTTGACATTTAAAATTACACCATAGCTGATTAAACTCCATGGTATTTAGAGACATACAGGACTTCAGAAGGGGAGTGAGTTCACTAGAGTACTCACAAAATTCAACATAAGTGATAAGAAATAATCACAGAATGACAGATTAGAAGAGACCTTTGAGATCATCAAGTTCAACCTATAACTTAACCATCTTAAAAACTAAACCATGGCACTAAGGCATTAGCCAGAGTTAAAGTCACTGGAAATTAACCAAAGACAAGTTGTATACTGTGTAAAAATTAAAGGTCTTGTGAAGACAACAAAAATTAAAACCAGCATTTAGCACATGCCCTCATGTCAATGTAGGTTGTTCGACATCAATAAGAAGACATATTAATATTACAGTAAACCCTCTCTTCTCTGTGGTTCACCAATCATGACTTCATTACGTCACGGATTATTTACCCAGCTTTATCGGTTTTCTTATATTAACCACATCTACACTATTTACCCTATTTATCACTACTTTGTGGATTTTACTTATCACGGCATCTTTCTGAAACCAACCCCCCCACAATATTCAAGGGACTATTGTATTATGTTTTTAAGAACTACTTTTTCTCCTTTACTTGTCACGGAATTACTGTGGTCCTCTATCAAGAACAATTTTGTAAGAGAATCCATCTAATTTCTCTGTTTGTAGACAAAATTTGTTAAGGGTCTAGTGACATAATACTTGTCTATGATGATATGGTTCCTTTTTGCCAGACAATATAGCACCAAATGCGTTGTAGGACCAAATTTACTCTGCTTTTCTCTCTATCTTTCCTTGCATCCTACCTACCATCTCCATTTGCCCTACAGAAGCGATTAGGTGAGGCTTGGTTGGCTATGTCTAAGCTAGCAAATTAGATAAGGTCAATGTGCAGGCTTGGGACTGTGTAGTATCTGGACATTTGGCAGTGCCTGGGTATAGTTTGAGATATAGTGCAGGCTAGGGACTGATCCGCAGACAATATGTAAAAAGCCGTCATGTATCGTGGAGAAGGGAATTAAGCCATGAAGTTCTGACGTGTCACTGCCCTTAAGCTGCAGGAGCAGGTCCTGCCTCTTTTACTTAAATGGGTTGTAGAAGAAATAACAGGATTCAAATAGAGTTAGAGAAGTCAGGTAAGCATCTGCTTCTAGGACAATTCATTACACTAATTTCATCATTTGTTAACCTGTTACAAGAAACTTAAGAGCCAGTTCTACATTCTCCAATAAGATTCAGATGGATTCCCTTACAAACAATAGCCTGGATATCTGGATTATTTGATGGACAGTATTAAAATTAGAATGAAACTAAATCTGCTGGATTGGACCAAAGTGATTTCAATTGTGTTGATCTATTTGCCTAAGATTCATTTTTACAGGGGATACTATTCTGGCCACTGATTGCACGTACATGTTATGTCACCTCAGCGCAGTGATCAATCTCTTTTTAGATACACAAACTGATACTTTCGTACCAAGCACCCACATAATTACATACTGAAAAGAGACACTAGAGGGGAACAGGATATTTTAGGACGGTGAGTTTGATTGCTGAAGAAAAAATCAGATAAATTATAGCACTTGGACTTTAACCCAAAAGAGTTTTAAATCCTGCATGGACTCTTTGTGTAGTTTCAAGTAATGGTTGCTATGGGTGATTCAGAAATGAAACCAATCATGGGATTGTAATTTAAAAGTAAAACAGCTAGCAAAATATTTCCTCTCAGGCCTGTTGTCTCAGAAGTAAATGAAAAGGTGGGGAGACTTTATATTTACTTCTGAGACAACATAGACTGCTTGAATTGAGGAACACGTTAATGTTTTCACCAGCTTTCTATTATGTGCCAGGAAGTCCATTCCAGGATATCACACTGGAAATGATGAAAAAAGACAGATGTTAGAATGAAATGGTTGCATCTAGTAGAAAATAATCAACCATCTTTATATTGGTACATTCTATAGGCCATTTTAGGTTATTTCACCTAAAAATAACAACTGCTGCAAAGTATACGGTTGTCCACACCACTGAAGCTAAAAATGCTAAGGAGTTTTCTGTGATAGTATAAACCAGACATAGCAAAGTGCCATTTTTCCCTGTCGAAATAAACAAGGGTAAAGTTGTCGACATACGCAGTTCATGGCTAAGATTTACCAATACCTACAGATTTAGAGAGTCAGGAAGGTGAGGGACATTTAAAAATGGTTCATATTTCAGAAGGAATTCCTGTGAGAAGTAAGAAGGTCCCAGTAGCAGCATCCTGACTAGGGAAATATTCAACAAAATGCAGTGCCCTGTATGGCCATCCTGAACACAGGCCAGTTTTGGGAGAACTGGGAGGGAGAATTAACTTTGCACCACATGCCTTAATTAAAAATATATGAATCTTAACACTGTCTTTGCATGATGCTTAAAATTACAAACATCATTTGTGGATTTTGCTTAATGACTCATTAATTATCATTGTATCTTTTTAAAATTAGTTTTTGTAAGCTTTTTTGCACTTTTCCTGGTAGTTAACTTGCAACAACAAATATAATAAGTGTCAGAAAAAAAGCAACTAGAAAAGACCCCCTTAAAACTTCAAAAGCGGGAGACCCAGTACACTCAGTTGGAAAGAAAAAAGTATCACAAGGTACAATGGAACACACTCTCAGAAGCAGAAGCCAGTGGATATGTGTTTTTCTAGAAAAGCATTTTGGTCATCCTTCTTTGCTAAAATAGTGTTGCTCCCAAAGTGTTTGCAGTGAGTAAACCAGCACAATGAACAAAATAAACAGCCAGTACATTTCTGCTTTACTTTCAATCAACATTAACGAACCTCTCTTTTTATTTCATATTAAAAGAAAGAAAAAACACTGGTGTGCACAGGCTCCTTCACAATGCGTCTTCATTAAGACTTCAATTTTGGTAGTCTCTGACAAAAAGAGCTTGAGGTGTTTAGGGATTTTGAAAGCATGCAAAGAGACACATAAAATAACCTGAACTAAGCCAACTGAAGTTTCATATAGGGAAGAACCTGAAGTCATTGCAACTGTGGAACTTGGCAATCAAACAGCAGGGAGATTCTTTACCAGTAATTGTTTTAACATTAGCCACAATCAGTGAGAAAATAGCAGAAAGTGCTTCTCTTCACAGCTATGACTTCCAAGATGTACTGCTGTGTGCTTTTTCTTCCAAGCTTTAATAAGAAATATGATGATAAATAGCATCCTTTGCTAATGTTTTGGCCAAGATGGCCAAGACTAAAAGTGTTTCATATTAATAATTTTGTAACATGTTATGTAAGATGCGAGAAATCAGAATGCGTGGTGTCTTTGGTTCATTATGATATGGAAAACAAAAAGGTTTTTTAAAAAGAAAGATTTGTTGTTGGGACATGCTTTCTAAGCCACAAATGCCAATTTATTTTTTTTACCTTTGTAGTCCTACATCTATGAAACAAGTGCCAAACCTAATTTTTTGTCTGAGTTACTTGCTCTCTTCTTAAATAAACTGCTATGCATTTGTTGATTTTAGATATTCAAGGTGATAGTAAACAAGGGACTTAGTGTCTTCACCTCATTCTGTTACAAATATTATCTATATTAGATACATTATTAATTAAAACTTTGTGGAAATACCTAAATATGAAAATAATTAATTTAAATTGCACTGCTGTTTAAATGACCACATTATGCATTTATCTGATTTCATAATAGATTACTTTAGCCATAGGCAATTATTTTCAACAACAGCAGGATCCCTTGGGAAGCTGTGCCTGATCTTCCAGCTATGACAAGATTTAACTCAGTACAATGCAAGCTGAGATGACATCTAGTTCACTATGTTGAACAGTTGCTGTGAAAGAAGCTTAAGGAGGAAAAATGAAGATAGAAAGAAAGAAAATCACACACACATCTGCAGGCAACTCACATACCTTCTGATTTATTTCACATGGAATTCGATGTATTTCCACAGACTTGATTTCTCTAGAGCTTATCTGGTCATGTAGCTTGTTTCCTGTGTGATGTTACAGTTTTCTGTTTAAAGCTTCATAAAAGTTGCAGAGGCAAGAAATGAGGTTCCAAGACATATAGGCATTGGAATATAAACACAGATTTTTTTGGTTTTTTATGGATGCTAATAGCAAAGTATGACAGCAAAATGAAAACCAAAGAACACAAAATATAGATTAAAAATTCCTTATAATTTTATGAGTTCTTGATGGATACTTCAGTCAAATCTAAAACATATATGAACATATTCTAAAATGCTGAATGACACTAGTATGAACATTTTGGTGGAATACATGCGAGCTCCACTGTGCTGCCTGGGGTTTTTTTTGGTGAAATGCTGAAACTATACTATGGGAACTTTTTCTGAGAAAAAGGTGCCTCATTTACTATTGTTATGAACCTACAGACACCTCAAAAAATCCCATATGCTGTCATAATGGAGCTGGCTTTTCAATAATACAGATTTTCACAGAGGTGAATAAGTCGAACTACATAAAGCAGCTTCCAATAGCTCAGAAACTGAATCAGAAATTCAAACCGTGTTGAATAGCACCCTTCTGTGCTGGTTTCTTTTCTAAGCCAAAAGTTCATCTCTGCTTTAATGGTTGGAATTGAACCTAATGCTCTGAAAAAGAAAAGCAATTTCAGTAGGACCAATTGTTCTAACTACATTGCCACACAGGATTTGAGGGGTTTTTAAAGATCTGGAAAACTCTGATGTCTCCTGTGGTTTGCAGAACCAGAAATTCTATTCCTGTTCCTTAAACAATAACACCAATTAAATCTAGTGCCTCCCTATTCAGAACCAATCTCTGCAGGCTGAATTAAACATTTCATGCAGGAGAAGCTGTGATCCATCTTTTGCAGGTTTTTTTCTATCATTGCATGTTCCTAAAATGAAGCAGGGATCTAGATTTCCCCTTCTTTTTTTTTTTTTTCCCCTAAATTCTGATTTCAATGTCATCAGGGACCCAGGTGTTAAATGGACTTGGCACTGCTCAGCTCTGACTTGCCATTTCATTGAACAGGCATCATGCTTCTGAACAAGGGTCCAATCTTCTTCAGATCCATTTTAAAAACTCAGACTAATGAAAGCCTAATTGGGCTTTGTAAAGTCATTGAATACTTTGGGTTGGAAGGGACTTTTAAAGCCCATATAGTTCATGGCCCTGTACTGGGCATCCCAGAGTTGGATACAGTACTCTGGGTGGGGTCTCATCAGAGCAGACCTGTTATGTCATCTCACTCTTCTGCCCTGCATTTTAAGGTGCATCCTGCCATGTCTTTGTTATTTTACCAAGTGTGAGGTTCTCTTTTGTTCTTTAAAGTGAAAGACAGGTCAGTTAATCTTCTTTGAAGTCCACTGGCTGAGAGGTAAAGTGTACTCTTTTCCACATATCTTGATACTGCATTACTGCCAGTCTCTCTTATTCCTTTAGGAAATCATACTGTTCAGGAGATCAGCCTGCTGAATGCAAGCTAGTGTCAAATATTAACAGTGAATTAAAACTGCAGGTAAAAATGGTGACAGTGGCATGTTCCTGTCACTGGACTTGACAGGAAATTTATTTTGCTGTAGCCGAAAAGTAATTAACCTCCACTGTGAGAAATTCTATTACTAGTTGCTATTCTGTCATGCAAAGTACACTACATGGAAATGTTACAGGCCATCAAGCAGAAAAGGCAGATTTGTCTGCATTTTAAACTAAGGCTACCCCCATCCCCATTTTCTATTCTTATTCTCTCTCTCCCCTCACTCTATCTTCACTGAAGCTAGAAATTGAGATGCACATGTGGTAGAAAGAAAATGGAATAAGGAATAAGGATTT
>WEKX01013608.1:13242-25711 GCA_013390025.1 Pitta sordida | reverse complement strand
TGAGAGATGGGAGGGCCTGGCTCCACCAGTCAATCTCCCTTTCACTTTCCCTGATGCTCCAGAGCCTTTCTACCTGATCCTTGAGATCTGCTACCATGAGAAGGAGGACATTGACCTGCTCACACCGGATGCAGGTGTTTTTTCCACTGCTCTCCGAGGCCACCAGGAGACTGCAGCACTCCACGCAGCCAGCGGTCTGAACACCCGCGTCCCTTAGGAGGGGTGTTGTTTGAATGAGCACACTCTTTTTGCTCACATTTTCAGACCTTTTCACAGGCATCCTTGGCTGGGGAAGGCAGAGGGAAAAACATAATTCAAATCAGAGATAAAGGATACCAAGACAGCTTCCATAGCCCTGAGAAAACTGCCCGCGCACTTTGGCACCAGATGGACAGGCCTAGAGATAGCAGTCACTTCCTTGTGTGGAAAACAGGAATAGAAAATGTTCATTTTCTCATATTTGCTCCCGAATTTTGAATTCAGGGACCTGTGGGAAGAGCCAAAGGTGTCAGAGTTCTTATTCTCCTAGTGTCCACAAAGAAAGCTTGAGTATGCTCCTCATCCCTTCTTTCCCCAATCATTCTGTGATTTGCAGAGGAAATTTATGCTTCTTCATATCTTATTCTGGACAAGTTTCTTCCATTGAAAGGGACAGTTTTTAGGATTAGGTAATAATTTTCATTCTCTAGGTAACCCAGTATTCCCCTAACANCCTGTGGCGCTGCCCCCCCGCCCTGTAGCAATGGAAACAGTAACACGCGCCCGGGGGGGTTCAGTTCCCCAGCTGTGCTTAGAGTAACAGGGGACAGCGGGACTCCTGGCCCTTCCCGTTGGGCCGGGCCAGTGCCACCCCATGGGGAGCTCTGGCACCGCCTCTCGGTGGAGCAGAGGCAATACGCATGCGCGAACGGTATAAATTCGCAAATGGTGGAATCAAAACTGCGATAAATTCACATCGCAAATGCGCGAGGTCGTGAAGGAGAAGTCGCGATACAGAGAGGATTCACTGTAGTATGTCCAGAAGCTCAGTTTCCTCTTGTAGCTTTACTCCTTCTGCACAGCTATATTGACCTTAGCGACAGGAGTCTACTGGTTCTCAAATGATTTGACACCAACTCCAAGATGATATCTTGGAAGACTAATTCTTCAACTTTCTGATTATGACGACTTCCAGGTGTAACACACATTTCTCACATTATTTCACCCCAAACAATCATATTAATGATTGTGTTCATCAGGCTAGCAACCTCCATTGTATCTGCTGTGACTCTAAGGGGAGTCAGCTACCTCAGACTAGGGAGGGTTTGAGTTTTCACTTACCACATTAAGGTGCAAGGGGCTGTTGAGCACTCAGCCAGTAATGGCTGGGTATCTGATTTCTCTTACATCTGATTTCACTTCTGAAAACTGCCTTCACATGGCATACCCATGTCTGCTCCTCCTTTAGATTTCACAGTCTATTTATAAGTAACTTTGAGAAATTAGGATTATCTTGGCAGCACAAAAAACTGATATAAGAGCTGTAACAGAAACAAACGGAGATTATTTAGGTACTTGATTTTTTGTGTGCATATGTAAGATTCCAGGTTAAATCAATTAATTCTATTTCTATTAAAAACCCTGTGCTAGTTTGAGAGGCTGCATGTATATTCCATCCAGAGTGAAGGTTTTGTTTTCTAGCATGAACCTCAGCATTAATCAGAGCTGGATGCAATTAACACGACCTTCAAAGAATCTGTAAAATGATAACGAAAATGTTAATCAAATAGCAAACTCCACAGAGAAAAATTCAACTCATAAATAAATTATTTCAGCATGCCTGTCTTCTGTGGCATTGCCAATATAAATCTATGCAGTAGGTCTCCACAGTGGAGTCCATAGTGGCTAAGTCTGAGGTTTTGCTTTATATGTGTTTTTTTTAAAAGCCTGGCCCTTTAGCTGCCTGGTGTTCTGGGATAACTGAAAAAAAAATGTTTTTAACATAGTACATGCAAAATAAGCCAGACTTCTTTGTTGCCATTACAGAGATGTGCATAATGAAATCATGCACAGAACTTTACTAAGTTACTGTGTGGTACAGTTCTTCGAGATCTTGTTATGATCTTTGTTTTCCATGCCCACTGTTCCCTTATTCGGCAGCCTTGCTTCACAGTCATTAGGATAATGAAAACACAGCATTATAGGCCAGGCTTCATAAAAACAGATGAGTTTCACAGGATACTAATTACTTTAGTATTAGATAGACATTTATTTTTTTAAAAATTGTTTGTTTAAATTATATAGACACAAAATATAGAATAAAATAATTAAAAAAGAAACATACAGGAATTTCTTTTCTTTATTTATGAATTTCAACCCACATTTCTGTAATCTTCAGAACCATCTAGTCTCTTTCAGGTTCTCAATTTGATGGCAGATTTCCTATAGGAATCTGTAAGATCTAAAAATTGAAATCCAAAGAAATTGAGAGACCACCCATTAAACAAAAAAATCATTCTGTTTAAGAAACAATCAAAGCTCTTTTTTTGTGCATCCAAGTTTTTCAGAAAACCTGTGGTCCTGAAGCAACTGTTATAGCCATCCTTGTGCCTGCAGAGTCAGAGCCGGTTGCAGTGCAGCAGTCCATGGAGCCACACAACTCATGGAGCTCAGACCTCCTCTAATGTAAAAACACTGTGTGGGCAGCTCTTGGATCCACACAAACTTCACAAGTCTTTTTATCTTAAATGTAGTGTAGGGAGGACTGACTGGAGGTAGAAAACAACTCCACGTCATTTACCTCTAGTTTAAATTCAAAGTAAAATGACTTTAACCAGATCGAGAGGGAATGCTATCAATAAAGGCTATTAATATCCCTGTGAGCACAGGTATCCTTGCTGACCCAGACTTTGGTAGTCATGTATGTTCAAGCTTTAGATGATCTAATTTGAGATGCTGAACACAATCAGATTATCATGAAACACTACTGTGTTTATTTAATAGTACTGCAATATTTGAAATATTACATTGTATGTGCTCTGATGTCACTACCCCATTGACTTTTGGAAATTAAAATTATGAGAAGGAGGTGATAGTATTTTCACACAGGTATATTTTATTTCCCTGAGAGTAGGGAAATTTGGATGCATATAGCCTATAATCTCAGTATTTTGTCCCCTAATTTCTTCCTAGTTAAAATGCATGTACTGTTGCTACCACAGCTCATGTATTTAATAACTGGATGCATCAAGACATGCAAAATAAGCTGCAAAATCAGCACTCCTATGTTATGTTTTTATATACCATCAAAAGTAAACTTTGCATGCTACAAAGATTAAACAAAAACGCCCTGTTATGGGCATCATATATGGCATGGATATTAGCCAAAAAATGTAAAAATGTGACTATCTTGTATGGATAATTATTTTTAATGGGTTATTTAAGAGGCATGAAATAAGTTTTAAAAGTCTATGTAAACACTTAATATGCCAGTTTTAGGTATCACAAGATCACAAGATACTGTGAGTTAGAACGGACCAACAAGGATCATCTAGTCCAACTCCGAAGTGAACATCTATACAGGGATTGAACCCACAACCCTGGAGCCATGGGCACCACGCTCTGTCCATCTGAGCCTCTGTCGTGGTTTGACCCTGGCTGGATGCCAGAGATTCACCCACAACCTCTCTTGGAGGAAAAACTGGGAAAAAAAAGTTTATCGCAGGCAAAACAAGGCAAGCTACAAGTGAGGAATATAAATGATTTATTTATTAACTAACAAAATCAGAGCTTAATGTGAGAAGCATCATTTTAAAGGCAACCTTTTCCCCCCACCCCTCCTTCTTCTTACAACAGATCTCATACACCATTTTCTCCACCAGGAGACAAAGGGGGAACAAGGGTAGGGGAAATGTCAGGTAAGTTGGTATTTCTGACCAGTTTTAGGGTAGGAAACCATCTATCTGGCTTTGCATAAAGTCTTCTCTCTCTCATGAGAGGAAGAGTCTTTCATGACCCTTTCCCAAGTGAGATCTCTACCCAGGGATGACAGCTCTTCCATTCTCTGTTGCCACAGCACAGGATGCAGTCTTTTAAGCACTGGCTTTGCTGCTTCATATATGAGCCCATTCCAAAGTATATAGATCAGATCCTACCATAATGCAATTCTGTCACAAAGCATCTGTCCAAAGGATCTCTGCCGAGATCTCAGCTCCGGCAGCCAAGTATTTCTGGGCTTGAAGATTATCTGCATCTTCACAGCATGATCCTCCATCTTCAGCGTTGGCTCAGGTGGATTCTGCATCTCTGCTTCCTCTCTCTCTATTCCATAGGCTTGCAGGCAGACAGTCTACTTCACTATGGTCCATTCTACAAGCAGCAGCGAGACGCCTGGAACCCTTCCTACCCCTCCTCCGGCTGGCCTAGTCATGTTGCCTTCATAGCTGCTCAGCCTCTCACAGGCTCCTCTCCGGCCATCTTCTTTGCTGTTTCTACTTTTTTTTCATTTCTTAAATATGTTATTCACAGAGGCGCCTCTATCTGCTCATGACCTTGGTTTCCTTGGCAGTGGTGGAGGCTCAGGCAGCAGCTGTTAACCCCCGTCACTGCCAGATGAAACATACCCACTCAAACCAGGACAACCTCCCATTGTCTAGACCATGTCACTGAGTTCCTCATCCAGTCTTTTCTTAAACACCTCCAGGGATGGTGACTCCACCTCCTCCCTGGGCAGACCATTCCACTGAGTGATCATTCCCAATGTGAAAAATCTCTTCCTAACATCCAGTCTAAACCTCCCCTGGCGTAGCTTAAAGCCATGTCCTCTTGTTCTGGTGCTGGTTGCCTGACAGAAAAGATTTACATCCATCCGATTGCAACCTCCCTTCAGGTAGTTGTAAACAGCAATGAGGCCACCTCTGAGTCTCCTCTTCTCCAGGCTGAACAGGCTCAGTTCCCACAGTTTTTCCCCATAGGGTTTGTTCTCCAGTCCTTTCACCATCCTTCTCTGGACCCTCTCAAGCAGTTCAACATCCTTCTTAAACTGGGGAGACCAGAAGTGGACACGGTACTCAAGATGTGGTCTGACCAGTGCCGAGTACAGGGGAAGAATATCTTCCCTAGTCCTGGCAGCCACACTGTTCCTGATGCAGGCCAGGATGCCATTGGCCTTCTTAGCCACCTGGGCACACTGGTGGCTCATATTAAGTATCCTGTCAATCATTACTCCTAAATTCCTCTCCGTTTCACCACTCTCCAGCCACTCATCCCCAGGCTGATAGCGATGCATGGAGTTGTTACGTCCAAAGTGAAGAACGCAGCATTTGGACTTGTTAAATCTCATACCATTAGAATCTGCCCTTTTCTCTAGCTTATCCAGATCTGCCTGATGGGCCTGTCTGCCCTCTGGTAGTTCAACACTTGCCCCTAACTGGGTATCATCTGCAAAATTGCTAATGGTGTACCCAATTCCCTCGTCCATATCATCAATAAAGATATTAAACAGTACTGGGCCTAACACTGATCCCTGTGGGACTCCACTAGTGACTGGCTGCCAGCTGGATGTGGCACCATTTACCGACACTCTCTGAGCTTGTCCATCCAACCAGTTCCTAACCCAACACAGAATGCTCCTATCCAATCCACGTTCTGAGAGTTTCTTCTGAAGCTTACCATGGGAAACCGTGTCAAAGGCTTTGCTAAGATCCAAGCTCACAACATCCACGGTCTTTCTATCAAGTCACAGGCAAGTCACCAGTCATTATGACAGTAAAAATAACATCCACCAGATCAGAGGCTAAAGTGATAAATTACTTGTTTTGTACCTGTTTTGACATTAATTTTGCAAGTTCCATTTTTGGGTGAAGATTGCCCTGGGTTTTGCAGTCTTTGTATCCCACTCTTCCCAGCAGAGAAACTGAAATGTGAGCAAATACATTTGAAACTTAATGTTTTGAAGTGTCTCAAGATTGTTTACATGGTTTGGAGGTCTTACTTTTCTTCCTGTATGATACAGCAGCAGCTGCTCCCATTTTGTCCAGCTTTCATGAATGCCCAGGAAATGCCTCCTCTGGTCTATATGATGGAGCTAGAGCATCAGCTGAGCACAGGCCAGCTGCCTCTTACAGCCCCAACTGTAAGTTGCCCCACCTGGGCAACTCTGTGGCTCACCTATCCTACAAAGTGGTCTCAACTTTCTCACAAGGTGGTGATCTAAGTCAGTCTGGATACCCAGAGAGGTGGATGACCTGTAATGAGGTCTGATGTTCAGTATCTGCAGCCAAAAATCTCGTCTGGAGGAGAAAGACAGAAAAGGAGCACCAAACTATGCTGCCATTAGGCTTTTGTTTTTGTTTTTGTTTTGTTTTGGTTTTTTTCTGCTCTTTCACACATATTTTTCTAATCTGAATTCAAGCCTGATGTCATCTGCCTTCCCATGTTCAATGCATATGTGGTTTTCACATGCACTCATCACTTCAAGGACAAATTCTTAAACAGCAGGGAATGGGTCCAAGTGGTTCATCTATTTTGTCAAAGCTGATTCATCATGAGGATCAAAGCAAGTCTCTTCTTCAAGATGTATCCCCTGCTGCTTCCCCAGCCTCCTAGGAACTGTTTCTTGGGAGGCAGACTCTCCTTTCCTGTTTCTATAATGTCTTGGTTTCCTTGCTGCAGTTTTCCTGGGTATGGTCTGAAGTTAAGTCTAGTGGGCAGAGCAGTTCCATTTTCTTTTTCCAAACTTCCAAAAATTTCCAAATTTTAAAATTTGTTTTCCCCTCAGTTTCTAAACTCCTTTTTTGTCTTTCCTCCTAGTATTGCTCTCAGTATCCTGCCTATGTGCCATGCCAGTGTTTTGAGAGAAAACACTGTCTTCTACAGAGAGGTCCTACTATCTCCTCATGCTTACGGTGAAGTAAGACCTAGCAAATTCTGCCATGTATTTGCTGAGTATAGGGGATTTTTTAGGACTGAGCACAGCAGTTAGCATGGGTAACCTCTTTAAATGTCTCCTAGTCTGATAACTTGCAGGCTTTATAATAATAAATTTCCATGCACCACCTCTTCAAAGCTTACCTTTTTTGACCTATTGAGATATTTTTATATGATTAATGGAAACTAACAAAGCTGTTTTGTGGTGATGAGTAAGATTTCCTTGCTAAGATACAGTAACTGTGACAGAAAATGAGCTGAGACTGGTCGGCCTCTATCTGCAATTATGTGGAGGCCTATCTTTGACAGGTAGATATAGAAACTCCCTGTGCAGGAGAATGGGAACTTTTAGTGCAACCAGGTCCTTGTAAGTCCCTCCAGAACTCATTGTGTGCCCAAGAAAGATTAACACAGAGAAATCTTGATATCCCTCCTAAGGAGATGACAGGACTGTTTTCCCCCATCATTCAGACCATCTGCTGCAATTTCTGTGCATGCTTTCATTTTACAGATATGAACTCACCCAAGAAAATGCCAATGACAGAGTTTTTGGGTCTGCCTGAATGTGGGGGAACATGTGTACTGCAGACAGGAGCCTTGCATGTACCTGATTGACATTTGTTAAGTTCTCTGCACAGACTCTTGAAATAATCTTGAAAATGTTCTTGAGATTCACCTGAAAATGAAATTAAATAAACCCTATGAGTTCAAGTTAAAATACTTCCGTGTTACTGATTTTTTCCCTCTCAAGGCTAGAGGGAGAGTACTCTCAGTCAGTATGTACGTTTGAGTAAATGCAGCAGATGATGTTGAAAATGAAAGGATGAGAGAGCTACCACCGAAGTCCACAAGAAAAGCCAATGACTTTTTCATTCTTTTGAAATATTTTGAAGAATACTATCAGGCTGTTCTCTTTCTATACCAGCATGTTATCTTTGATACTGAAGTAGGAAACCACAGTGTTTCACACACCTCTGGGTGGTGATTTGTGGCAAGCATACAAATCTGAATCTTGACACAGTACCACTGATTCACTGTATGACACTGTCTATTGACAGGTGTCCATATAATATTTGTAGCTACCTATTCAGGTTACCATCAGAGGAAATAGTACAGCAAAGATATTTATCTCTTCTAGCAGCTATGTCACTGTTGAAAATGACTCCTATTTAGCATCCTCTTCATGTCTGTTATAGCATGGATAACTTTTCTCTGTGTAAAAATCTTGTAATTTACGTTTCCCAGTCAAATCCAGCAAGTGAATCGGGCATAACAACCTGCAGTGTGCGGGAAGGACCTCAGTCATGGATAACATTTTCTGTGCTACTACTCAGGGAGCAAAAATTGAGTTCTTCCACTGAAGAGGCAGAAATATAGTTCATCCAGACTTCAGACATCTGTAAAAGCCAAAGGTGGATTGCCTTTGTGAGGATAGTCTCTAGTGGAACACGTGTGAATCCAGTACATAAATATTAAGCAACGTTTTCATTCATTCACAGAGGGAGAGGTGGAGAAACATTGCTTTATTTGCTCCATACAGCAAGGTTACAATGAAAACATGTTACTCATCAGTAAGTTCCTCTTTTAACTGTGCCTTGTTCATCTTGTGGCTTGTGTATAACTGGCTGAAAAACACAGAACTTCCTTTACAGTATTTGATCACCATATGTGAAAAACTCCCCTTTGAATCAAAAAAGAGGAATTTTCAGTTATGGTATATAGGTTTCTTAATGTAGGAATAAATAGCAGAACTGTGTAGTTAAAATATTAGTTTCTATAATTTACTGTCTCTTTTTATAGTGCAATGTTTAACTGACAAAGGAATACTAATGCTAGGTTCTTGTCTCTTGACTTCATCGTGGTCATTGCAGAAGGATTAATACCACTTATATCCCCAGAGAGAAAAAAAAATAAGATAAGCAGCAACAATGTGCCATTAGAAAGTGCTATGTTCTTTTGAAGAGGGGAGAAACACACAGGAACTGTTGCTTTGAAGAACTAAAAGAAAGCCATCCAAATTACTATTATAGTGAATACAGAGAATTTCGTGCACAGCTGAGATGAATAGTCCCTTACACTCATATATCTTATCAACAAGTGCTTTAATTAAACACAAAAAATTCACTCGATAATGACACTAGATAGTATTTTCTTCTGTGCACAAATTTATTTTGTCATGCTCCATGATGTGAACAAGTTAAATACCACATATCTCAAAAGTCTGAAACAATTAGTTTTATCTTTGTTATTCTCACCATCTATCCACTTGTCTGTCTGACACTAACAGGTCACTGCTTGTGAGAAGTGCCATGGAGTGGGGTTACCATGAGCTAACCATATCTTACAGAATAGAGTTGAAGTGAACCTTGAAGCTGTTGAGGATTTTCAAGAGCGAAAACCAGCTTCTGAAACTAAGACAGTTCATGGAGTTTTGCTGAGACTGTAAGGACACAAGCAGGTCAGACAAGGATTTTGATGCCTGGGACGGAATTCCATGCAAGTTTTTTCAGGCCTGGAAGGATACCACTGTGCTAACCCTAGGACTACACTGCCAGAGGCAGACTTCCAAATGTGGTGTCAGTATGTGTTGCCAGCACCGAAATTTTTTTACCTTCACACATAAGGATGATCCACCCTGGAACTATCTTCCTGCTAATCCTCTATCAGCCTGCTCTTTCAGTAGAAACCAAAAAATGTGACCCAGATACTGCAACTCATTCTCTGAGATAAGCTTATGATCTTAAACTATCCAAGGTAATACGCAGCTGTGTTTTTACATAAAAGCACAGGGCTTGTTTTATTTCGTTTTAGTTAAATCTAACCCTGTGTGTGTCCTGAGCAGTGGTTGAGTAGTGTCCATGTGCCCCTGCAGAGACTAGTGGCTAGCCTCTGTGACATGCAGTCATACCACACCCAGGTCAAAATCTTGCTAGTACTTGAAAAATGCTTTATTTGAAAACTGGAGTACATAAACAGAACACTGTGTTCACTTTAAAAGAAAAATAACAATGGTCCAAATATATTGACTGAGCTGGGGTCCTTTAACTTCTGTGTGTGTCATCTGAACCAACTTGAGCAAGATGCCCGGTGCAGCCCAAGCCCTTTCCTCTCTATGTGAATGCAGCAAAACCTTTCTAACCTAAGGGCTGAAAAACCCCAAACTTCAGGGTTTGGAAGATCATATTACCCCTTGGATGGGATTTTTGCTAACTAGCTTCTAAATTTTCCTGCCCAGCAAACACTGAACAGCCTGAAGGCTCACCAAATACATTTTACGTTGCCTTAACTGCAGCAACCAATATGTTTTCAAAGGCACCTGGGAAAGATTCTGGGAGACTGTGCTGTGCACAGAGGCACTTGCAGCCATCTGTTTCGGCATCCTGGGCATGGTCTAACTCAGCACCATGAGCAGCTTCCTCTGGTGTGCCCTGCTGCATCTTCAGGCATGGAGGTGTGTTGTGGTTCTAAGAACATCCCTAGCAGGTGTTTTTTGGACTGGATGGTGGGGAATACTATAGGATTAAATATAGGATTGCCTCTGCCTCATAGCACAAGCACAACTTGGAAGCATTATCCCTGGAAAGCTGAGCAGACATTACCATTGCCCTGTGGGACCAGGAGAGGTTATCAGCACACAGATGTTCAGGGTAGGCTGACCACTCAAAAAAAGGCAGCTGCTCCAGCATGAATGATGCTGGCGCGTCCTCCTGGTCCTTGCCCGAGGTCTATAGATGGGCCTGAAGGTTCCTGTGTGCATGAGACTGAGCATGAACAGAATCACAGAATCACAGAATCACAGAATGTTATGAGTTAGAAGGGACCCACAAGGATCATCTAGTCCAACTCACCATCTAACACCCGTAAGGAGACCGAGAGCACATCGCAGAGCATAACACCAACCTGGATCCCTCACAGTCTAGCAGGCCACTCCGAGCCGGAAGGGGCCCAACGTCATCCAGCCCTACACCCCCCAGCTAGACCATGTCACTAAGCTCCTCGTCCAGTCTTCTCTTAAACACCTCCAGGGATGGTGACTCCACCACCTCTCTGGGCAGCCCATTCCAATATGCGATTACTCTCTCTGTGAAAAACCGCTTCCTAATGTTAAGATTGAACCTCCCCTGGCGTAGCTTGAGGCCGTGCCCTCTCGTTCTGGTGTCGTCAGCCTGGAAGAAGAGGTCCACACCCATCTGGCTGCAACCTCCCCGCAGGTAGTTGTAAACAGCAATGAGGTCCCCTCTGAGCCTCCTCTTCTCCAAACTGAACAGTCCCAGTTCCTGTAGTCGCTCCTCATAGGGCCTACCCTCCAGTCCATTCACCATCCTCGTTGCCCTTCTCTGGACCCTCTCAAGCAGCTCAACATCCCTCTTAAACTGGGGAGCCCAGAACCCTACAACAATTTCTGTAAGAAACTATATTTATTCCTACATCCAACAATGCTGCTTTAAAAGGTCAGTAAACACCAGCTATGGATCAGTTCCAGCAATGTCAGTGAGGATCCAGATCAAATGAGGCAAGTTTTGAACGAGATGTGGTAGTTTATTGCTGTGTAATGACCCATGTTTGCATACAGACAGACAGCATGGGTGTCAGCCAGCTTCATGCATGAGTCATTGCCAGCTCTGGAAATGCAGACTGTTGCTCTGCTCGCTCGGGCATCAACGGCGTCCCTGAGTAGAGGTAAAAATGAGAACAGGCCAACAAGAAACTCACCAGGAGAGTCGCATAATCATGGAATCTAGGAAACAAGGAAGGATTTAGTTAGAAGAGACATTAAAGATGACCTGTTTCCAACACACCTTCTAGGACACCTTCCAGTAAACCAGATTGCTCAAAGTCACATCCAGCCTGGCCTTGAACACTTTCAGGGATGGGGCATCCTCAGCTTCCCTAGGCAATCTATTCTAGTGCCTCACCACATTCACAATAAAGAATTGCTTCCTAATATCTAATAAAAATCTCTCAATTTTCAAGAAATGAAAACCTGTGTGTGTGACAACAGAGGCAGAAAGGGAAGAGAGAGCTGGAAGCAACAGGAAAACCTGATATCTCTGTGAGAGAGAAAGAAAATTATCAGAGCAACATGCAAGTTGGAGGGAAATCAGTGACTCTAAATAGTGATTGCTTCTTCCTTTTGATTCCTGCTATATTCAAGGAATCACAGAATCACAGAATATTCTGAGTTGGAAGGGAGCCACAAGGATCATCGAGTCCAACTCCCAAGCTAATGTCCATACAGGGACTAGACCCACAACCTCAGAGCTGTGGACATGACCTAATTCCATGTCCCATTGTCCCATTACCTAGACCATGCCACTGAGTTCCTCATCCTCATCCTCAGCCTGAGAGAAGAGATTGACAACCACCCAATTGCAACTTCCCTTCAGGCAGTTGTAAACAGCCATGAGGTCACCCCTGAGCCTCCTCTTCTCCAGGCTGAACAATCTCAGCTTCCACAGTCTTTCCCCATAGGGCTTATTCTCCAGTCCTTTCACCATCCTTGTTGCTCTTCTCTGGACCCTGTCAAGCAGTTCAACATCTTTCTTAAACTGGGGAGACCAGA
>WEKX01013608.1:0-13147 GCA_013390025.1 Pitta sordida | reverse complement strand
TAATAGCACACAGGATTATCTGTTTCATGACTTTACCCAGGACCGAGGTCAGGCTGACAGATCTGTAATTACTCGGATCATCTTTCTTGCCCTTCTTGTGGATGCATGTCACATTAGCCAATTTCCAGTCTTCCGATTAGTCACCAATAAGCCAGGATTGTTGGTAAATTATGGAGAGTGGCTTAGCGAGTCCATTTGCCAGCTCTTTCATCGCCCTCGGATGGATCCCATCTGGTCCCATGGACTTGTGAGGATCCAAGCTGCTCAGCAACCTCCTCCTGGATTACAGGGGGGTTATAGTGTACCCCTACCCCGTTCACCAGTTCAGAAGTCCAGTTGTCCTGTAGGCAATCTGTTTTGCCGTTAAAATCAGAGGCAAAGAATTCATAAAATATCCCTGCCTTTTATTCACTTCTTGTTTCTATATTCTCCTCTGCATCCAATAAGGAGTGAAGGTTGTCTCAGCCTTTCTTTTTGCTGTTGATGTATTTGTAAAAACACTTCTTGTTATCCTTTACAGAAACGGCTAGTTTGTGTTCCATCTAGGGTTTCGCCTCTGTAATTTTCCCCTTACATGACTTGACAACTTCCTTAAACACACCCTGGCTTACCTCCCCTTTTTTTGCAAATGTGATACATCCTCTTTTTTTCCCCTAGTTCTTTCAGGAGCTCCTTGCCCATCCAGGCCAGCCTTCTACCCCTCCGACTCATCTTTCGGCACATTGGGTCCACCTGCCCGTGGGAGACATGGACACAGGGACCCTGTGCCTACATGAGCTCCTTCTTAGTATGTCCAGCCCTCCTGGCCCCCCTTGTCACTAAGGGCTGTTTCCCATGGCACCCTCCTAATTAAATCCTAATATAGTCTGAAATCTGCCCTTCAGAAATGTAGCATGGAGGTTTGATTCGTGCCCTTTCTTGTCACACTGTCAATTGAAAACACTGTTATCTCATAGTCACTGCAACCCAGATTTCCTCTGACCACAACATCGCCAACCAGACCTTCCCTATTTATAAACAGTAGGTCGAGCACACCCTCACCAACTGCATCAAAAACAGTCATCAATTTTCTCTAGGAACTGTCTGGACTGTCTCCTCTTCACTGTGTTAAGTTCCCAGCAGATATCAGGGAGATTTAAGTCTCCTGCAAGAATTAGGGCAGCCATTTTTTTCAATAGCAAAGTACCCTACTAGGAGTTTCTAGCATCAATTCATTACTGAAATTAAAATTTTCAGAACATCTTCTCTGGCAGCTTTCCAAACGCCTTGACAACCATAGAGATACAGGGTCTGGTTGCCAGTAATTTTTGATACACGATATTAGGAAAGGAAATAAAAAAGATTTAGTTATGCAAAAGGGGAGATTATCAGTGAGTAGGTACTCATAAAAAATATGATTCTAATATTAACTTGCAAAAATGAGCACATTTGCAGTGTAAATTTTTAGACTATGAAGACAAGGTCATGTGGAATAGGATATTCATTCCAAGAGTGACCCAATTAAATAATATTTTAAAGTAAAAGATTTGAAGATTTCAATCCTTCACTAATCAGAAATTCCTCAAGCCCATGAGCCTACTATTTGCCTTTTGTATTTTCTTTCTAACTGAGTGACAACTCAAGTCATAAAGTATGTTAAAAGGAGTTACTTGACCCACATAACATTTATAGGAGTATTTGAGTGATTCTCTGTTTCTGTTACCAGAACTGTATTCCTGCCGATGTTCACTAATAGTGGACATATGGGATGGTACTCTTGTTAACCTGTATCAGTGTGAATTTATGAGAATTGCCTGTCCTACTTTTTCCATGCTTTATTTTCTCACAGTCCAGTGTAGTTCTGGTGATGAGCACAATGCGGTAGGGCCCGGCTGCCAGGTCTCAAGGAGAGAGTTGTGCTGAATATTTGTTAACAGGCTGAACTGAGCATAGTAACTTTTGGTTTAATCCTCCTGCCATCCTGTGCTTGATGCTTTAAGTATATTCTTGAAAATGAAGTCTGTGTTCAAATAGTGAGTCTTCAAAGTGTATGTTGCTAAAGCTTCAGATGCACACAGCAATTAAACCCTCTGGTGAGAGTTTATTTAACATCAAAATGTTGTGAATGATGCTGCATATCTTTAGCCATTAGCTGATTGACTAGTACACTCCAGGTGATGAACACTGGATAAATCCAAAAGTTACAAATATCTCTTACAATCTGTTTAGTCTCGCCTCAAAACACGTGTGCTATGTGCACCCTTTGAAGAATACTTTTAGCTATGGTTTTCCCCTCTGAGTTAATAGTCTCTGTGTTCTTAAACTCTAGTTTTCTCTCTGCCTCTCCAGAATCTTTAATTCTCTTACAAATTTTGTAGCTTCATAGTTTAGAGATTAATGAATTACATTAAATTACAGCCTTACCTCTTGCACTGGAATTACATTGCAAATCAGCAGTATATATCTGTTACTTCTTTCCATGTGCCTTATGAATAGTCACAGTCTTGCTGTGAGAGCACCTAGGGTGACTGGAGAGTGACTCCAAATAATTTGTGACAAAACCCAGGTCCTTTAATGTAAGATTTGTGCTCCACCCCAGAGTGCAGCCACTGATGAAGAGGAGGGTTTTTTAAACTAATTTACTAAACATGCTCTTATCAAAGTCTCATAAAGGGGTTTATTTCACCTGGAAACCTTTCTTTTCATTGAACTGATCTGCAATGAACTTGCCAAACCGCTCCTCCACTGCTGACGGGAATGACCATGGAGTTAAACCAAAGCAACAAATCACAGAATCACAGAATCACACAGAATATTATGAGTGGGAAATGTGGCTGGGTAAGGCAGATTTCCTTTTATATGTAAAAAAATAGGACCATGTTCATTTGTTTTGTGACTTTCTCATAATGTTTTTTTTGGTTCAGTGAAAAACAGCAGTCAGACAAGCACTCCTCATGTGCAGGCCAGTGCAAGGCTTGGTTCCCTAGAGACCGCTTGCATATCTGAACATTCAAGCTCCAACTTTCGTCCACTCCTAGTATGTTTGAAGGTCAACAGCATCCTTCTGTCCTGTTTGGATTATGCAGGGGAGCTTCCAGCAGCTCTAGAAAATATAAATCTGTGTGAAAATACAACAAGGAGGTGCTGACATGCCACAGACAAGATTTAAAAAGGAAAAAGACTTGGACTTACCTGTTTCTGCCATCTTTATTCCCCTTTCCCTGAAAACACTGTGCAGCTGGGATTTTTGAAATAACAATAATAAAAATTTGGATTGTTAAAATTGGATGTGCATCAAGGGAAACCCATCTGACACATATTTTTATATGATGGCTGTCTTACCAAGATGTACAGCCCCCATTTTTGTTGGGTTTAATTCAGAATTGGTCAGACTGGCTTCTCCTTATGGAACCACAGAGCCTGCCTGTTGAATTCCTCTAAACCCTCCAAAAAAAGATACAGTAAATCACATTTTCTTTTTCTTTTAAGTATAAATCCTGCTGCTTTCTGAAGTACTGCTTTCTTTTTTTTTCAAAAAAAGAAGAAAAATATACCATTTTTTGGATAGAAGTGTTGAATCAGGACATTACAACATGTCACAGATCTTTTATTTTCCATTCTTCACTGATAGCAAAAATCCTTAAGCTGTTTTCTCACCTAGGTTTTGAACTATTAGTTGTAAGGAAAATTTTTTCAGTTTGCTTTTATTTTTCATTGAATGAAATTAACTCAAATATATTGTTCCAGACAAGATGTCAATGGTGTGCTAGCTTACCTTTTCATAGGTCCTGTCACAAAGACTAAATGCAAATTGTTTGATTATTTACTGGGCATCACATGGGGTGCCTGCTAGTTATAATATGATTCTGCTCTACAGTATTTCTTGTATTATGAAGTTTTGAGGAATGATCACCATCGCCTAAATGGATGTCTCCTCATCCTCAAAGGAGTTGATGGGCCTTTTGAAATGAGCAAGGATTTTTTTTTGATGAGTCACTAGTTCAGATCAACTTTTTGCTGGTTATATGAAATAGAATGAAAGAGAATGAAAGATAGATTTACAACACCCCAACACTTACTTTCAGCTTTCTCTGGCCAGCAGAAAATCAATTTTATTTCACACTTCAGAAACTACAAAATTTAAGAGACCCTCCTGATACTCATTTTAGTACTTTAGTAAATTATTTTTAGTCTTTTAGTCTATCCATGGAACTGCAGCATTCTCATCTTTACAGATTCTCAGTGTAATCCAAACCCTTTTACTTTCATAACTTAAAATTTCTCTGCAGAACAGTAGTCTTATTCAGAACAAAGTGGCTGTTTTCAAGGTCTGCATGCATACTTCAAATTGTTAAATATACTTATAATTTTCCAATCCAGTGGGCATGGGAGTGTTCCTCCTTGTCCTGCCTGTTAAATTTAGTTAAATGTTCTGAAAAGGGGAGCAGATCGTTCACTATTGGCAAGTAAAATCAGGAAATAAAAATATTGACTCAAGACTTTTGCAGGACAATTAAATGGCTAATGAAAGGGCTGGAGTTCCTGTTACCACAGTGAACAGAAAAGAAGGATGATGTGCCTCAGTTTGGCACTACTCTGGATCTTACTTCTGACACTGAAATGCTTTTGCTGTGGAGATTATAAAGAAACTCCAGTGAAGCATCACAAGTAACAGACAAATGCTTTCTGAAGCACCTCTCAACAAAACATCCTGCAGACATGATATTAACATTGTTTTACCTTTGCTTTGGACAAACAGTGCCTGCAAACCTGTGGCAAAGGTGACTGCCCAACAATGCAGGCAAAGCCCGGTCCTCCTGCACAGTTGCTTCTCTGACAACAAACCTTTCCAAAGCAAGCATGGAAAGAATTCTAGAGACCAAGGTCAGGAGTAGTCTCTCCCAACTACAGCGAATCCTCTCTGTATCGCGACTTCTCCTTCACGACCTCCCCCATTTGCGAAGCAATTTTTTCACAGTCCGGCTCTCGGGATTTGCGAAATTTCATACCCAGCGCATGCGCTCTGCTTCTGCTTTGCTGAGGGGCGGTGCCGGCTCTCCCTGTGAGGTGGGACGGCCCCGCCCCGGACCCGGCTCCCCCGGGGGAAGGCGCACAGGGAGGGTTTGGGGTTTCCCTGGCTCAGCCTTGGGTTTACAGTCCCGCCACAGCGTGCCTGGCCCCTGAGCCGGTCCTGTGTGTCTCCGTGCCCAGTTCCTACAGTGGAAGGGTCACGCTGCACTATGTCCCAGGCGGCCACTGAGACCCCGTGCAGCACCGCCACAAGACATGCCATATATTTGTATATACCGNTCCAATACCAAAGCCGCCGCCCCGCCATAAGCACACGGGGTGTCTCAACGTTGCAAAGTTAAGGTTTTTCCAGGCTCCAAGAATGCTGACCAGAGCTAAGGGACACCCCTTCCCTGCCGCGGAGGCAGGGCGAGCGCGCGCAGGAAGGGCGAACGTGCGCAGGATGGTGCGGGCCGGGCTGGTGGGGGGAGCAGCGATGCGGAGTTTGCGCTGGGAGCACACACGGTCACAGCAGCCGCTCAGAAAAGGTTCCCTTTGCTCGCTTGTGCCGAGAGAGACAAGGGGAAGGAGCAGGGAATTGTCCGCAGAGCTCCGGAGTTCCGGGGGGTGGGGCAATGGGCATGGCCTGCATGCATATTAACGACCTGTAGTTTTTTGCGAGATTAATGTTTTGCGACGCCTTTGGCCTGTCCCTTTCCTCATGATGGAGGAGGTATAACTGTACTTCTCCCTATTTTGCCACGCCAGAGAGAATAAGCAAGTTTGGTGCTGAAATCCTAGCAGGTCCCATGCACTGTGATTGGGAGTGGGAGAAACAGAGATGCAGTGTCCCTTCTGGGCTAGCAGCAGGGAATTGCAAGGCGGAAGAATTTTCTATCCCCTTTGTGAAGACTTTAAGCAGCTTAGCTCACTCTGACCCCAGATGTGTGGGCACTAACTCCCTGAGTTGTGTGTCAGCCCCAGCAACCCAGAATTTTCTGGTGGACAGGTTGATCTTCAAAAGTCCAGAATAACAATTTGCAACCACAGCATTACTCAGGTTTTTGTTTAGCTAAAAAATTACTCCATTCATTGAACTCTGCTGGCTCAGTCCAGCCAGAATCCAGAATCTCAGTAAATACATGTGGTTTTGGGTTTCAAAGCAGCAGGCTGAATATGAAGCATCTGTCTATGTGTAGGTAGAGATAGGGGGAGAAAGCAAAGGGAAATATGTATGAAGAAGGGTGAAAATACATGTTCTTAAATTCAAAGTATCACCACATCTCTTCACTAGAAAAAAGACCGATTTTTATTTACTCTTTTTGTCACATCAGTGAGAGATTCCGAGATACTACAGGCTACGCTCTGAGCTGTAGAGTGTTAGGTGGAACCAGGGAAATTCAAGGCAACTAAATTCATATCCCAAGATTCTGGGTTTCCGCATTTCCTGAGGGTACAAAACATAGCAACATGATCTTCTGGACTCAAGGCTAATTCATCCTCATCATAGAATACCCGTTTTATGGCACAACTAGAATAAGATAAAATCAGATGAGGGTCATCTAGTACCCAGACTGCAATAACTCTATCAAGACAGGGATAGCACCACCTGCCTGAAGAACAGCAAATACAAAACAGCAAATAGACATGTCCTTAAGAAACCTAAGTGCTGGGTGGGAGAAGTGATTTAATTGATCCCATGAGTGGAACTGCCAAAGCTTATGTTGTTCAGCAAAAGCTAACAGGAGATACATCTATCCTGTGTCAATATATTAGGAGGATAAACATCAGGAAGGGAAAAGTGTTAGTTAAGCTAAAGAACAATATTAGCTCAGGAGGAAATGGCTATAAACTCATCATGAATAAATGTAAGGTGGAAGACAGAAAAAATTTCTCAGCATCACAACGAGGTTCTGGAGCAGCCTGCTGGTAGG
Organism: Pitta sordida; assembly: GCA_013390025.1. NCBI lineage: Eukaryota > Metazoa > Chordata > Aves > Passeriformes > Pittidae > Pitta > Pitta sordida. The sequence continues at coordinate 6,224 of WEKX01013608.1, read as the reverse complement.
AGAAGTAAATATTAACTATTTCTTACAAAATAGAGCCCAGGGAAGGAAATACATGACGTGACAGCCTGTGGTAGCAAACTCTGTGATTGATGTGTTCCTAAGTGACAAGGAGCAATCACGGGAAAAACCCTATTATCTCAGACGAGGATTGCTATGTCTGCTGCCATTTGATGTGAATATTAGTGACAGGCTTACCAGGGCTGTCTCCCAGTTTAAAATCCCAACTCACAATGCAATGCTGAATCTGCCTTGCAGCACAGTACAGGCCTGCCCTGGCAGAAGCAGTCCTAGGCAGGGACAGAATGCTTGAAGCTATAAAGACTTATTTCTAGCAGAAATTGAATCCTTAATATTTTTCGGGTCAGGGTACCAAAAGGAAGAATATTTCTGTCCTGATCACACCCACTGCACTCTGGATAGTTGCATGTTTGGACCCAATTGTGCTAGCACCCTTGTCACAAAAGGCACAGAAATTTAGTCGCCTGGCAGAAGGTTGAGCCTAATGTGACATAACTTACTGAGTTTTCTGGCTCTCCATGCTGTGGGGGAGGTTTAGCAGGCAATGTTCTGTCAAATGACAATGTCTTACATGTTGCATTGGCTCACAGTAGGTTTTCCCTCACTTTTATCGCTTGAACCTTCATTTCAGATTTGGAACAATTTAGCCAGATATTTCCTACCAATACAGAATGAATAACTTATTCAGAAATTATGTGATAAAGGATTTATTTGATAGGAAGATTCTACTGATAATTTCATATTGGGCAATAGGGATTTGTGGCAACTCTTGGCCCTAAAAAAGGCAGTTTTCAGAAGTTTTCTTCCGGATTGTGAATACAGATAGTAAATGAATACATGAGTATTGAGTAAATGAGTACATGAGTATTGAGCAGAATGTTCACAGGTTCACAGGTTGTTCTGAGTTGAAAGGGACCTACAAGGATCATCTAGTCCAACTCCCAAGTGAGCACCCAATGTGAGTTTCTTTACACAAAAAAGCTTGCAAAGGGTGCCTAAAATCAGGAACAACCGTTTTTACAGTCAGAACATCTCAAGTAGTTCTAATCATTACTTCCTGTCATTGCAGGGAGCTGTAAAACTACTTGTTCTGGCCTATTTATTTTGTCCTAATATTAAGCTTCATGCTGTGTGTGTAAGGAAACATTCTGGTGTCTGCTCCATACCTGGAAACACAAAGTCTGATCACATTTGTAAATTGTCCTTGTTAATCTGCAACTGCCAGCTGCAGATATTTTTGCTGGTTTTTTAATTAATCAGCATGGCAAGGAGAGGGATTGGAAGTGCTTCAAAGTAACAGACCAGTGTTTATTTGCACTGACATCTGAGATCATCTTAAAATGTCTTTGAATATTTTGTCAAGAAATACAGGAACTGTGAACCTTTGGATCTTGTTCTAATTTTTTTTCTGGGTGTGAGTTTTATGTTACCTGGCAGGAAAATAATTTGTAGAAAATTACTTCACTGATGACCTACATATAACTGTGATTTTGTGTTGCTATCCACTTTCTGCTGGAAAGAATTGATTTTCTTTTGGTTTGGATTATATTTTCTCTGGGAACAGTGGAGAGAAATAAAAACATTATGCTTTATCTGTAATGACATGTAATATCTTTTATGAGGAGAGAATGAATAGCCTGTCTACTAATAAAGAAAGAAAAGACAAAAGATGCCTTTAAAAATGTTTGAACTTTAGTTTTAAGTGGAGACCTTACAGTAGCTTCACATTTTTATTCTAAAAGAGAACCTTTATGAATCACTCATAACAAGGATGAATTTCTATTCAGTATGCTGCTTCTTCACATATTACCTTCACACTTTATCAGAGTCAGAGATGACTCAACTCATTCATAAAGTTCGGAAAAACTCCAGAACTGTTCTTCTGTACTGCAAATAAAAAAGGTAACTTTCATGTTTTAGAAATAGTGGGCAATGGTATGCACATCTATGGAGCTGGACGAGAGTGTTGAAGTAAAGTAGTTTTATCAAATCTATGTCCTGATCAAAGCATTTCAGAAACATTTTCTTTAAAGCAAAAGTTTCTTTTCAGCATAAGCACATGTATGTGATACGCTTAACCACATGAGGCCATTTACAAAAATGTCTGGGTCTTATGCTGTTTTCAATATCCTACACTTTTTTAGATCAATTTTTGGCTCATTCATCTGTACCTGGGAGTCTGACAATGTAAAAGCCTGAACTTTGAAGCCAGTTCCTGTTTGGATTGGAACTGAAGTCACATAAAAAACTAACCATATGACAAATATGGGAAAGAGCTGGTTTGGCAGAGCTGCCAAAAAGTAGGCCAGACGCAAATTATCTGGAGGTGTCTGATTTAGCACCCAGAACTAGGTTTGAACAAAGAAAGCCCCAGGCCAGCACTTACCAGTTTTGCTAGACCCTGCTCCCTTAGGCCAAAGGAAAGAAGCAGGCATGGCACTCAGGTCATTCATGTCTTGTAAGCTGTCTGATTTCCATTTCTGTCACACACATCTTTATGCTCTCTATTTTTAATTTGACTTTTCAGATCTATTTGAGCCTCATCTGGTTTTTGGATAGTGTTCTTAACTCACTAAACCTTCAACAGAAAGTCCTAACCAGTATTATAACTAAAATAAAACCAACATCAAGTTCAAGCAGTGAGTAAGAAAATAAGGTTTTTAGAATTAGGCTAGTGAAGAAGTATCTGTAAACATTGCAGTGTCTTTGAACAAGCTGTTTTAAGTCATGTATTGCCTTCAGCTTTGCTTGAGTCTTGTAAGATTTCTTCCTTGAGCTTATAGCTCAGTAATCAGGAGGGACTATGAGATTTGCCACTTGTTCATAAACAGTTACCATAGCATATTACTTCGTCGCATGTTATTGCAAGGAAAATGTGCTTTCATGATAGAGTGTTTCTGTAGCAGAGATCAGTTTGATACTTTTCAATTTTGGATCTGAAAGCAAGCTGTTTTAGCAGATAACAGGGAGGTCATTCTTTTGCACTTTCTTCTACTCAGCGCAATGAGTGAATTTTTCTCTTTTAGTAAAAAAGAGAAAAATACAAGTAATTTAACCATAACAATGACTGTTTCTCATCCTTGACTTCAGAATTCATGTTTTGGAGCTTCTGTTTTCTGTGATCTTATCTTTATGAAGAAAAAAATATCCAACTCTAAATGAAAACATGGCCTGGCCGAAGAATTGCCAAACACAGCAAAAGAAATGTTTTCCTTTTTTTTTTGCTTTTTCCTTCAGTAACAGCCCCTCATTCAGAGGGGCGATTAGCAATTGGTTATATTTCTGAGTTTTATTGAGCTATGAAAGGGATCTCAGTATTTTAAAAGACATGAAAATTTTCCATTGAAATAATCTTTATGGGTGCTTATCATCTTTTCTGTTTGTTTTAGCTGTTTTGATTCAAGCAGCTTTGTACAGTTCAGTTCACTTGATAATAATAGAACAAAGGGGAAGACAGATTGTAAGTAGATGTGAAAATTTCCTAAAGCCAGGATGTAGTGAATGTAACAAATACTTACTTGACACAATATTTGCAAAAGCCATCAACCCATGTTGTTGAACACTGATGTATGTCCACTGTACTACTCCAAAATCTCACCCTAGCTTTATTATAGAATTAAGCTTTGTATGACAAGATTACTTTTGAATTTTTATATGTCTGGAAAAATTTCTTGACATACAAATTCGTATGAGCCCTCAAGCTGAAAACCCTGTTGATTAGCAGCTCTACAATATGTACAGCAGACCTCTGAATCAGTACCACACACATTTAAGATACTGTCTCTTAAAGCTGTTGTTCCCACAAGTTTTCCTTGTGAATATCCTAGATAATTAGACTATGCATAGTGAACATCCACTTAAATAACTCAATGAAGACATGCTAAACAATGTTTTTGCACAATATATAATGGGTCATTAATAAGATAAAATGGGCTCTTTGACCATAGTGTTTTGATTTGTATGAAATTAAGTGAAGTAACAAATAAAACATTATTAACTTAATAATTTCTCAGAACAGAGGTGAAACTGCACTGTGGTTTTAAATTTCCTGAAGGACACATTGCATTTTGACTGCTGGAGGGACTCAAAAAAATGACTGAAGAAGCTATTTTTAAGATAGACGAGCAGTGTAAAAAAAATCTGGTAACAAAAACATGTAGGTTGTTTGCATATTGGTTGAAAGAAAAGTAAAATCTTATTAGAGGTTGTTTTATTCCACTCGTATCTAGAAATGTGTTATGGCCTCCTGTAGATGGCAGAACTTTGGCATAGTGTCTAATGGCATGCTGAACGAAAACAGTTTTTCCTGGGTTCACAGGTTATTCTGAGTTGGAAGGGACCCTCAGGATCATGGGTGACTAACTCTATTTTAAGATTAAATGAAGGATCCTCCAGAGATGTACTTTTCTGATCAGCAAAGTCTTATGACAGATTTTTGTTTTAGCCATTCCTATAACTCTAGGCACAACCGTATTTTTGTAGTCATTTAAGGTCAAAAAATGTGAGGAAGTCACTCGACATAAAAGTGAGGTGGTGATCGGTCTGCCTATCATCTGACTGCATTTACCCAGAGCTACGAGACTTTGCAACAGCATGAAAACAATCTGTACAAGAGCAATAGGATGCCCAACACCATGTGTACGTTGTCTATAAACCCAACACCATGTGTACGTTGTCTATAAACCCTATATGTTCTGCATGCACCATCATGAGAAGTTTGAGAGGGTTGTCTGGGCAGCTTGGGCTGTGGCGGGCAGCTTGGGCTGTGACAAGCAGCCTCTGGGGCTTGCTATGGGGCAGCGCTTTACCAGGGCCCATTGAAGGCAGAAATATCCATCTAACCCCAAAAAAGAAGTTCAAGTTGAAATACTGATTTTCCTGTTCCTGTCATCTGATAGCATTTAACCTCTGTATTCTAAGCACATTCTATGGAAATTGTAATGTATGCTGTTGCTTGCAATTTTATTTGGAGACAGGAACACATTTCTCCTTTTTCATTGCAGTGTCAGTGTATGTTAATTTAGCATTACAGTAATACCTCAAATGTCACAGGGAGCTGGTTCCAGAAAGATGCCATGATAAGTGAAATCCACGAAGTAGCAGTAAATACAGTAAATGTGCTAAATGTGGTAAATATGGTGAAGACGGTAAAGACAGTAAAGATGTGGAAAAAAACTCCACGATGTGATGAACCCGTGAATGATGAACCACGAAGTAGAGAGGGATTACTGTATAACCATTTGCTCTCCTACCATGTACCAGTAGCCCTTGTCTAACCAACATGTGACTTCTTTCAATGGCTCTTCAGTCACCACACTGCTGTTTCAATGTGCCGAAGAAGTCATATTTTATACTGAAACAAGGTTCAGCCAGAAAGTTAGATCATAGCTAGATTAAGAGCACCAGCAAAACCTATTCCTTTTCTGATGTCTATTCCTGCGACCTGGATTCATATGCTGAAATTTATTCCATTTTAAATGAAGTGGGGTCAAATAATGGGGCACTGTGGGTCAGAACTTGTTGTTTGCCAGTTTCTGTAGAAAGAGGAGACAGCAAGTAAAAATGAATTTGAAAGTTTGGCTAAGACTTAGAACAAAACATAAGAATTAGAACAAAATATAAGAACAGAGGAGTACTTCTAAAAATCAAGAGTGAAGGGCCTGGTGTCCTCTTTCTGACAGTTACCAGGATGTGGAAAACAGTGAAATACAGAAAAACCCAAAGCATATAGTGATCCTACAGCATAAATCCCTCTTAGCCAATTATGACATTTCTTTAAAGAACTGACTGAAGTTATTTTTTTCCTCATTGTAGTAGCACAATGTACAATAGGAGTAATATTCTATAGCAATAAATACTTTAAAGAAGGATGCCAGGCAAACAAGGTACTGTGGTCCCCTTGGTTTTGTAACCTCTTGAGGAGTTGTAAAAAAAATCTATCATTTTAGATAAGTGACAACAGGTTTTGTGAGGGAAAAAGAATCCCCCAAAACTATTCCTCATGCCATAATATATATCTTAGCTGAGACAGAGGTATGCACTTTTTGGAAGTTATATCAGTCACTTCAAACAACGCAGCTAGTGAGCAAGCCTACCAGGGGCGAGGCTGTGCTTGATCTACTGTTACAAATAGGGAAGGATTGGTTGGCAATGTTGAGGTAGAAGGAGATCTGGGTTGTAGTGACCATGACATAATAGTGTTTTCA
>WEKX01013606.1:252921-271592 GCA_013390025.1 Pitta sordida | reverse complement strand
TGTGAAGTGAGTGAAGAGGGGAGTTGTTCTGCAGATTTCCATCCTGTTGCTTCATGGCACTGGTTCCATTAGCAGCAGCCCATTCCTGGCTGGGAATACTGGACTTAGAGCTCACCCACAACCAGGAATCGCAATGTTTTCTTCCCAGTGCCTGTCGCTGGAGTTGGCCAGAGCCCACATTTTATCTGTCCATCTGCAGTCACAGCTCATCACCTCTTGTGGCCTGACCATCTTTCACAAAATGGATTGACTTGATTTTCAGCTGGTCCAACAGAGTAAGTATCACTTACATCCCCTTGCTATTTTAGTTTTGTTTTGAAAGGCGATGCTTCAAGCAGCAGAGGGACAGTGCCATGCTCCTAATGAATTAATACCACAGCCAGGATCAAAGTTAACTGCTCCTCTGCCTCTTAAAAGCTATTCCTGTTATCACCACCTTTTCTTGCTTCTCACTTAGAACTGCCACCAGTGACTCATGTTTTATCTTTTCAGCTGTTGGGTGAAGGCTGTTTGCTGAATGCAGTTAAATCACCTCTTCTAGGCCACAGGTCTGCAGATTTTAATTAGCTGCTTTAGAAACAACAGGATCAAACAAGAAACAGTTCATGAACCACTGACTGTATCCCTCTCGAGCTATGCCAGGTGATGTCGAACCTTTAAATATTATGAATACAAATAAAATCATGTTTGGCGAGCACCTACCTAAATTTAAGAACACCAAGAACCCAGTCAAGAATATAACTTCAAAAACTACTAGATTTGCAAGCCCTGGCCAAAAAATGTTTGCACTTTATTCTGAGGAGCAATCAGTCATTTTCATTCCACCAGAGCTGTCAAAAACTTTATCTGCAGCCTTGTAGTGAGATGGTTCCACACATGCCAAATGCCTGTACAGCAAACATCTGGCCTCGCTTCTGTTCCAGGATTTGCCAAAGCTTAAGTCCATCTATTGTTTTTTCTTGTGACTTTTTTATTTACCTCTCTGCTGTGCCTCAGGTAATTTTTCTTAAAATGAAATCACTAAAACAGGCAGAGAGAACAGAGGAAGGATGGGTGAGAAGAGCTGTAGCATCCCCACAATCTTCCAGTGGGACTAATTTTACTAAATGTTTGTGCTACTGCCACCAGTCAATCACCACAAGTATCACCACGTACTGGGAAGCTAAAAAAGAAATAAAACCCAACCACATTTAGGGAAGAATATTGGCACAGAAAGAAGGAAAACCACATATGCTGTTCCATAAACTAAAAGCTCTGTTTACTCAAATGTCCTCAGCATCAACGTAAAACGTATTAACATAAAAAACCCAACTTGCTGTTCCCTTATTTTGCATTCCTTCTCCATCCCTCCTTCTCTCCCAGGCAACAGCTCCGAATGGTGCATTGCCTTCCCCTCGGGCCAAGTGTAATAAACAGGCAGGTGGAACACAAGGCTGCGGTGTCTCAGCTCTGCTCCCCAACAATTGATCTCCCAGCCCTCCGCTGGAATTCCCCTCTTGCTCTCTCCTCCCTTCACGGGCCTCATTCCTGATCGGTCAATTATTTCAAATCAAGCAGAATTAAAGTGTTATTTTGGTGAGGGAGGGGGATGATATCCACCAGCAACCAACGTGAAACTAATAAACTAATTTCCCTTTACTGCCTTGGGCAAACCCAGGTCTAGGGGAGAAAGGCAGCAGCTGTTTCAGCAGCCTGAAAGTGTTTGCCATTTACTACCTTTAAATCGAATTTTTTGCTCGTAGGACGACTCTGGAAACAGAAGACAACGAAAAGAAAAGGCCGTGGTGAGGGTATGTGAGTGTGCAGGAGCTGTTCCCTGAAACACAGAGTATTCCTCCTGCCAGTAGCAAATTTATCCAGTAGATGTCAACACCAGCAAAAAATACGTGTAAAGCCAACCTTAACAGCAACAGCAGTCACTTCAATTTACAGCAGCACATCAGGGGATGGTTTAATATTTAGAATATTTGGATGTACCACGTATTTTTTTTGCTGCTGTCCCATCCCTGCATCTTCCTGAACACATCCAGCCTGGGCTATCTGTCAATAAACACTTGCAGAGCAAAATAATTTGGTTTTTGCTTTTAGAATAATTTTGTCTGGCCTGCTGAAAAATTGCTGATGAACATGTGATTACTTCTGGACTGGATTAGACTTAGATTTTTTTCTGAAGAGGAGGGTGGGAAAAATACTCCACGGTTCAAATCGACTGTTCCAAGGAAAAATCTTCATAGCTACTAAATATAATCTGAAGAGTTCTGCTCCCTCCTGACCTTTCACTGCATAGTTAAGCAAGGCAACGATTTCAAGAAGCTTCTCAGCCTACGACGGTGACCTGAGATTCCCACGCTGAACCCAGGTCAACAGATACTTGTTGTTCCTGGGAGGTTTTTTCCCCCCTTGTTTTGCAACACCCCAAGGACAGTCTGCTGTGAGCCTTTTAGTGTTACTATCACTCAAAAGACCGAATTTGCTGACGAGTTTTAACCATGCAAAAAAAAACCCACACCAAGGCCACTGCTGTTGACACTTTTAAATCTACTATTAAGATCTGGCTGTTTGAACAGCTTGTGTGCAGAATCTGCAGCACAGATTTCTGTTTCCTTTCTGTTTATTTTTAGATAAACCTTGTGTTTCTACTCTGCAATGTTTGCATTTGGCTGCTGAGCATGCAGGGACCGCATATATTACCCATCAGCTTTCCAGAACAGATGAAAAGAGAAGGGAAATAACAGATCATTCTCCTGATTGATTAATCTTTCTTCACGTTGCCATCTCCCCATAAACACGAGAAGGAAACCCAAAAGTATGTTGTGACATGTAATAGCCAGACACCGAAGGGAATTATTTTATTACTGCTACAAAACTTACCGAGGAGTTTGTTTTCCAGAGATCTAAAAACATGACAAGGAGACATAAATTAATATATTACGGAGCCATCACAGTGTAAAGCCTACAGCCTTTATGAGCAGCAGACATCTAGTGATGGAGCTGCAGCTTAACCAGTAAGTCTGGCTAGAAATCCAGGCCCTGTGAGAAGGCACAGTGGTCAAAGGCTGAGATTGGGAATGACCATCATCTCAGGAAGAAGCAAATGACCCGAGCAGACGATGGCACCAAACTCCAAATCCAGCCCCACACCACGCGAGGCTCCAGCAGCACCGCCCCGTTTTGGGAAGCCACATCCTGGCTCCAGAGCTCCCCAGCTCAGAGCCAGAAATAGTTTGGAGATAAGCCTCAGCCTCACAGCCTGGGATGAGCAATTCTTTTAATTACTGTCAGCATTTTCTCCAAATCCCCCATCTGGAAACTTTTGATTTGCTGTGACACCTTGATTGCTGCACGGATGAGTCACCTCACCATTCCTGTTAGTCTTACGAATTCATGGATTTTTTTAAGGCCAAAAAAGCACAGGAGGCTGCTACAATGGCTCTGCTCTGACTCTGAGCAGCACAGCTCTCCCAGCTCATCCAGCACGAACAGGGACTAGGAACAGCTCATGGAAAATTACACTATTTGCCTAAGCCTGCCCAGAAGCACCAGCGCGGTTCCCTCGCAAAAAAAAGAGGTAAAATTATTGATCATCAAACTAATGGAAGTGCCAACACCTTTCTTCCCAGCAGCTCCTCTGCGAAATGATCCCGAGAAAGGGCAAGAACACTGCATGAGCAATGAGGAATGAGGGGGAAAGTGTGAGAAATGGCCCTGACAACTCCAAGGGCAGGGAGGGAGAAGGAGAAGAAGGTGCTCCAGGTACTGGATTAGGGGTGACCCTGTGCCCAAGGAGAGGACCATGATGAAAGCAAACCACAGAATCACCACAGAATGGTTTGGGTTGGAAGGGATCATAAAGACCATCTAGTTCCAAACCTTCTGCCATGGGCAGGGGCACCTCCCACTAGATCAGGATACTCAAAAGCCCCAACCAACGAGGCCAGGGATGGGCACCCACAGCCCCTCTGGGCCGCCTGTAACAGTGTCTCACCACTTCCACAGTGAAGAATGTATTCCTGATATCCAATAAAACCTACTCTCGTCTCATTTAAAGCAATTACTCCTTGTTCTTCCACTACATGTCCTTGTACAAAGTGCCCCTCCAGCTTCCCTGCCCAGATATCCAGGGAGGGCCTCTCCTCACGGAGGGGAACCCATCCTGAGACAGGAGCTCTGAGCTGAACACGCTCACCCTGAGGGACTGTGGCCTGCAGCAGGAAACCCCAGAACAGCTCCTGAAGGATTGTATCCCATGGCAGGGACCCATGCTGGAGGGAGGAAGGAGCAGCTGAGAGGGGTTGTTATGGACTCACCACAATCCCCTTTCATCATCCTCCCATGGGGACGGACAGAACAGTTGGGAATGAAGGAGTGAAGCTGAGGCTGAGAAGAGATGGGGGCTGAGGGAAGACAGATTAATTTATTAATTTCTCACCACCCAGCCCTATTTTAATTGGGATGAACTGACTGTCCCCAAGTCCAGCCATGACAGAACGTACTTGGTCAGAGATCTCTCTGTCCTTGCCTTGACCCATGAGCTTTCTCATCTTATTTTCTCTCCCTGTCCTGTTGAGGGGAGCACTCAGAGGTGGGGCTCTGGGTGTCACTGCAAGCCTACCACACTAAGGAAAATCCTCCAATAAAAGTGAATTTTGTTGTTGTTGTGGTTGTTCCAGAGTCTCCCAAGGCACTCATCCTCTGTAGCAGCAGGAAGGACAAACAAAAAGGACTGAATACTTGTGTATCTGCACTATGACAGTGTATTTATGAAAGACACCTCCCACATTATTACAAAAGCTGGGGTTTTGCTTTATTTCATGCTTTGAAGACATGTGCATTCCCAGTTTCCTTCCAAGTTCTTTTCCATGCCTTCCATCATTATCTTTTTGCCCATCCCCTCGTAAATAATTCCTGAGCTGACGTAATGGTATGAGCAGCTTGGAACGATAGTCACAGATGGAGTGCTCCACCAACTGCTCTCCTGAATAAAGAACATACCCATTCTATTTCCTTGACCTTCTAAGTAAGTAATAACACCCACTGAGGATGGATTAGACAGACACTTGGAAATAATGCCTGTCTATAACGAGATGTCTGATTTCCCAGCATCCACATAATGGCCCCATTACACACTTGATTACTGTGCCCAGGCTAAACAGAGCCATTTGTTTGAAACTTTCCTTTCTTTTCTTCTTTATTAGCAGAAAAGTCCAACTTTGTTTACCAAATCCCAGGATTTTCCAAAGGTTATTTGCAACGCTGCTGGAGACTGCCCTCTGCTAATTCTTTAGAGACAGACTCTCTCTCCAGTGCATTTCATACAAAATCCTTAAGGCTTAATTTTACAGGATGTCCTTTCTTCTCCTGCATTGGTCTCCATTTCCAAAGTTACAGTTCCTAGCAAGATTTTCCTACACAGGGTTACCCAGTTCCCCCTTCTTTAATACAATGATAAGCATTTATGTGGGACTTTTGGTCTTCAAAGCACTTTACAAACATTAAATATTTAACGCTCGTGACATCCCTCTTACTCTCAACCCCGTTTTACAGGTAGGGAAACAGACTCACAGGTCAAGTGATTTTGTTTCAAGTCACATCACAACTTACTGACAGACGTGAGACCAGAATACACGAGCTCTGATTTTCAGTTCCATACTCAAACCCAGACCAGCCTTGTTCTTTCACTTAAAATAATTTAAATAAGAATGAAAAAACCTTGCTCTTGTTCAGAGAGAATTTATCTATCTCCTTGGAGGTTCCAAATACAACCCCCCCCCAAAAAAAAACCTGCAAAGAAAGCACCCCAAAATGACCCAGGAGGGCAGGTACCAGCTTTGTATTCCACATCCTCAGAGTTCTAGAGGGAAATCTGCACTTGGATAACACCAGGAAAGGGGCCAGCACGTCTTTAGGCATTTATATACAGCCATAGAACACACACACACATATATATATATTCTCAACCACTACCTAAACCAAGAAGAGAGACCTTCCAGCCAGAGAAGAATTTGCAATTTAAAAAACCCGAAGTACACGCTTCAAAACGGCATCACTAAAGAGCTCTGGAATTTGATAAGAAGATTACACTGTATTCAACTGCACACAGCCAAAGCCTTTTAAAAGAAAGTACAGGAGCAGTGAAGCCAGGCGTTTGCAACCAGATAACACAAAGCTAATCGGGCAGTGCAAAAGGTGTGCCCTGCTGCAGGGAGCACGCAGGAGCCTGGCAGCTTTTTGGAACTCAAATAATGAGGGGGATTTTTTTTTTTTCCCAGCTTTATCATTTCTCATAATCCGAGTGGGAGGTCTAAACATGGGCTGTATGCAACACTAACTGTATTTCCCTTTAACAGGCTCCTATGGGAACAAATGCTCAGTGTCAGGCTGCTACTGTACGTCCATTTAATTGAGCTGAGAGAACTCCCCTGCCCTCGAAGAAAGCTCATCTCTTCTCTCCATGGATGTGACTACAGAGCGAGCAGATAATATCTCACTCATTATTTATACAACCACGTAATTATCTCCCAGAGACTCCCCATTTTGTAGAAGCTTCTTTTTTGGAAGTATCATCTGTTGTCTGAATGGGAAGGCAAACCCAGCCGTGGATACGGTGACAGCGAGTGCTGGAGCGTCCCACGCCTCAGTACCACTCACATGAGGGACGCGTTCCTGGAATCACACTGGAGCTGTTCAAGGTTTCTCTGAGGAAATGCAGGCACATGTGCGAGATCAGCAGTACAAAACCACACTTAAGGAGTTTTAGAGAAACATGGTCATGGTAGGAGATGAAGATAAAAAAGCCAATGTGCATCTTGCACAGTTGCCTCCTCTGTGCCACTGGGTTCTTGTCTTACTGCTTACACTCTTCCAGTGCCACCAGATCCAAACACCCTTGATACCTGTTTAACCAGGACAAAACCTTCTGAGGTCAAGAGCTGTTTTATTACTCCTCTTCAGCTGATCAACTGACTATGGAAAGAATATGGATCCAAGCTGGAAGAAGCCCTCAGGTATGGCGAGCAGAGCCCAGACATTAAGATTAATGCTGTTTAAGAGCTGGACATGATGATCCTTGTGGGTCCCTTCCAACTCATAATATTCAGTGATTCTGTGTGATTCTGTGATTCTGTTTAAGAGTTGGACATGATGATCCTTGTGGGTCCCTTCCAACTCAGAATATTCTGTGATTCTGTGATTATATTCAATTTAAACATGTCCAAACCCCCTCAAGCCTTATGTCCCTCAGAGCCTGCAGGAAACCCCATTATTGCTAATAAAGCCATTCAGGTGCTCGACATCCTGCTGCTCTCCAAGGCAGAGAGAACATCATTTGGCCATTTATCACTCCAGGAACACTGGACATTCCCCAATGCGGCCCAGATCCTGTGATGTCACCTCACAAGCTCCTCCAAAGCACAGGGATGCCTGAGTAGAGCACTAAATGCAGTTCACAGGTTATTCCAAGTTGGAAGGGACCCACAAGGATCATCTCATCACACAAGTACATCCCAAAGAGCAGGAGATTGCACCCACTCCTCATCTTCAGCCCAAGCTGCAGGTCTCTGCCTTCCTGCTCACATGGAGACTGGTTTGGTTTGGTTTTTTCTTTCCCATTTAATTTTTAAGATTACAGGATTTACAAATGCTCTGGCAAAATATTTTGCAGCACTGCCACGGAAGAGCAGAGTGGAGGCAAGGCACACGTATCATGAAAGCTCTGGCATTGTAATATGTAGCTTTTCTGTTATAAATTACACTGACCAGCCAAAGTACAGGTTACAGCTCGGTCCACACAATGTTGTGTCAGTAATGCGTGTGTGGAACTAAAAAGAAACAACAATTTCCTTGTGGATGTTAATACACTTAGCAAAATGGCTAAGATAAAATTCCTTGCAGAGGGGGAGCCAAACCCTATTCATGAAGTCACTGTGGATTTTTTTTAGAGGAGGAAAATAACTATGCAGTTGTCAGAACTAGAGAAATACCACATAGCTCTGAATTAAAGCCCTTCTCAGGAATGTACAAACCAGGGTGGGAAGCCCAAGGAAGCATTCCCCCCAGATCCTTCCCTGCCCTTAGACAAGACTGACCCAAACAGGTGGTTTGCAAAACTGTCTTCACTTGGGTACTCCTACCTTTATTAACCTTGTTTTTTCCAACTTAAAATCCCTAAATGAAATCTTTAGGTGAAGCAAGAGTGACCTGATGTACCCAAAGTTTGCCAAGCTGACACCAATAAAAAGAAACAAAGGACTTGTGTCCTATTTGAGGGGTGAAGAAGCAGTAGTGATAAAATGGAAGTGACAAGCTTATAATTTATTAAGCTTCTAAGCGTAGATTCATTCGAAAACCAGGGGCAAAAAAACTTCCCTCCTAAATAAGGTACTGAGCAGCAAATTTAAAGAGAAATTTAAAAAGAATCAACAACCTCATTCTGTCCCAGTCCAGCCATCTACTGCTCACCCCTCGCAGGGGACTTTAGTTTTGGACAATTAACTTTACAAGCTGGGAAGGGAAGATGGAAGCAGCCAGCAGGAAAACCTGCCAACCATTTCTACTGGGGATGGAATTGGTGGAGTTAAATCCCACAGCACAGGTTTTTTTCCCCGCCACATCCCAGTGCCTGGGTGCCAAAGAAGGGCCAGGCCTGGTGCTTATGGTTTTGTAAGTAAAAACGAAGTACAGGCTCGTTTTAAGGATGGCACACATTAATTTATTCTCTTCTGCGCTGCTGGCAACGTGACAACATATAAGCACCGAATGTTGTGCTGAGTAGCTTAAGAGCTCCAAGACAGATTGTCATTTTGCTCATTCTTCCTGGGCCAGAAAAAATAATAAAATAAATCCCCTCTTCCCAAAACAAATACACCCCCCCCCTTCCTCCCCCTCAGCCGTGTTCAAATCTCGAGAAGAACTGGAGTGGCACCACCCTCAAAGCAGGGAATGTGTCCTTGGGAGCTCTTTATTCTCGACAGAGAGCCTCTCCCCAAGACAGCTTTTTTTGCCAACACATGGAGAGTTTTGGAGAGGAAGGCAGAGGCCTCCCGTTCGAGTGAATTCAATGGGAAGGCAGCACAGAGCACCAGGGCAATTTGCTCTTGGCAGCCGCTCTCTCTAAGTAGGTGGGCTGAGCTCAGCGCCAATTAGGGGCTGACGTTGTGCCTTTAGGTACAATGCGACACGGCTCGGGCTGTTCTTCCCTCCCTGCATCTGTGTTTACTGTGGCTGTTCATTTTCCCTCTTGGCAAGGGGGGATGTTGAATAAAGCAGCCCGTTCCCCGGCTACAAAGGGGCTGGATCGTCCCTGGGTCTATGTACCCATATGGTGGGAAACGGAACGCCGTGGAAAGTCAAACCAAATCCTGGCAGGAATTTCTGATGGCAGTGCTGTAAAGACGGCGTTGGGGCAGAATGCCTGATGTCTGTTTTCTGATACCGAGGGGAAAAGGGGAGGTGGGTTTAGCTCCGAAGTTAAAAGGGTACTGTGAGAGTGAAGAGAAAGGAGCAATAAGCAGACTCCTAAATTCCCTGTCCAAGGTCTAAGCTTTGTTTTGGCTTGTGCTGTTCTACAAATGGAGCCAAAGGGGTTCCTGATCCAGCTGTTTTATTTCCTGCCACGGTGAGTTACAGGAATGTTCACATCTAGACTCTGCTTTGGTCCTTGTCTCTAATTAAGGCAGCTTATTTTTTTTCAAACATGCTACCTGAGACCCGCTGCTGTTGCTCCAGGTCACGCAGCCCTGCTTCAAACTGCTTTCTAATATACCTGATAGTGCCACAGCCGTGTGCTCGGCTTATTACTGTAACACAAGCAGTGGGGTCATGGTATTCTCTACAAAACACTCCTGTAATGGAGTGGATTAATTTAATGAATGCCATTTACTGCAGCAGAAGTGACAATGATTTGATGTTTTGTTACAATTAAGACTCATTAGCCGGTGACTTTTTTCTTAGTTGTCTGACACCGTAATAGATGTAACACATCTCGGATGGAAAAGTTCTGAACTTCTTTCTAGTCATTTTTTAATGAACACGAAGGAAATGAGAATGGAAGTCTCGGGGATGCCACATGGCCCCAGACACCTCGAGGACCCACAACTGCACCAACTTCCAGGAAATCACTGGATCATCCCTGGCACGGAAACTTTCAACCAAGTGTCACTGGAGTCCGAGTCTGGATTGCCAAATAGTATGTGTGTATATATATATGTACATATATATGTTTATAAAACCCCCCAACACTCCACAAATACACCTCAAATCCTCATAAAGGCCCATAAAGGTAAAGGATTTCATTTAAAGAATAAAATTTGGTATTAATTGAAGGAAATTAAAAATCATACTTACAAATTATAAACCATTCTTCTACTACACAGCAATGACAATTTTTTAATGGCTTTTGAGNAACCTTGTTTTTTCCAACTTAAAATCCCTAAATGAAATCTTTAGGTGAAGCAAGAGTGACCTGATGTACCCAAAGTTTGCCAAGCTGACACCAATAAAAAGAAACAAAGGACTTGTGTCCTATTCGAGGGGTGAAGAAGCAGTGGTGATAAAATGGAAGTGATATAATTTATTAAGCTTCTAAGCGTAGATTCATTCGAAAACCAGGGGCAAAAAAACTTCCCTCCTAAATAAGGTACTGAGCAGCAAATTTAAAGAGNAGCTCTTTATTCTCGACAGAGAGCCTCTCCCCAAGACAGCTTTTTTTGCCAACACATGGAGAGTTTTGGAGAGGAAGGCAGAGGCCTCCCGTTCGAGTGAATTCAATGGGAAGGCAGCACGGAGCACCAGGGCAATTTGCTCTTGGCAGCCGCTCTCTCTAAGTAGGTGGGCTGAGCTCAGCGCCAATTAGGGGCTGACGTTGTGCCTTTAGGTACAATGCGACACGGCTCGGGCTGTTCTTCCCTCCCTGCATCTGTGTTTACTGTGGCTGTTCATTTTCCCTCTTGGCAAGGGGGGATGTTGAATAAAGCAGCCCGTTCCCCGGCTACAAAGGGGCTGGATCGTCCCTGGGTCTATGTACCCATATGGTGGGAAACGGAACGCCGCGGAAAGTCAAACCAAATCCTGGCAGGAATTTCTGATGGCAGCGCTGTAAAGACGGCGTTGGGGCAGAATGCCTGATGTCTGTTTTCTGATACCGAGGGGAAAAGGGGAGGTGGGTTTAGCTCCGAAGTTAAAAGGGTACTGTGAGAGTGAAGAGAAAGGAGCAATAAGCAGACTCCTAAATTCCCTGTCCAAGGTCTAAGCTTTGTTTTGGCTTGTGCTGCTCTACAAATGGAGCCAAAGGGGTTCCTGATCCAGCTGTTTTATTTCCTGCCATGGTGAGTTACAGGAACGTTCACATCTAGACTCTGCTTTGGTCCTTGTCTCTAATTAAGGCAGCTTATTTTTTTTCAAACATGCTACCTGAGACCCGCTGCTGTTGCTCCAGGTCACGCAGCCCTGCTTCAAACTGCTTTCTAATATACCTGATAGTGCCACAGCCGTGTGCTCGGCTTATTACTGTAACACAAGCAGTGGGGTCATGGTATTCTCTACAAAACACTCCTGTAATGGAGTGGATTAATTTAATGAATGCCATTTACTGCAGCAGAAGTGACAATGATTTGATGTTTTGTTACAATTAAGACTCATTAGCCGGTGACTTTTTTCTTAGTTGTCTGACACCGTAATAGATGTAACACATCTCGGATGGAAAAGTTCTGAACTTCTTTCTAGTCATTTTTTAATGAACACGAAGGAAATGAGAATGGAAGTCTCGGGGATGCCACATGGCCCCAGACACCTCGAGGACCCACAACTGCACCAACTTCCAGGAAATCACTGGATCATCCCTGGCACGGAAACTTTCAACCAAGTGTCACTGGAGTCCGAGTCTGGATTGCCAAATAGTATGTGTGTATATATATATGTACATACATATGTACATATATATGTTTATAAACCCCCCCAACACTCCACAAATACACCTCAAATCCTCATAAAGGCCCATAAAGGTAAAGGATTTCATTTAAAGAATAAAATTTGGTATTAATTGAAGGAAATTAAAAATCATACTTACAAATTATAAACCATTCTTCTACTACACAGCAATGACAATTTTTTAATGGCTTTTGAGTCAAAAGTACTTTTTCTTCAATCAAAAAAAGGAAACCTAAAAGTTTTAGTGTTTATTTAAAGCAAATCATTTCAGCGTTCAAGGTTGTGAGTGAATAACTCAACAACAGCAAAATGAACACTCCCCAAAAACAAGTGCAAGAGAAACATGAGAAGTGGTTTTTTTTGCCTTTGAAACTTAGAATAAAAATCATTGAAAATACAACAACTGGGAAATCAAGTGAAGAATCAATACCACGTGTTCTTGCTCCTGTGGAAATTCAGCACCATTCCCTCCCATCCTGCCCGGGATGGACACACACACTTGCCAAGACAGACATGAAACCTCCCTGTTATTGTCAAAATTCCCAGCTGACGACTCCTCTGGACCAACAGACCAAGCCACGGCAGCCTTGAGACGTCAGAAGAAATCCAAAAGTGGGAGAGAGGGAATAATGAGGGGGATAGGCAGCACTGGGAGCCCAATCCCCAGATGTCTGACAGCAAAAAGCATCGTGCAGGGAACGCTTTAAAGCTTCTCCCACCCATGGGTTTCTCCAGCTAAAACTACGAACTTGGCACTGAGACACTGCTGACTGCAACCTGAAAATGAGCCACTCATGCAAATTCCAAACTCACTCCCACCACCTCTCCCTGGCAGAAGCAAACCTGAGCAGTGAAGAGCTCGAAGTAAAGAACACAAAACCTGTTTTTTCTCTTCTAGAGCCAGGATAAAAACCACACTCCTGCTCCCTCATCCCGTGCCAGAAGAGTTATAACCCCATGAAAATCACTCGAGTTTCAAGATAAGCTGGGAGCCTTCAACTTTATATTCATTTTTATCAAATCCTCGAAACTGCTTCATGGGGTTTATTTTAATAGGTATTTCTACTAACAATAATAACCCCCCTTATCTACACTGAGGAAGAGGAAAAAAAGCAGATTGCATCATAAATCTTAGTCATGGCAGCTAATAATCTTCAAAATCATCCTTTTAACACGGATGGCACCTATTAAGTCAAAGCACTTTTATCCTGTTGGCTCAGGGATACAGTCTCATCCCAGCTCCTGTTATGACAATGAAAGATTTTCAACCAACTGCACTGGCAGCTGCAGGATCATAAAACCCTTCAAGGGCCTCTGAAGCTGAGCTGTGGCACCCCTTATCTAAAGGAAAGGGAATAAAATCTCTAGAACACCACGTTGTTTAACCTCCAAGCCCCTCACTGCAGGGCTTTGTTCCTGGGTTTATTTTGAATAAAAGAATTCTAAGTTTTGGCTGCGATGTAATTTTGTTTGTTAAAAGCAGAAGAGTTATGGCAAACCTGCACTACAGAAAGGACCATGTATTTGCAGTATTTTTTACATAAGCCACACTGATAAACATCATTTATTTCACGATTGCCTATGATACGCCATACAATGTACATTTATAGATGTTTAAGGCCATTTTATTCCAAGAGATGTACATCTGATTTCAGTGGAGGGCACGTTTCCCAAGGTGCATTAAGGCCTAACTAAATTTATTTTTTAAAAGAAGAAGAAGTGTAACTTACTGCAACAATGCAAACTATTATTGTCATAACAATGTAAAGTACCCGTGGATTTAATACTACAAACGCTCTATTCATCACAATCTCATTTGGCAACAGTGTCATTTCACAGTATTTTATTATCCAAACATTTCTCCGAGAGCGATGCCATCTCACAGAAGAGGTGCCAAAACCAGGGCACGTTCTCTCCAAAGCATCTGAATTGTAGTTCTTTACCAAATTCTTTGAAAATAAATACAGTTACTCCACTTTATTCTTCTTCCAAATATAGTAAAGCGCCTTCCACACCCAAACCACAAGTCACCCCAACCAAAGAAGGACCCCAAACACAAGGGAGCAGTTGAGGAGTCATTCTCCAGAGTAAGTGGGTGGCATCTTTCCATCACTCGTCTAAGTGCCCAATGGAACACAGAAGTCCAGGTCCAAAGACACAAAGTCACAGGACTTTCCTTGAACCATTCTGAAGAATTTTCTGAAGAATTCTAAAGAATTTTCTAAAGAAAATTCTGAAGAAGTGCCATGATTTAGACAATGGGTTGGTGTTGGGTTACAGGTTGGACTGGATGATCTCCACGGTCTCTTCCAACCTTGCTGATACTGTGATACTGTGAATTTTCAAAGGGAGGAAAATCGGATCAAGACATACAGACAGCAGTGTGAACACCAGCACCTGAGTGTGAAAGGATGAACTTGTGGTGTAATTTTTTGAAATCCTGAGGCACCACGAACTGTAGCGCTGGAACTATTAAACTGTGAGCTCTTACCACATCTCTCCCAGCCCTAAACACGCCCTGACACACACGGCAGGCACCTCCCAGCTCCGGCCATGCCACCCTCTCCTGCAAAACCCTCAACCTCAGGGACCTGAACCCTTCTCCCCTCCTTTCCCTTCTCACTGCTCTCCTGCAATGCCCTTCCCCACGTTCCCCTCCCTCAGATCTCGCCCCTATCACGGGGCCCAGCAACGTTCATGTGCCGCTCATTTATCCCATTCCAAGCTCAGATACACAAATCCGCTCTCCTTTGTCTGTCTGGATCACTGTGATTCCATTTGATGGCCTGGATTCCTCTGTTCTAGTCCTCTGCTCATGGGCTGTTGTTTATTATTATTATTTCCCTATCTGGAAGTCGATCTCTCTGAAGGCAGAGTCCTTGCTCCATTCAGCGTGAAGCGGCTGCTCTGCCAGGCCTTGATAAACCATTTGTCATTCAGGCAGCAGATAATGCGGCTGCACACACTAAAGCACTGAGAATAAAAGTGTTAAAATAGCACTGAAAGGTTTATAAATATAGGTGGGATTTTTTTCCCCCCCCTCCACAAGAAAGAGAGAAGGCAGGGTTTGCTTTGCCGGGCCAGACTTGAGTAGGTATCTAAAACTGCAGTGACACTGGACTTGTGCAGAAACTCTATTTGACATCTCCAGCTGGACAAAAATAATTGAAAAAAAACCACACTGAAAGCCAAGAATTCAAATTCTTTCTCGTTTTCCTTATCCCTGCTGTAGACCAAATACTTCTCTTTGTTGTCCAGGTCAAGTTTGTTAATGCTTGTCTTCTCCCAACCATTCACTAACTTAACTACAACCACTTCTCCCTCTGTGAGGGTGGCACTGGCAGCTTCCTGCGTGTTAAATAGAAACTTCCCTTTGGCAGACATAATTCAGCTGTTCTCTGTACCCTCTGGACATCACTCTGTGCCATGTCACTGTCTGAGGAACCACTTTCACACCATCTTATCTGCCCTCTGAGGTGGTCAAGACTTGTATGTTCAAAGAGCTCCTTGCTTTAATTCCTGCTGTGCAGGAGAACCGTGGCTCCATTCCAAGATTTCTGAGGTGCCAAAATCCAGGAACTTTCCAAAAAAAAGCCTTTCCTAGCAGCTCAGCTCATGTGGAGCTGGAGAGAAACCACCCTCCCATCTGGGCTGTCTGCAGCTGTCAGTTCAGCTAATAGTTCTTAAGATGATTTTAAGAATGTAAAAACCCAACAAAAAACCCAAACCCAAACCCAGTGGCAGCTAAAGAAAAGGGTGCATTCTAAACCAGAGTTTCTAGTTGGTGGGGAGTTGGACTAGATGATCCTCAGGGTCCCTTCCAACTCAGAATAACCTGTGAACCAACCTGAGTCCCCTGATCCCTTTGTCACAGACACATTGGGGCGGCTGCAGGCAAAGAGAGCCAGAAACCAGGAGAGAGAAGGACAAAACTTCATTTGCAGAGATTTCAGGAGGTCTGTGGTGAGTGAAGGCTGCTCAAGACCCCCAGGGAGAAAAAACTCAAGCTCAGAACAACTGTGTTCAGGGTTTGTTTTTTTTTGCTGTTTGAAAAGTGGATTTCTGCTCTCTCAATACAGGCTATATTTGTTTCAAAATCAAGGCCATCTGTACACAAACTTGCACAACTATAATTAAACTCATTTTTTGAAGTCCAGTTTAATTACTTTGGTGACAATACCCGCAAATCAGCTTTTAGTTTTATAACTAATTAAAAATGAAAAATTTGCCTTTTAAAAAGCTCTTTCCTTGAAGTAATTTGCATTTACAACAGGCATCCAGTTAAGAGTTTCTAGCATGGGTTAGCTATCTGCTCCTGCCAAGGAAACAAAACTAAAAATATCTGCTTTAAACGAAAATTAAACCATCCCTCAAAGTCCTCTTATGTGCTTTTTCACAGGATCATTAAATTATCCATTTTACACAGTATCTGGGACATCCCCATATATTGCAACATACATCAGGGGCACCCAGAGCTTTGGATGTCCACTCTGGCTGACATTTATATGAGGGTGACAGCCAAACAACAAAGCAAATGAAGTAGTAAAATACAACGTACACCCCACTTCCTCCTCTCTGTCTCAAAGTCCCTCCCCAAAGTGCATTAAAAATGAGGCTTCATGCCACCACTGCACTGTGGAAATTACGTTGATTTTGTCCAAATATTTTAGAAGTGAAAATCGTAATTTCTGATCTGCTGGAAGTGTTTGAGTTTTTAGTTCCTTCTCTTCAAAGTGATTTTACACTGATTTTTCAGTTAGCACTTGTGAAACCCAAGGTGGGGAATGCATGCACATCAATTTTTAAATAGGGGTATTTTATGTTCCCTGGGATGAAAGCACACGTGGGTTGGCACGTTTTGGCAAGTCACAACATCCCCCAAAGTCTCCTTTCCCTGTCAGACTCATCTACAGAGCTTCCAAACTGTGCTGGGATGTCCCACAAAAAAAAAGAAAACAAAGAGGAACTGGATAGCTCAGGGGCTGGGGCACCACAGTTCCTCCCATCACGGGTCTCCTTGGCCCATCTTCAAAATAAGGTAGAAATGAAAAGAAAAAAGCGGAGCAGAAACTCACACGAAGCAAATGGAAGCTTGTCTGTCTCAGCACTACACTGCGGCGTTCAAAACAAATTCAGATTTACTCAATAAATACATTATTTATTTCAATAAATATATGAAGTTCTTATCTTTAAAATACTCCGGGATGTGTACACACACATTAAAAATAAGTCTGATTCTCAGGTAACTACTGATTAGATGTTTCATTTCCGTATTTCACTATTCTGCTCCCAATTCTATCCACGAGTGGTTTCAGTTTCTTTTATCCAATGGCACAGCTCCACAGTCATTAATTTTTTTAAATATTTAATGTAGCTGAAGTGCCACAGTATGGAAGATGTTTCCAAACTGAAACAACAACTGTAAATATTTCCCTGAAGTAAACTGGAGTTCTTCCTCAATTAGAGGAGGCATGTCTTTAGTGAGTGGAAAAACTGAAGTCCAAACAAAACACGTCTCTTCCACTGGCTCAGTTTTTCCATTTTGCTAAAGATTCATTTTTAAAGTGTGAGTGGGAAGAGGGACTTCCAGTTTAAATGCAATGTCTCACATTACAGCCTGTGCCTGTCACAGAGCATCACAGAGAGGTTTGACTCTGTCCTCCCCATTCCCTCCATCAGGTATTTACCTACCTTGCTACGACCCCTCCTGAGCCTTCTCTTCTCCAGGCTCCATCCTTTATGGGTACAGGACAAACTGGCAGTGAATTGTCAAGTTTCCAGGTCCCCCCAGTGTCCATTTACCCACCCTTTACCTCATGGGATGGTCTCTGAGGATGTCAAAGCCATGCCCAGAACCATCACAACCTACAGTTTCCTACAGCCCACCATGGGCGGACAGAGCTCTGCAGGACCTCCCTGTGGAAATCATCCCAAATTAACATTTCGTCGGGCAAAACCAAGTTGCCAGTGAAAATATGGTGAGGCTATCAGAACAGCTCAGGCTGGCTGCACTGCTGCTCAGCACAACCAGCTGATTCCATTGCCTAAACACAGGCTTTTAGCACCATTTGAGATTCCCTGGGGTATACGAGACGTCCTCACAGAGCCAAGTACGACAACAGACCCAGAATAAACCCGCACCCATCTGGCATGGCAAGCTGGGTGCACCACAGGAGACCCTCGAGCATCTTCCATGGCACTGGATGTCTGTGTTGAGCCAACTGAATCGAGACCCAAGCAATGGGATTCAGAAACTTTACTCATCTATTTATTTCAAAAGCTCTTAAAGCTTACAATATTCACAGGGTGGCATTTTCAAGTTCCACACCGCGACCAAATGGCTACAAACCAAAAAAAATCCCAGCGTTTTTAGCACCAAGTCACAGGCATCCCGAAGACTGAACAACAGCAACAAATACACAAAACAGAGACTCAGTTTAAACATTCTTAAGGAATAAACATCCTGGAAATGTGCAACACCATTAGAGCTCTACACATTGGGTAAGTATGAGCCACAAGCTTCATGGCTGGGCCTTCAAGTTCAGACACATCTCTGCATTTGGAAAACAGGAGCCCACGTGTTTTGGTGGCTGGATTTTGAGTCAAAAGAATCTCTGTGATGGAATGGATAACATAGTTGGGTAAACAAGGAGAGGTGAGAGGGCAGAAGAGGAAGGTGAAACACACACTAAGTGCATTGCTCACAAATTACAGGATTTGATTCTCAGTTGGATGAAAAGACTTTTTTT
>WEKX01013606.1:163145-252906 GCA_013390025.1 Pitta sordida | reverse complement strand
TTTTTTTTTTTGGCCCCCCTTCTGCCCCGAGGTTTTTTTCCCTCCTGCCATTCCCCCCCCCTGCCAACCCCCCCCCCCAAGCTTCCTTTTGGATGTAAACATTCCTTGAAATGACTGCAGTACAGATGAACGGGCTATTAATTAGAAGTGAGGAAGATTTATTGCATCAGCCAGTGCTGCTGTAACAGATCAAACAGCAGAAGGACACAGAGCACAAGAGTCTCAGAGCATCTCAGTATTTGCAAGGTTGGAAGAGACCTTGGAGGTGTTGCAAAGAACTCCAGGAATAGCCATCAAACTCCATCTACACGCAGCGCAGAACAAAAAAAAATCCCCAGATTAGGTGTTTATTAATCAACCAAACAGGGATTCAGATGATGCCAAGGCTCCTGATTATATATCATGTCAAGAAGCAATAAGGCACGTGGAAAAAAAATCAATTTCCAAGATTAATAAAATGATCAATCCTGGTCATTAGCAGCAGTTGCTTCTCTGAGACAGAGACCGAGCTGAGACCAAACACATTACCCAGATGGTTACCCATCAGCCAGGAAATGGGAAGAGCCTATTGTTGATTCAGCTCAGAACTGGGGGTTAATGATTTGGGGGGGTAAAATTATCAATCTCACAATGAGTTCATTGAGCTGTTCTTTGACAGTCGTGTGTTGGGGGGGAAAAAACCCTATTTCTGCTCCTAATAAAAAGCAACAGGAGACATTTTCTACAGGTGATTTCTTCTCTGCCCCTTTTTTTCCCCTGCGTAACACCAAGTGCTCAGGAGCCAGGACCTGTCTCCAACCTGTGTGCTCCCACACTTACTGCAGTGACAACTCTGAAGCTCCTTCTCCAAGTGGAAGAAAATGCCTGCACATATGTGAGGCAGAGAGTTATTAATTCTTCACAGCTCCAGCTTTGCTATTTTGAAGCCCACACCAGCCTCAAGCTCGGGCACGCTGATGGCAAATGAGAGTTACATTTCTAATTATCTTCTTTCCTTACCAAAATAAATAAAATTTGGAGATTCAGGGGCTATGCATGCACAAAAAAGATACTGCTATTAGAGACAGGAAGGCTGTGCTAGAACACCCCTAGGCTACCAAAACAACTCCTTTCTCAAACCCCTCTCTCCTCCCTTCCGAAGACCTTCCCATTTATAGCCTGTCACTTAGAGACACGCTCCCAGCATTTAAAAATACTCCCGGTGTTTGTTGGGCCCATTTCCCCAGAACAAAACGTTATCATTCATCAGGAGCAGAGCCGTTTGCAGTGTGAACAATTCGCTTTCGTTAAGTACCATATGGCTGCCCGTAGGAAAATGCCAACATGTTTCAACTCTACAGCTGGGCCACGGTTCCTTTTTATTCATCGTGCAGATGGTTGTAATTGACACCACTACTAAAACAGGTCTCGAGCACTTCTGTAGGATCATTAGAGTAATTAGTTATTAAATACAGTTACCATTTTTAGAAAGGAAGGTTTTAAAGACTTGGCGTGTAAAATGCAATATTTTGTTATAAGGAAAGAGACAGGCGGGATGTTACAAGCCTCACCAAAAAGGTCGTTGTCTCAAGAGATAAGCATCCTTAAAAAGCAGACTTATCCATGGCTTTAGAGTGCTGCTGGTCTTCAGAATTAAGAGGAGAATTCAGAAGAAGCAGGAAACAATACCAAAACCGTTACTGGTAACTGCAGTGGTTTCTCTACCCCAACAAAACCTCAAGCTTTTCATTGCAAATCGAGTACTTGGTGTTCCAGACTCTATTTGAAACAAACATTCTCTGCAGGCATGAATCTGGTAAGGATTCTCACACAAAAGCCAGTATTTTCTCTCACAGCAGATGGAAGTAATCCAGAATTGAGAGACTCAACCATCACAAAGGATGCTGAAAACGTGACATCGACAAATCGTGGTACGAAGCCTCCTCTGAGCAGAATTGGGTTGCAAACTAGAAAACACTTTCTAACCATGAGACAGGAGAAGAGGGGAATAGCTTCCCAAGAGCAGTTTTAGGCACAAGAGTTTCACAAGGGATGATTTGAGTTTCTGACATGTCCATATCTCCCAGCTCTCCTCAGGATGCATCTACAATTCACACCGTTTGTGCACGTTTATTCCTTAAAGTTACACATTCCCTTATTAAAAATTGCTCCTATTTTTTTGTGTCTCTGCATAAAAAAAAGGACTTTAAAATGTAGATTTTCAGCTTTGCATATTAAACTTTCTTTAGCGAGTCTTAATTCCCCAGGCAGAAAATTATGGCAGGATTTTTAGCATAAACACATATTTCTCAAACGCACGAGCTGAATTGCCTGATGGAAGAAATATCAGTTCTGGGTATTCCACTATTTACTTGGAAGCTATTATATGTTTTTCAAAGTTTCCAGCAACTTTCTATCAACTAGATCTCAAGAGTTTATGTGGTTATGATAATCAATATTAAACAGAGCTATCGTGGTAGGAGAATTCTAATATTCAAGCCACCCTTTCTTCCCTCAGAAGAGGCTGGGGAAATCAATACTCCATTGCTAAGAAGGGGTTATCATAAATTACCAACTGAGCATTAGATTTCTATGCAATGTTGCAGTTTTGTGGTTGAATAAATCCTTCAGCACATAGGAAAAGCATAAAGAGTAAGCAAAGCCAGCGCTGCTGTCTCTATTGTAAAACAGAAGAATTAAATCCAAAAGTACTCACTAAATAAGATCAGCAAATGCACAGAAAACTTGTCTTTTAAATGAGGCTCAAGAAACACGATGTTGCCGAGAAGAAGGTTAACAAGGGAGTTAATCAGCATCCCTGAATCAGAAGATTCACTGGGAAGACAAAAGCAAAATTAACACCAAGACAGAAATAGTTAAAGCACATTAAACACCAGTTGGTTTCCTGCAGTAATTAATCATTGGGAAAAAAAAACCAAAAAAAACATAAGGATGGTGTGGACTTTTGATCGCTCAGAATTTGTAAAGCAGACAAGTTAATGTCTTAAAAGATCTGCTACAGCTCAGACAGAAATTAAGGGTTTGAGGCAAAGATTACCAAGAAAGTACATTAGACTTTCTAATCATTAGGATGTTGATTAGGTTTGTGCTTTGGGATTTGGATCAGGCCCTCAAAAATAGATTGTGAGGCATTTTGTTGTTATTGGGGTTTTGGGGTTGGTTTTTCCTTTTAGTCTTTATTATTCCTATTGGGAAGTTAATGCCAAAATCTGCTCAAATGCTGCTTTCAAATCCAATTTCCCATTTCCAGCCCAAAGTTTACTCAGGATGCGTTTGTACTCATTTATTTGCTGATAACACAACCTTAATTCACACGGTGCAAAACCAGCTGAGATAAGGCCACAAAACAAGCCAGTGTGCACTCTGGAATTTCAATGGTTTATTAAAGGATGGAGATGGGAACCAGAACTATTGACCCCAGAGCCCTTCCCAGCCTGGCTCCCCAAGTGCTACAACCTGAAAACTTCATGGAGAACTTCAACATCTCTCCGCCCTCTTAAAATGACGCCTACTCTACGAGAACAGAAAGCGTTAACACCAAAAAAAGCCAACTAAAAATATATAAAAACAATAAATAGCACCATTACGGCCCCTTTATAATGTCAGAAGGAAGTTGTTAAGCTGTCATTCCACAGATGTTCATCCACATATATACAAGAACACAAACAAACCTCACGGGATCCCTCACTTCATGTGTGGCATACATAAACGTTCAAAATTCCTCCATCATCACACGTTTCCCCTTCCTCCCCGCTGTGATAACAACACCAGGAATAAAAGCACGCCACTTCCCCCTCAGAAAGGGGATTAATAGAGCTCAGAAAACATGGAGTAGCCTAGGAAAGAGCTTATAAAAAAAGCATGGCCAACCTGGAAATGCGTAAGAAAAAACACACTGAAATTACAGGGGGAAAAAAATACTGGCTTATATTGGGTACAGCAATTGTTCTTAAATATTACAGGGCTGTAGATTCGCATCTGTTCTGATGGATTTCTCTTTGTCTTTGAAAAAAAAAACAGAATAGTAACAATTTTACTATACAATTATCTTCGTTCCCTCCAACAAACGTTGATTTTTTTTAATTGCAGGTAAAACAACAAAGCTCAGTCATTCGGGCAAAACCAGCTTAGAATTAATTCTCCCAGTTTAAAACACCAGCAAACATTAATAAACTTCTCTGCAAAACTTTCTAGTGACCAATAACTCTTCGTTCTTGTTGATGACACTGCAGAGATGATCAGGGAAAGAGAATGATTCAAGAAATGCATTTGGATGAAGAAAACTCCCCATTGCCTGGGATCAAAAGGCAGCTAAAGCCAAACCTGATTGCTTCACTGGTTTACATATTCCCAGTGTGTTGCTGCGTGTCATTTTGATCCAGCACAAATTTTGCACTGTCTCTCCTCAGGAGTTTATTAACTTCAAATCCTGTAACGGTTGGGGCTGGATGAATAACAGGGTTTAGAGACAAAATTGTTGGCTAACCAAAATAAAACGTAAAGCATAAAGCAAAAGGATGTTTTCTTGTTTTATAAGAAAATCTTGGGTTTGGGCTCAGTTTTTGTAAAAACAGATTCTCTCTGACAACTCCATGCTTTCTTGGGTTGGTCCTTCCCAGATTTCTGCACCGTGTAAAGGTTGGGGGGACACCAATGGCCTTAACCCACAAAATTATCTTGTTTGCTCCAACTCTATAAATGCAGAGACACCCCGTGGAAACTGGACCAGCTTTCCCAGCAGGGACTGCCAGAGGTGACCTGGTGCTCTGTGAGAGGTGGGACATCTCCTGTGACATCCTGTCACAGCCCCAAACCGAGCAGACACCTCTGTCTGCCTGCGTGGGGCTTTGTAATGAACGGCACTCAAACTTTTGGCAGAGGTTTTACACGACCCAGAGGTGTCAGCAGTATCCACACGGAGATGTTCAGGGATGGGGGAGAATAAAAAGGGCGAAAGTGAGAAAACTCAGGGGTTGGGATGCAGACAATTTAATAGGGAAAGCAAAGCCAGGCACCCAAGCCAAGCAGAACAAGGAATTCATTCATCACTTCCCACGGGCAGGCAGGGGCTCAGCAGGGCCCCATCACACCCAACAGTGACTTGGCAACACAAACACCATCACTCTGGAGATTCCCTCCTTCCTTCTTCTCCCTTAGGGTGTGAGAACCCTCGGGACATTCGAGGTCGGCTTTCCTGGATGTGTCCCCCCCTCAATCCTTTGGCACCCCCTCACAGGTGGGGTGAGGAGCAGGAAAGGCCTCGGTGCTGTGCGAGCACCGCTCAGCAATAATGAGAACATCCTCGTGTTAGCAACACTGTTTTCAGCACAAACCCAAACCACAGCCTCCCAGCAGCTTCTGAGAGGAAAATTAACTCTACCCCAGCCCAGAGCAGCCCAGGCAGGCAAGGAGCACGGCCCTGCCCAACAGCATGAAAGTCAAATTTGTAGCCTCCCCTCCTTGCAGCAAGAGCGCGGAGCCGTGAGCTCAGCACAGCCTCACAGCAGGTGCAAGAGCTGAACATCCAGCCAGCCCCAAAATCTCTCACAAAAGCTAATAAGGCCTGAGGAAACTCTGATGTGGGGACAGCGATGCCATCCTAGCTTTTATCGAGGGCTAAATAATCATCTTGTGGACTGAGACGCTCACGTCACGGAGGGAGCAGGTGAATTTTGCTTGGTGAAAGGCAGGGCAACAGAGGAGAAAACCCTTTCCTAGCTGAGCTATGATTGAGCAAAAAACAGTGGGGGTTTTTTTCATGCCTCGTGATAAAATAAAAACTTGCTGGTCCATGGCAAACCTGCAAAAGAAGCGAAAAGGGGGAAAAAAACTCTCCCGCTGAAAAAGGAGATTAGAAACTGCAGTCCTGCTGTAAGGCTGCCCAAAGCCATTTGGAAGTTACAATTGCAACTAATCAATGACTGCAAACAACTTTCTCCTTAATAAGAATGAAAGCTCAGGAGAGATAAAAATAACATTCAGATATTTTTAATCTGAATTTTCGCTTTAAAAGGCCATTACCAAAACCCACCACCACACGGACCAGAGAAAAATCTCCACACGGTCTAACAACTTGATGAGCCTTTTAACGAATGACCAAGTTTACTGGTCACTAGAAATTAAATCTTCCCCTTAATGTTTGGCTTTTCTTGAAGTGGTGGTGATGAGACTGAAAATAATAATGGGAAAAAAATAAAAGAGCAAGAAAGTATCTGGGAAAGATGAGGAAGACAAAAAATTACTGGATAATTCTCTGCTTTTAATTCAGTTAAGTATTTATGGATGCCAAGGGTCACTGGTAGTTTCACTAGTAAACAACAGCAGGTGGTTGAAATTGTACATCTAGAATTTCATTCATTTTCCTGCTGACAAATACACTCAGTGAATCAATGCCAATGTAATAAAGTGTCTGCACAGAAATACAAAACAACTCACAAAAAACCCACGAACCTCCAGGAATTACAAAGGGAAAATGCCATCATGACCATATCTGACTCCCTCTGTATCACCTGGATTTAACTCCCTCTGTATTTCTGGTGGTGTTTTCTACCTTGCAGATGGGTTATTTTTAAAGAAATACCCATATTTCTGCCTCTATTTTTTTCTCTACAAGAATTAAACCAAGCTTGCTGACCATTCCCTCCTCACTTCGTATCTCCTAACAGCCCATGGCCTCACCATCTCCCTCCCCCCCCGAATTAGCAGCACCACTGTTATCTGATAGGGAATCTCACATTTCACTACTTAATAGGTTTGTGATGATTATAAGGCACCACCCACAGCCACAGCCCCTTCTGGAACTGAATAACCCCCCCTGGAATGTGCACCTGGAAACAACTTCCCTGCATCAAATCACAGCACTCCGTGGCAGGACAGCGCCTCTCGGTAAGATGCTGAGCAAATGGAGGCTTTTCTTCCACTGGGGGGGAAAAACTAAAAAAAAAAGGTGCTTCTGTGTGTGTGAATAAAGGCCAAGTTTGGAATTTTAAACTGTGAAGTCTTACAGTGTCTGCCCAAAGCATCTCCTAAACGAAGAGACCAAGGGCAAAAACCTCTAAAGCCGCTCTTGGGTAGCCAAGTGTGAGTCCTGAAACAGCCAGTGCTGAGCAAGCGTTACCTGGCCCAAACACTGCAGCTACTTTTGGAAAGCACACACATAAATTAAATAACAGGATTCTCAGTCTTTCCTTTCTCCCCTTTCCCCTGTTTGAAAGGAAGCTCCAAGTCAGGGACCAGCACTACTGCAGGGCATTGGGCTGCTCACAGAAAATGTGGTGTAGACATCCTTACAACATTTTCTGAGCACACAAATCTGATGAAGACACAGATTTGCTGCATGGTAACTCAAACTTTATGAGATTTTAGTGCAAGCGCCAGAGGTTTGCTACTTATGCATGGGGGGTTGAGCTGGGCTTGTAATTCTACCTCAACAGCTCTATTGAGACATAAGAATCAGCTGAAAACCTGAGATCACCTTTATCTATTTTCTCCCTGTGATGTAAAACAAACCTGACATTCTCGTATTTCCTGTTATAAATTAGATTGTCTTAGAATACAGCTGACTTGGCATGGTCGTTTTTATAGAGCCACAAAATGGAC
Organism: Pitta sordida; assembly: GCA_013390025.1. Classification (NCBI taxonomy): domain Eukaryota; kingdom Metazoa; phylum Chordata; class Aves; order Passeriformes; family Pittidae; genus Pitta; species Pitta sordida. Next base: position 245,307 of record WEKX01013606.1, on the reverse strand, counting down.
AGGGATGGAAGGAACTTTTAAACATCAGCTAGTTGAACCCCCTTCCACTGGATCAGGATGCTCCAAGCCCCCTCCAGCCTGTCTGGGAACACTCCCAGGATGAGCCCTGACCGTGGTCCTGTTCAATCCACTGAGCCTGGTGCAAAGGCAGCGCTCTGTACTTGTACAGCACTTCCATTCGGGGAAAAATCCAGGCACTTTCTGTCCTGCAATTCCGTTATATTCACAATTCTGTCGCATGCACATTACTTATTTACTGGTTTATTTGTTTAGAAGGCACAGTGTGTGCTGGAAGCTCCGTGACCCGCGTCCTCCCTCCGGAGAAACACCCATCGCAGCCTCGGGTCTGCTCATCCCGCCTATAACTCATCCCTACTTTTCCTGACCTTTCTGCCACTTTACTGCCTCTGGTATTTCCCTCTCCCTCGTCTCCCAGGGCTGCTTTTTCCAGCAACTTGGCAAAGAGAGAAAATGAGCAGGGGAGGCTCCTCAGGGGGAGCAGAGGGGATGAAGAGCAGCTCACAGACACCCACCAAGGCTGGTGCAGGGGCTCCTGGGCTCCCTGTTTCCAAATGATTAGAGAGGGGAATGTCTGCAGCCCCGGGAGGGGTGTGAGGAATCACTCCTGCATCTGCAGCACAAAAACCAGGTGTGTGCATCAACCCGCACCAAGAGGAGGCTCAAGGACTCTCATTTTTTATTTCCCACCGCGCCTAACCCCAGCAGGGTGAGCGCTGACTTCTCGTGTTTACAAGGGAAAAGAGACAACAGAAATACAAATGGCCACTTGTGGGATGCTTCAAAGCTACCAGGCTCTGCTTTTATATGGAAAACACACGCAAAAAAAAAAATAGGCAGACAGGTTGTAAGCGGGAGGCAGCAAAATCGGGGGAAGGGAAAGAAAGGTAAAAGAATGTTGGGAACAAAAGTTGGCAAAGAGCAAAACACGAACTACAGCTGGGTGGAATACCCAATGAATCTGTCAGACCACGAAATCGCTGAAAGTGCAGAACTGCAAGTGATGAGAAAGTGATTTTTTTTTGTTAAAACTGGCTACCAAGAATGTGAAAAGCAGGAAATCAGTGGGGGAACTGCGGTTCGTACCTCGCAGCTTCACAGCAGCTGGGTAGTAGGAGAGGAGAAAGGGGGAAAATTCACTTGAGGGTGGCTGTGAGTTGTCAAGAAAAAAAGGAGGAAAATAGACTGGAATGTTTAAGTCACAGAATATGGAGCAAAGAAACCTATAGCATGGAATAAAACAGTGATCAGAGAATGAAAGAGTGCTAAAACACCCAGGTCCCACACATGGCCAGTTTCAAATAAGAGAACATTTCTTATGGTTTGAAGGTCAGGTCAAGGACAAAGAGTAAAACCAGAAGGAAACAGGGAATAAATGACATGAGGCAAATCAGCAGAAAGCCACGAGGGAAAGTGGTGCCAATGCACAAAGAAAACCAGAGGGAAGAGGAACCAAGTGTGGCGCTGAGGAGGAGGAGGAGGAACAGGATGCTGACGCAAGAGCTCAGGAGAGAGAGACGCTCGCTGGCATCTGCAGGCAGCACAAACCTCAGCCTGGGCAGAGAAACATCTCACTGCTCCAGAAGAGAGAATTTCTTCTGGTACCTGATATGATTTCCTCCCTTTCTGAATGCAGAATAAATGCACTTTTAAATGGGATTTAAACCCAGCAGTAGCAAGTGTTAATATTTATATAACTAAGTGGCCTTAAGCCAATGGAGAAACCATGCACCGAAAAAACGTGTGATTATCTGATGTTTGATAAAAGTATTAGAGGTCACCAAGTTTTCCCGACGACTTTATGCTATTAAATTATGATTCTTTCAAAAGCAATGAAGAGCAGGCAGTGGCTGAGGGCAGTAATTAGCATGGCCTTCCTTCAAGTATAAAAAACCCAAACCCCCCCCTTCCAGAACTGGCCGTGGAACTCCACTGCACTTCCTCAAATACCTGCGTTGTCCCAGAACCTTGGAGACCAGGATCTAGAGCAAATTGCCACAGCAGCAGCATGAGCTGGCGAGCCTAAGAGGGAAAATATCCACCGTCCTTAGCTTCCAGAGGAATAATAAAAGCTAAATTTCAGCAAAGAAAAAAGAAGGAAGACGTAGATAGAACACTGAGAAAAATCTTATGAAAAACGTTCTTGTTTTGCTGCTAAGGTTTTTTTTTTATTTAAGATTTAGATGGATATTGCTTTTCACCTACTGAATAAACCCCAGCCCATCCATGCATACACCCCCCAAGACGTTTTGCAGGAGCAGGAGGGTGTGAAGTGCTTTGCCTGGAGGGACTGGGGGGGGCTGCAGCTCCAAGGCAGACCCCTGGCTCTGGCTCGTGTTTTCCCTGTCACAGCGTTCTGCTCTGCCAGCAGCCGAGTATAATGCACTCAACTCCTAATCCCCACATCACCGTGCGCCAGTGAGATCAGCATTTCACTCGGCTCCCTTTGCTGCTGCCACAGCAGGGGAAGAGCAACACAATGTGCAGGGATGGAGAGGCACGTCGGAATGCAAGATAATGGCAGAGGGAAAATAAAAGAAAGAAATGGGGGGAAAACAGGACCACTGGGTATGAATAGGAACCTTGGGCCCTCTCCTTTCCAGCAGCCCTAACAGCAGGATGTCTCCAGCCTCAATAAATTCCTGAGCAAAGCCTTGAGTGACCTGCAGGTTTGGGTTGGTGGGGGTTTTTTTCCAATTTCTCTCCTTAGAAAAGGGAAAGATTAGGAAATCTCTTACACAACCCATCCGTGCCACTTGAGTATCTGTGAAGATTTTAAGATTACTCCCTCCTGCCTCCACCATGTGCTTTAAAATTAAAAACAAAATGATACTGCAGGGGCTGGAAGAGCTGAAATGTGACCCAGCACTATCTGAGCGTAGGGTACACTGTCACCTAGACACAGTCTGGCACATGGGGACACGGGGACAGGAGCACTCAACCCACCCAGCAGAACATCTCTAACTTCAAGGCACGGTGCTCACAGCTAAAGGAAAAAACACCACCTCAAAATAATGAAACAAATGCTATAGCCAACTAAAATAGTCAGGGAGGGATCAAAAATAACTGGGCAGTAATTTTAGCATCGCTGAGTTCATGTCATGTTAACTACTGAAAACCACTCAGGGGCAAAGGCTCGTTGCCATCAATCAGAAGAGCAGAGTAATTTAAGAAAGACTTTTAGGCAGTCGACTTGGACAGCATCTTAATGGCTTGGCTAAACCAGCACGGGCAATATCCACGGCACCAAAACCCACTTCAGGGTGCCTGTGTCAGGCTGGAGTCCCGTTACACGGGATTAGTGTAACACCCTGATAATGCTCTTTGGAACGAAAGCTGATCGAGCTTTGTCCCTTAAGAGCCCAGACAGCCCAGTGGTCTGCTGACCCACACGGGCTTGTCCACACTCCAAACAGGCAGAGAGCATCTCGGTGTCCCAATCCTTCTCATCCTCATCTGCCACGTAGGTAGGAAAACACTCATCACCCTTAGTCACTGATTTAGAAGTTGCTGTGTAAATGCTGCATCAGTGGATGCAGAAATTATCACAGAGATGCACAAGTGAGATCAACTGAAGACTTCTGCAACAAAATGCAGCTGCCACGTGGGAAGCCAAAATTTCTCAGGGAAAGTTTGTTTATGGAGCTCCTGCTTCTCCCCAGGCCCTGGTGCCTTGTTTCTGTCCTTGGATGCCACCAGGGTGTCCCTTGGGTTGGGTCACCCTGCAAAGCAGGAAACTGATGCAAGTAGAAAAAAATCAACCCATCACTCCTCCCCTCCTTGCTAGGATGGAGGATTATTTTTAGCCCAGACCAGCTGATAATCTGGTTCACAAACTACAGCATCAGCACAAGAGAACAGGCAGCCTACAAGAATGAATCCACAGGGAAAGGTGAAGTCTTTAAACCACTGAGGCTTTGGGGCTGCAAAATCACAGCCTGACTGGCACTGCCAAATAATCCATTATCCAATAATAATCTGAACGATCCGATCCAGAATTCAAAAATTTCCTCAGCTCCTGGTGCTCTTCACTCCACAGAGATGGTTTTGAGATGAAGAACACAACCAGTGGTAGAGACAGCAAGCCCAGACTAAGATGATTTTATAAGGAAAAAAATGAGGCAGCAGTCTAACACTGCTGGAGATGCATTTACATCTGAGGGTGTAAATGTCACTCCGTCCTTTCTGTCCCCCTCCCTAAATCAATGGAAAACAAACAAAAATTGGAGAGAGGAAGTTGAAAGTGGAACCGAACCAAACCGAAAGTAAATAAAAATGTCATACCTGGCTCCCCAGGGGCACAGAAACGCAGGTCAGGCAATAATGGGAGCGAGGAATGAAATTTTAAAATGAATGTAAGAGGGAGAAACTGCGGAGAAAATTGAGACAGAGTTTCACCGTTACTCATCCCAAAACCTGGCTGATTTCTCCCGTCATTCTCCCAAGGTTTTTCCTTGTCCCTAATGAAACCTAAATATTGCTACAATGGCAGAGATGGTCCCGCGGGTGAAGAAAACAATAAAACCGACCAACTTCTGATTGCTTTTGAAGCCCCTCATTAGAGCCGATACCTCAACATTTACACCACAGAACCCTCTTTATTAGAAGCAAACCCTTCTTAAACTACATTAACGATGTCACCTCCAGACCCCCCGGCCCTTTGTAGTCTACCCAACACTTCAGAACGTGTTAAAATCACACCTAAAAGTTATAACAGCCTAATGCTCAGGAAATAAGAGGCCTTTCAAGGTTTAATTCAACCACTAATGGATTTTTTCCCCCAAGTTTGAAAACATTTATACCGTATTGCTGATTTACTGCAGGTGTGGTAACTGAATTTGGCCTTACAGATACCAACTGCAAACATATGAAGGAAAAGGCTTCATAAATCAGTGTGAGGCACTGGAGGCTCCACGAGGCTTGGACTGGGACAGGATTTCCCCACACAAGCACACGAAACAAATGGGAGTTTGTAATTTTCTCTGTCACAGCACATAACTTTTAAAGGTTGGAAATCAAAGCACCACCGCAGTGGAATTTCATACATCTGAACGGGACGGACATGAGGCGTCCCAGAAAGGGATTTATATCATCCTCTCTTCACATAACGAAAGAATGAAGAATGCAATGGTTGTGACAAAGGCACTGACTAACTGTGTTACTTGGTAAATACCGTCTCTTGAAATTTCTGTGGATAGATCAACACTTTTGACTTCCTCTCTGTTTTACAGAGACTGTTTTCTAGCAGCTACTCTGCCTTTTAAAATTAATCTTCCAGTGCACACTGTATTTTGCAGGGGTTTTTTTTTTCCCAACAAGTTGCACTGGCTCGGAGTCAGACAAGACAAAAAGCCACAGTGACGTTATCCAAGAAATAGGAGGTGGCAGAGATCCAGCACGCCCAACACTCAAGGTGAAAGAACAGCATGGAAAAAGATTCACAAATTAATTGTCAATTACAGGAGACTGCTGGAGTGAGCGCTAGATGCATGCATGGGATAATTTACCCAGGCACCTGTACAACTGAGCTGTGGATAGTGCTGAAGCAATTACTCTGTTTTTAAAGAGGAGATATCATCATCAGAACAGGACATAAAAAAGAAAAAGAAGCAAGTTTGAATGCTTCCAAACATATAAAACCAGCAGTTAAGCACCCAAGATCCAAAGGGATGATGGTCCCCTGGAAGAAGGGAGGGTCAGAGCACCTGACTGAAGGAAGTGAAATTAATTGCTCGTGCCGTTTTTCCGCTGCGTGCAGGCAACCAAAAAAGATGCTGCTGTAACCCCAGTGACTCAATGGGCATCCTGTGGCAGCAGGTGTGAGGTACCGAGACCTCATTTCCCAAAGCAAAGTCACCAGGTGGTGAGGACAGTCACCTCCTCTGCCATAGAGAGAGCCAGCTGTCAGAAATCCCTGGGCACTCTGGATCCCTCATGAAAAACACCAGTGAGCCACTTTCTTCTTGGCCTGTGAGACTCAAGGGTGACACAGCAAATTCACTTGTGCATCTGTGCTCTCCCTGCAGCTCCTTGGCCCCGGCTCCCCCTGGCACAGGAGCGGGGGAAGAACGGGAGATTAGAGGCAGAATAAGCAGCTGCTCCTCCTGGCTCTTTGAATACAGGGACAAAAACAGCTTTTGCCCAACGCATGGGGAGTGATATCATCAAGTTAGCAAGCCAAGAACAGAAGGACTACATCAGAAAGGAAACAGGAACAAGAACTTCCCCTTACAAAGCAAACAGTCGGGCTTTTTCAGAGCGAAATCTCTGCCTAAAAAGCTCTCGGAGAACCTCATGGGAGGTTCAGACCATTTTCAAGTGCTGGAAGAAAAACAGTCCTGGGGTTAGAGTGGTAACCTGGATCTGGGGAGACTCACTTCAGTTCTTTGCTCTGCCAAGCATTCTTGCATGACCGTAGGCAAAAACACTGAAGCTGTAGTTAGTGGATACCTCGGCTTCAAAGGCAAAGTCAGCCTAAGAAGTTCTTGCCTTCCCCCGCCTGCCACTTGCTGCCTCCACACTTGCGCTGCCCCAAAAGCCCACAGGCACTACCCTGTAAACCGAATTACTGAAGAGAAGGGAAACAGAAGTGAGGTGTTTTGCTGGGAGAAAGGTAATTTTACAGGGAGAAAGGTAATTTTGCATTGGACTGATTAAAGGACCGTCAATGAATCAGCGACAGCACCCCCAGTAAAGGCGGCCATGGGGAGACCAGCAGCAGCCAGGCTCATTTTGGTAAGCTCCCACTCTAAAAGCTGACATGCAAATCTCTACTTACCCTACATAATATGAACATTCTCCTACAAACTCCGCTCCTGATTAACTCAGTACATCACTTGCCAGCGCTCTCTGAATGAGCCTGGGAGCCCAATTAGCAGCAGATGCAGCACTAACACTCCTCACCTGCTGTGCTTACCAGTCTTCAGATCAGGAAGGGAAGGGAATATATCAAAGACTTGTGCGGGGAAGGAAGCTTAGAAAAGGCTCAGAAAGGATGAGGGAAATGGATGTCTGCAACTGTTCCTCGGGCAAGGAAGCAGAGCCCTGTACAAAAGGGAAAACATAGGGGCCTAGGGAAAACATTTGCTACAGATCACGAAAAACATCCAAAGGGCTGCTCCAGCGCCACGGGAGCGCCGGGCAGGGTGTAGCCAGGGGTGCTGCTGGGGCTCAGGGGACATCTTTGCCTGGCCTGAGGCCCGGGGAGCTCTGCCACATGCACAGCCTCTGTCCCCGCGCTGTGGGACATCAGCACAGGCACCTGAGCCATCCCCCCTTCTCCATGAGTCCTCTGACCATCTCCATCGGTGAACTGACTGTTCTTCCCCACCACAGCATCTGTAGGCTTCTGCACCTCAACTGTTGGCACTGGCTTTGAGGAAAAAGAACACCTCATACCAGTTTGGATTTTGGTCAGAGGAGCTGAGAACTTGGTCATTGGGAGGAGGCCCAAAAAATAAGAATCACACAGAATCAGTAAGGTTGGAAAAGACCATAGAGGTCATCAAGTCCAACCTATCACCTATTACTTAACCTAGCCAAACCTGTTACCTAACCTGTTGCCATCCTGAGGGGTTAGGAGTAGAAGGATGCGACTGCCTAAAGCTTTGCAATGTTGGGTTGAGTGGATTTAATGTCATATTTAACACTATAATTTCCTATCAACCAGTGGAAGACAGCCACACCCATTGCAAGAAGCCTCTCCAAAATGTTGGGCAAAGAGAGTCTGAGCATATAAACCAGTGGCCAATTCAGCAGCAACTTCTACATGTCCATTTTTTGTTAAACTTCAGCTGTCCAGCAGTCAAGAGATAAGGATATTTTCTTTGTTGGGTCAGACATTTATTCCTCGTCTGCAGCAGGAAAGAGACGGTCATGCCATCAGTGTGAGACAAACCAAACCACATCCAGATTCCACCCTGGCAGGTCAGGCCCACGGATCAGAGGCAGAAACACAAGACACAAAGATCAGAAGCAAACAATGGAAGAGATTTTTGTTTCAGCCAATACAACAAAGTGGTTTTTAAACTACATTTCTAATCCAGAAATAGATTAGAAACCAGAAGGAAGAACGAAATCATGCAAGAATTATAATTTAAACTGAGTAGTGAAGGATTAATCCATCCTTAATATTGAAAACAAAGGAGAAGAGCTGAGGTAACACATCTGTGAATTCCATCCAGTTGAGCAAGTAACATCATTGTGCTTTGCCTCCATCCTAGGCCATTAGCTTTGAGAGTTACCATTTCAAAAGATATCGGTAGGACAATCACCCTTGGTAAGAGAGTCCAAACCAACCTGTTCCTCTTGCTCTTGGTACATTTTTCTTGACCCAGCATCCTGATCACATTATTCAATATAATTTGTGTTACTATCAGGTACGTGTGAGTCTGAGGAACAAATGCTGGAAGAATGGGTTTCAAAGGCCTCTTACTCAGATTGTGCCAACTAAGGCACATAAACACCCCTAAATGCACATCCTATAAGGCAGTGAACACTCAGATTAAGTTCCATAAAAATCTCTCACTTTAAGACAAACAATCACAACGGTCTGTAACTTGTAGTACGATGAAGCATTCTGGGTTAAAAGGAATTTGGGTCATGAAACTCTGAGGAGGAAAATTCTCTTTCACAGGGTTGAATCTTTTGATTCAAAAGCAGAGATGTGCTTTTGGTGTGTTCCCAAAAATGTTCTTTTCAGAAGTGATCCTCCCCTCCCCTCCCCTACTTTTGTAGAGGGTAAAGGTGTTGCCCTCAGGGCTGTCCAGCACACAACCCTACCAAGGTTGGCTCCTGCCTCGAACATGTGGATCCTGACCTGCCCAACACAGGTATGGCCTAAAGAGATGAAAAACCACTCATCAACCCCCTCATCCAGCCTACTCTTAAACACCTCCAGGGATGGTGACTCCACCACCTCCCTGGGCAGACCATTCCACTGAGAGATTGGGTTCAGTATAGAGTGTGACATTATTTGACAAAAATCAAAAGATGTAAATCATACAACTCTATACCTATTCATCTGTCCTCCCAAAAAAGGCAGGATAATTTAAGCTGTAAAGAATAATAAAGACACAAAGCCAAGTGCACCCAAAAATATACGGCTGAATATATCTCTGAGCAGAGAGTTTACAGCTGCAGCTTGGGATTTTATACATAATTTGGGTTTTTCTCTTCTTCCTCCCTCATGTGGGAAATAAAAAAAAAAAAAGAAAAAGAAAGAGCTCTAAAGAGGAGTGCCAGAACATAGGGAAAAAATGAATTGTATGAGCCATTTGCACTTGGCTTGTTGTTTGTTGGTTTTTTAATCAGAGAGGGAAAACGACCCAATTACTGTTCTGAAATGAAGGATTCACTCCAGACAGTCATTGACACTTGTCAGGCTGCACTTTATAGCTTTTCTTCATGACCACCACTACAATAAGCACTCGGTATTTGACTTTTAGTGCAAACACAAAACATCAAGTACATGAAAACAGTCTGCACAGAGCATCTTCATGGTAGCCCCTCCATGTCCTCCAACGTTATTCAAAGAAGGAGAAAAATATTTGTTCCAAGTTATGTAAAAAAAAAAGCGGAAAATGTGATGTGATGCTGCTTCAGATTAAAACCAAGCAATTTCATTTTATGCTTTATACGCTCTCCAATCCCACTAAGTATAATTATAGACTTCAGTCTACTTACAAATCTCTCTGCACAATGGAAAAAGCAATAAACACAGGTTCTGCCAGCAATCAGATAACACTTATCGTAAACAATAGCTTTTACAACTTATTTGAAACAGGTTCAGCTGCTACAACTTAAGATTTGGGTGTTTTTGCCTTCGTGTCGGACTTGCAGCAGGTGGTAAGAACATGATAGAAGTGTTTAACCACATGAGACTTCAAAAAGGAACTAGTATTGCGTTGCACATGAAATATGACAGATTTATTTTACAAAATCAGTTTTGCAGCTCCCAGGGACCTGTAACTACTTTGGAGAAGCTACTTCTGAAACTTTTCTTCTTCTTGGCTCTCGGCTCTCCCAGAACTACACAGGTGGTGACATCTGTGCCACACAGAGGTGACCCCCGTTCAGATGTGAGCTCAGAGAGTGTTGGTGAATGGTGCCACATCCAGCTGGCAGCCAGTCACCAGTGGAGTCCCACAGGGGTCAGTGTTGGGCCCGGCACTGTTCAATATCTTTAGTGANGGGTGGGTGTGAATCTCTTCTCTCAGGCTGACGACACCAGAACAAGAGGACATGGTGTTAAGCTTCATCAGGGGAGGTTTAGACTGGATGTTAGGAACAGTTGTTTCAGAGAGAGTAATCCCTCAGTGGAATGGTCTGCCCAGGGAGGTGGTGGAGTCGCCATCCCTGGAGGTGTTTAAGGTCAGACTGGATGAGGAGCTCAGTGACATGGTCTGGATGGTGGGAGGCTTGGATGGATGGAGCGTGGTGCCCGTGGTTCCAGGGTTATGGGCCTGATCCCTGGGTGGGTGTTCACTTGGGAGTTGGACTCGATGATCCTGTGGGTCCCTTCCAACTCAGAATAACCTGTGAACTTCAGTGTGCTGATTTCTTACGCAAGTGGGAAATCATAGAATGCTCTGGAACGTTAAAAGCTGATACGAGCCCGGCAAAGACAGATCAAGCTTCCTGCAATGGTGCTGACAATTTCCATGAAGACAAAGGATGGTAACACCGTCGGTCAAGGTTTAAACACCAATGAAGCCACGGAAAATCACTGCAATCTAACAGTACCTCTCTCCCTCTCCAGGTGTGTATCACTTGGAGTTGCGAGATACTTAAGGTCTGTGCTTTGTTTATTTTCCTAAAGCAGATTAGCAAGAAAATGGAAGGCTAACAGAACATTAAGGTTGAGAATTTAAATGAAGTAGTTCGGAAAAACAAGGCTGTAATTCTCATAACCACTCTACCATCTTGCACATATTCAGAAATCAGGGTTGTTATAGAGGCTGGGAAATTTATGCTGCAGTTTACCTGTAATATGAGCAAGTCACATTTATGGTGGGAACTTTTAATTTCCTAACTTGTACATTAAATTCCCAATATAGCCTCACCGTAACTGCCTTTTGGTGGTGGTGTTGTTTTTTTAAACACTTATTTCCCGTGCTTTTAAAATAAATGAATGAAACGGCGTTTGAATACCGAAATAAATGCAGGTAACTTTCGCCGCTTTTTACTTAGCAAGGAATTCCCACCCTGACTAAAAAAGTTCGAGCCTCCTGCAAACGGCCACCAAAACTCAGTTAAAAGTGCACCTTTTCTACCAACTCAGTGGGCAGGTTTTCCTCAGTAACACATCAAACGGAATTATCCAGCACAACTCATTTCTACCCAGGCGAGCCCAAACTGGCACTCCTACACACTTCCTTTCTTAAGGTAATACTTGCTTCAATGAGAAAAAGCAGCATTAAAAGAGGGATCCAGGACAAAAACAGGCGACAAACCCCAGCAAACATCTTCAAGGCTTTGTCCTTCAAAATTAAGGTGCAAAGCTACTCAAAGTACTCTGCCCACATTTGCCCAGCTAGTCCAAAGAGCACGAGAATGATGGCACTGTTACCTCTTTTGCAATAACATATTTCAAAAATGGAGGTTCGCAAGGGACAGGCATTTTCATTTTGCAGCCCTGAGATGCAGAGGAGATCCCAAATGTCCTTTAACATTGCCACATTTGTTCATAGCTCAGCCCAGCTTCAACAGAGGCTCTACCTTTGAAACGACTGCTTGCAGCTCACCCTACTTTCCCAGACCAAGGTTTAAAAATCCCGAAATAGCTGCAGAGAATGTGCTTGGGAGGGACGTGAGGAAGGGCAATCTGGGCCGTCTTCTCCTCCTCACAGAAGGACGCTGAAGCCTGGCCAGGCTCCAGGAATGCACATTTCCCTGCAGATGGCTACAGCAACATTGAGCAGCAGCAACCATAAAAGACTTTCACTTCAATTATGTATAATTTTTTTTAATTTCTTTAAGAGGGTGGCCCTCTCCTCTCCACCACTTTCTTTTAAATTGCATTTAAATGTAGTCACCACGTGCTTAGGTTCCCCCCTCCAGCATCTATTTAGCCTTAAGCCACCTCAGCCCAAACATATTTTATCTGTTCCATATATTACAGCCCAGCAACACTTCAGAGCAGACTGAATTACTGCCACGGCACTCTGTAAACCAAACCCACACGTTCAGGAAAATAGTAATGCAATGCCACGAGTGCCTGTCCACACTCATTCAGCTATAGGTGTCACTCCCACATTCACCACATGAATAGCTGAAGATTCCTCTCAAAGCAACAGAATCTTAATTCTCTCCCCAGATTCAAATGCATGAATTCAGGAAACACTTCAAACATCAATATCTTTTCCTCCTAAGGCACACTTCTTTGCCTGTAATTAGTTTCCATTGGTCAAGTGGGTTTGCTTCTATACACCAGGCTATATGAATGCTTTAAGTGATGCTTTATGATTCATCCTGCACTGTCTAATGTGATTTTTTTCCCCTGTTAACCCAGAAGAAGAGCGGATAGAGAGAAAATGGAGAGAAGGGGAGGGAGGGAGGGAGGGGGGAAAAAAAAAAAAGATTGCCTGCAATCATATTGTTACACCGTGCACAGTTTATGGCTGGCACACATCCAGTTTGAGGCCGCGATAAGAAATGTGTAATCCTATTATATGGAGAGGAGTCAGAATGTACAAATAGGTCCTGGAAATGGGAACTTCTCCTGTAAGATTATTCTTTCCTGCCATAATAGTTCTAGATGGGAGCTCTCTGCTGTGCTCTGACGGAAAGCCCAGTGTCAAAACAACTCGGGGCACCGGAGTTGGGGTGTTTGCAGGAGACAAAAAATGAGGTGGTGCCACACAACTGGAAGGGGGGCTGCGAGCCCTGGCACGCCAGGAGGGCATCCCATCACACCCAGGTTGCCAAACCCTGCACACTGTGCAGATTTTAAGGAACATTAACAGCTTATCAGCGACAAGAGCGGGTTCTCGTGGCATTTTTGCGTCGCTGCTTCCTCAAAAAAGATGCTCGGAAACCACTTCCCAGGCACAGGGTTGTTACTGGGCTGCTAAAAAAATCACTGTTCTTCCACTGAAAGCAGAAAACCAAACACCACCACCTCTCATGTAAGTCGGGATCTCCCCGGAGTTAAATTCCTGAATAATTCCAACCCAATTATCTCTATTTTTCTCATTTCCTTTGCATGACAATACTGCATTACTGTGGTTATCATTCAGAAAAAAAAGGGGCGATGCACTCCCCGACTTGCCCCACAGTAATAAGTCCTCGTGAGATAAGTTAAACCACAGTGCTCGCTCAAAAGACAAGTAATTTCCCTCACAAAGCCCCTTCCAGCAGGGAAGTGATGAGATCCATGCCAGAAACATCTGTGCTCCGCAGCAAACCAGGTCACTGCTTAACCTGACTCCTGTCTGACCAAACAAGGCCCTTGGAAGGGCTTCCCAAGTGCAAAATGTGGAGAAAGAAGAGCTTTTTCTTAGGAAAAAGGATAAATAAAACCACCTGTCTAAAACCGTGTCACGCAGGAGCAAAGGTTAAGTGGCAGGACAAGAGGAAACGGCCTCAAGTCGCACCAGGGGAAGTTTAGATTGGGTATTAAGGAAAGAATCTCCACTAAAAGGGTGGCCAAACGATAGAACAGGAAGGGGATGAAATCCCCATCCCTGGAAGTGACCAGTAGACATCTGGATGTGGCAGATGAACCTGGCCGTGTCAGGTTAATGGTTGGGCCTGATGATCTTAGAGGTCTTTCCAATCTTAATGATCCTACCACAAGGCTGCAAGGTAAATGAATCACCACAAATCAGCTGAAGCAGCAGCAGGGTAAAAAAGCTTATTATAAAACCCCATCAGACTGTGGGTGGAGTTGCAGAAGTGCTCTCCCAGTAAAGACCCCCCAATTCTGGATTTCCTCAGCCACTCCGTGATCCATGAGGACGTCTCAGGTCAGACTGGACACGAGGTGCCTGCCAACCATCAGTGGTTCTCTGAGTCTCTGATAATTAAGCAACATTTATTTCTTGGAAGGAAAGGTTGAATGTCACAAATTCCAAGTATAACAGTGAAGGAATCAGAGTAAAATGACTCTGCTGAGCTGAAGTGAGCAATAACACGCGTTGCAATCCAATTAGCAGAGAAGCTCACCCAGATGTTGTTAAAAGACTTTTGCACTGAACTCCCGTCCCCTGACCTGACAAATGGTCAATTACCTGATGGAGCTGGACTCTGCTGCAGATTAATTAAAAGAAAACACCAGAATAAAGAGATGGAAAGAGCTGCACAAAACCTGCATATTTTTCCTATGATTATGAACTTGAGTATTAATATGTACCCAGCAGTTTGAACTACTCATCACTTCCCTCTTACTGAAGGATTTTTCGAAGTAGCAAAAGACAACAAAGTCAGTTTTGTTACTTGTATATGTGTACTTTAATATATATGTATAAAATTTTATGAATATGTATTTCTATTATTATGGCATAAATTTATATTTTAAGTTTTTGATTAATTAGTTTGGATGCTTTATATTTTTTTATTCTTTGTTTGGATTAACATTTTGTTTTGCTTATTATTTTGTGTTGGGAAATTAGAATTTTTGGGTTTAATATTTAGCTTTAAATTTTAGGCTTTGTAATTTTTTTAATATTTATTAAATTTTTGTATTTAAATCTTCTAGCTACTTTACTAAAATCTTTACATTTCTAAGCTTCTAAATTATATTTATCTCACAAAACCCTTCAGCAAGGATAAATCACGTTGCCTTTATGTTCTGCTGTCCCACTCCCAATGCACATGGACAGAGGAGCAGGGGCTCAAACACTAAATATGTAGTTAGTGGTGGAGGGAAAAGATAAAAACCACACTGGATCTATGGGAAAAAACCCAACCCCACAACAAAACTCTACATGAAATGAGAAAAAACCCAAAAATTACCAAAAAGGAATCAGTGATTAACAGCAGTTTTCCCTCTGCCTGGTTATGATCTGAGCAATTATGGCACTAACAACCAACTTCATTTATTCATTCATCAACTAGAAATACAGGGGGAAATCTTCGGATGAAAGCACTTTTGCCCAAGATCTCTTTCCTCTGAGAAACAGGATAAACAGAGGGAGCCTATTAGAAATCGTACTCCTGTTCAAATTGCCAAATTAAAGACTTCAGCCCAGGGAAATTGAAGTAACTCCCAGCAACTGCCCTCCAATGCAAACACAGTCCTGCTCAAACCCACCCACAACAACACAGGAGTCGCGCTCAAGTCCCAGCGCACATTTCACACGGTTCATTGTTTGGGTTAATTTAATTAAAAGAGGGTCCAGATGATGATTATCCTGGTGAAAGGAAACTGCACAGACAATCCAGTGGCAGACGGCCACGAGCATTGCACCTCAGCTCTTCACAGCAACGAGAGGTAAAGGCAGAGGATTCAAGGCCACCTTGCTCACTATCAAACCTCAACATCTTCCAACCACTGCCATGACTGTGGTCCAGTCTGCCAACTTTTGGCACTCAGTTGGGTGCTGTGAACATGACTCTGATCAGTTCCAGCAGGAAAA
Source organism: Pitta sordida (assembly GCA_013390025.1). Taxonomy (NCBI): domain Eukaryota; kingdom Metazoa; phylum Chordata; class Aves; order Passeriformes; family Pittidae; genus Pitta; species Pitta sordida. The sequence goes on along the minus strand of WEKX01013606.1, from coordinate 229,711 downwards.
CCTGCTACCACACTGTGATACAGTGAGTATTTACTCGTTCAGGCATTATTTAGGGCCCATCCACCAGTGAGGAGTTCAGGTGGTCTGGGCTCCACTGCCAACACCGTCATATGATTTCACAGGTTACTCAGAGTTGGAAGGGACCCACAGGATCATCGAGTCCAACTCCCAAGTGATTCCCACCCAGGAACCACGGGCACCACGCTCCATCCATCCAAGCCTCCCACCATCCAGACCATGTCACTGAGCTCCTCATCCAGTCTTCTCTTAAACACCTCCAGGGATGGCGACTCCACCACTTCCCTGGGCAGCCCATTCCAATGAGGGATCACTCTCTCCGGGAAAAACCTCTTCCTAACATCCAGTCTAAACCTCCCCTGGTGCAGCTTAAGGCCATGTCCTCTTGTTCTGGTGTCGTCAGCCTGAGAGAAGAGATTCACACCCACCCGACTGCAACCTCCCCTCAGGGAGTTGTAACCAGCACTGAGGTCACCTCTGAGCCTCCTCTTCTCCAGGATGAACAACCCCAACAAGCCCAACACCGACCCCTGTGGGACTCCACTGGTGACTGGCTGCCAGCTGGATGTGGCACCATTCACCAACACTCTCTGAGCTCATCCATCCAACCAGTTTCTAACCCAACATAAAATGCTTCTGTCCAGTCCATGCCCTAAGAGTTCTTCTGAAGGCCGTTCTTGAGCGAGGAATATTTCCTAAAACTCTACAGGGATGTAAATCAGCTCTGCTGATCCACACACTCTCACAGTCCACAGTCTGGTAATGCCAAACTGAACTTCACTGGCTGAGAATAACTATCTCCATGAGGAGACATTTCTACATTAGGGATGCTTTTGGGTTTTTTAATGGCTGGAAGATATTTTTGCACGAAATTTCAATTTTCATCTATACACTCTCAACGGGAAGTTTTTCCTGTTAGCATTGTACAAAAAACAGAAAAAGAAAATGAACCAACAAATTCAGCCTCTGCCCAGCAGACGTATGTTTTTTGATATGAAAAATCAAAATGTTAGAACAGAAAGTCAAACGATTCGATCAATGCCAAAAAAGCAAGATAGTAGGAAAGCTGAGCACATGATTTCCACTGTGGATCTCAGCGTCTGAGGCCAGCAGCTTACCTGACAGACTTCCTCTGAGCTCTTGGGTATCTAAATGCATGCTCTGACCTCAGAAATCAACAATTCTTCCCAAACCAAAAATGAAGATGCCTGAGAGGAAAGACATTCCAGTGACCAGGAAACCAGCTGCCACAGTGAGAGGAAATTCAACCCTCTTCCTTCTGCAGCAGCCTTTGGGATCCCACACAAGGAGATTTCAGCAGAGCAGCAGCTGATCAGGCCACAACTCACATCTCTGAAACTTGGAGAAGAGTCCACTCTCCCCAGATCAGGTTTTATAGGAGCAACACCAACACAATGGTTTTGGAGAACAACTACTCTAAATAAACACTGACAGGACCTCAAACACCACTGCAAGACGAGGCAGGAGGGACAAGAAGTTTGAGAGTTTCTCAGCCCAGACAACTCTTCAACACCGCTCCATATAACCCATCCACAGCCAGGGATCTGCCCTCAGCCAGCAGTCATTAAAATTAATCATTCACAATTATTTTCACGGGCTGAATTCCTCAAAGCTGACAGACCTTGAAACAGGCCGTGGTCAGGCCCTGGGTTTCAAGCAGTTAAAAACATGCTTTGCATCTCGATTCCCTGGAACCCCGGGACCTGCAGAGCTGACAGGCAACTCACCTCAGTCCCCACAGCCCAACACCTGAGCTGAGGGGGACTGGGAAGGAAAAGATATTTTTCAGATAAGTAATGCTATACCTACATTTATTGCTGCCCTGCTGGAATACAGGGGCTTGTGAGCATTAGAATTTCTTACTCTGGAATCCTGTTTTCCACACATTTGTATTAAGTTTTTAATCACTATCTTCTTCCCTTTCAGCTTCACTTACGCTGTTCTGAGGCAGAGGTTTCCAAGGTACAGAGTGGCCTGAAGGTTATCAGTGTCTGAGCCTCAGAAACTACTCAAGAAATTACATTTACAGAGCTAAGAGAATGAATAAAATCCAATGTAAGGCATTAGGACTGGAACACTATTTACTCATACAAGCAATTTTTATGGGACTGAACATCTACTATTCATGATGTAGCAGAGCCTTGATCAATTCTGCTGCTTTGAAATTCACCATAAAACACAAAAGCATCTGTCTTATGTACACATAAAGCCAGAATTTGTAGGCAGCAAGGTCCAGATTGCTTTCCCTCTGCAGTGCTTCCAATCCCACACCCCACAGACTGCAGATCCCCAGGTATGAACCTGCACAGAGCTCCTTCCCTCCCTTTTCCTATTTACCTCGAGTGATTTTCGTATGTAATTATGATGCTGTGGAGGAAACAGGAGCACTGGCTGGTGAGGGAAGAGGTAGGAAATCTCTTCAGGAAATTCAGCTGGAGAAACGGAATAAAACAACTGCAGCACCCAAGCTCAAAAGTCTCCACGACCATCAGCAACACCACAGCAAGTCTGAAAACATCACCCCAAGAGGTAACTTTAGACCCAACACAAACACAACTCCCAGATCAGCTCCTACCCCCCATCCCTTCCTTCCCCAGCCACGAGCATTTGCAGCTCAGAAGGGCAATAAGGATCAGTGGTTGATCCCAACCAGGGTCACTGCTTTCCCTTTGGGCTACAAAGACTAATTTAGACTTTAAAATTTTGCTAGGTGGGGCAAAAAACCATACAAACTCATCTGGAAGAAGGAACCCAAAGGTGTGAAACAGTAATTAAAGTAATTAAAAAGGGTGGCAGCCTGATGCATCATCATATACACAGGCTCTTAGCCCTTTGGAAAGGCAAGACTGAATTAATTTTAACCACAGATAAAATATTTTACAAGGTTGTAGAGACTGAACCAGGACCTTGACTGGACTCTGGCATGTCAGAAGTGGCATGAGGAGCCCCAAAACCACCTTGGGAAACCAAGAAGTAGAATCACAGGATGATCTGGGGGTTGAGGAGAGATGGAAGCCCCAAATCCTCTCCCAAGAGCCAGACAATGGTGCCGCTGATGGATTAAAGTGGTTTAAGTAACTCCACATTTAATGAGGTCAAAAGGGCAACGACAGTTACATTTTGATGGTAAATTTGTGAGGTGGAAACTACATATTGGTACTGTTTTAAATAGGAAATTAGGTGGTGTAAGGATATAAGGAAGGCAAAATAAAAGATGGAAAATACCATCTTTTATTAGTCCATTGCCAGAGAATACAGAGGAGCTTTCAGACCCGCATTCAGGAGATCTTCACAAAGCAAAGATGTAAACACAGACATGATTATATACACACATTTAAGCAAATAGGGTCATTTCGGGGTTGTGTGCCCCTGGTTAAACCTCCCAGGGGAAAAAATAAAGAAAAAAAAATCAAAATCAAGGAGCAGCAAAGAGAAGTTTGCAGTTTTCTAGTGTTTCCTTTCCCAATGCAAATTCAGAGCGGTTCCTGCAGAGAATGTAAGTGCTGGAATTTATTTTGTGATTAAAATTCCGCAAGTTACAAATAAAATAAAGAAAAAAGAAAAGAAGAGATGATAAAGAGCTGCCAGGTTCACCTGCACTGCCCACAACCCTTTCCCCGAGGATTGGGAGAGTAAAAAATTTATGGGAAAGTGCCATTTTTTGTTGGAAATTTATGCCAAAGGCTTCTGGGAGAGCTTCAGTGAGGAGAACCAGGTACTTATTTCCATTCTAGCACCCACAAATCAACGATAGCAACCTCAAATCTATTTGGGTTGGGGGATTTTGCTTCCCCCAAAGCTGCCGGGACATGGTGGAGTCATGACTTTGAAAGGCACTGGGACAGGAATGGTGATGGCATCTTGGATCTGACTAATGAGACACTTTGATATGGTTTGTCTCCAACTGGTTTGGATTCAGGTCTAGGATCTGATTGTGCTCTTAGTTATCAAGAATAAGCAAAGAAAAATAATAAGAAAATAATCTGCACAAAACCCCTCCTGGGGCAGGGGAGGGAGAGAAAAAAAACCCCAAGCCTGCAGAGACCTAAAAATAAACATTAGCTTTAAAAAAAAACCACCCAGATTTTAATTTTGGATGCAAAATTTTGGATCAATCTGGACCTTTGTATCCAGAGGTTGGGGAGTGGAGTGGAAGGAGATCCCTCCATCATTTCCTACACACCTTCCAGTCAAGTGTTCCTGGAGTTTCAGGCTCTGCTTTCCCCTTCTGTTCACTCCAAAGGAACATTTTTTTTCTAGGCGCCTGTAGCAGAAATAACCACCTTCCAAGAGTTATAAAACAGTCGTGTTAAATAATAGAGGTGAAAGCACAGTGCATGATTTCTGCAGGAGCCTTTTCAGCAGAACAGATAAATTTATTCACTGCATTATGGAACAGTTTGAGAAAACAAGACCATACAATGTACACCGCCTCTGTTCAAATTGTTTCATTTCTATTCATGAGGGCTCTGATTAGATACACCAAAAAAAATATCATCAGCGAGAAATAAATAATTCTGCCAAATTAATAGCTGTTGATTTCTTTTTACCTGAAAACCTAAAGGAGCATCTCATTCACACCAGACAAAGCTGCTGTAATTTGGATAGATCCATCCTGTTGGCTCAAGTCTGCACAGCACACCGAGACAGGTGTGCATTTCCATTTCCTTAATATCAAACACCTTCTAGAAAATCCTTTCATGACTTGAGATGGGCTGGGATACACTTGGTTTGAAGAGTCTTGGTACACAACTAGGTTTTGTTGCCCCCTCCCCAAATAGTGGGTTGAGAGAAATAAATTGATTTAAATGCAGAAAATGGTTCAGAAATAGTAAATAGCTAAGTTTTCTGCATCACACAAAATGAATCCCCAGCTCAGCAAATGCTCTTTAATTAGAAGCACCTCTGGAAAGGAAGAAGCCAGAAATAACATCTTGACATGATGGAAGCTACTCACCAACCCCAAACCAACGGCAATACCTTCCTCCCTGTAAAATATTTTGCTGGAGAATCATGGGAAGGGGTGGATTTGGGCAAATGAAGCAGAATATCTTGTTCAGCAGAAAGATCTGACCAATATTTTCTTTGTGAACAAAAAAAAAAAGGTGGAAGACAGAGTTAATACATTGTTTTAGACACTGCAGAACGATGAATGCAGGATGTCCACTCAAAAAAAAAAAAAAGGAGGGAAAAAAGTCTACATTCGGAAAAATTCATCCAGTATGAATCAACAACGAAATCTGCTTCTAAAAAAAAGTGAAATATAATTGCTGTAACATTTAAAAAAAAATCCAAATGCACAACTGAGAACCTTAAGAGCAGCCAGTTTGCACAGCAGCCAAGTGATGCACCTCGGAGAGCTCCCGGGAGCTACTGCAGGGAAGATAAATCAAGAAAATGCTGAGTTGAGGTGCAATCTGACAGTTATTAGCAGAACAGGAGTAATTTGACGAAGGAGGAAAAAAAAAATCTGACAAAACCTCAGTTCACAGCAACAAGATTTTGGAAGCCTATTTGCACATAAATTGGAAAAGAAATAATTCTTGCATTAGAAACTGATGAAGATGAAACAACACACCCTAAATCCCAACGTGTTGGAAATGATTTCCTTTGATTCAAAGCTGATAATCCTGTAACAGGCAGCAACTAAACAAGGGCTTTACTAGCCTTGCTCTGCATGTGGAGGAGGCTGCACAGGCTGGGGCTGATCTGGGGCCACTCAGCTCTGGGAATAACTGGATTTACTGCTCTTCACACCTTTGTTTTTGCCATCTGAGAGCATCTCCAGCATCCAGAACACTGGGCCTTGTTTTGAGCATTAGCAGCATAAATATCCCCTGGTGTATCCTACACTTCACCACTTCTGGCTTCCCGTAACTCAGGCACACAACCCATCATCTGTTTTTATGTTGGGCTCTAATGGCAACTCCATTATTCAAACTCAGGCTCCGCAGAGTCGCCCCTGCCAGGGATGTGAAGCAGCTCAGGAGCTCATGACTGAGCAAGGCAAGATTCAAATCTGGCCATGATGAACCCCCACCACCTCCTTCAGTTTATCTGCACCTTTCAATGCATCTCTTGTGTGCAAAAAACCCCCAAACCTCAACTTCTATAAACAAATTAGAAAGCCTTTTCTGCTCTTCAAGAACCCCCTCTTTGCATCCTCGTAAATGTTTTCACTCACACAGTCGCAAGCAGAGATGCTGTTCCCTACTGCATTACAATTAGATGGATACATTAGGAGGAACCTTTCATGCCATTATATCAAACTCTTCCAAAAACATAAAGGGGTTTTATAGAGTCTTGTCTTTTCTGCTCACCGCTGAATTCTCAGACTCAGCACAAGATGAAGTAAAAGTGAACTGTGCCTTCCCTTGGTGGGTTTACTGTGCCCATCAAGAATGATTTAAAAAAAACCCCCAAAAAATAACTGAGCCACGATTCCAGCAGCACAAACTGTGCGTTTCCCTCTTCCTTCCCCCTCTGCCCTCATCTTTCAGTTCATGAACACGAAAACTAAATGGATTTATGGGTAAATAATTCATCTCTTCAGGCACATCAAACTAACACCCAAGTTCATCCAAGGGGCGGGCCAGATCGAGCCGATTCCAGGGGTATTTTAATCGGCATCCCGCAGAACCAGGCACAAAAGGTTGCGAGGAAATCCCCAACAGCTGCCGTTTGATAGAGTCGTTCTGCAGCGACACGTGTTGAAACTCTACCTATCCTTGCTGGATCCAGCTGTCCCCAGCTGCCACTGTGCCTTCTGGACACTCGTGCCCACACAAGGGGGGCTTTGTGAGAGGGGAGAGCTCTGGCACATCTCGGGAAGGCGAAGGGAAGGACAAAGGCTGAGCGTCGTTCTCCTGCCAAGGGGGAGGAGAACATGTGGCGACACAAAGCATCGTTAGGAGCACAAGTCCCACGGGGCTGAAATCCACACTGGGCTGAGCTCATCCTGCCCTAACCAAGGCTCCATGGGGACTAGGAATGGAGGGATGGGAGTAACTCTGCTCCTCTTTAAGCCACGATGGAAAATAGAGAGCATTTCGTGTAAACATCCTAAATACAAACAAGGGATTTGCTCTTTCAGGAAGCTCAACAATTAACCTTTGCACTTCGAGTCGTGGTTCTCGTGCTCGAGAAACAATACCAAACTCTGCCAGCTAAATAGGGGGCAAAAAGAAAATTCAAAGGATTTCAGGTTTGTTTTTTACTCTTTTGTAAGCCAGAATCTAAACCTTTCCGTGTGCTCAGTAACACAAGTTGTTGTGCACACGTCGATCAACATGTTTGAAGAGGAACCTGCAATTGGGGAAAAAGGTCTTTCATATCTAAGGTCTGTTCCTCTGATCTACAGTAACAACTTCCCATCGCACAAACTGAATTAGAAAAGCAGTAAAGAAATGCAATTAAATTTCTGGCTATAACAACCATTTTAGTAACAGTGTAGGAAATGGTTGCTTGAAGAGAAGAAATCATTTTGCCACGTGGAAACCTTGAGCAGGTTAGTAACCCACCGCTGTACCCGAGATTAACTTCTGCAGTCAGGTTTGGAGCTGCAAATTCACCGAAGTGGAGATTTATTGCTACAAAACCAGAGTAAACCACTGGAGGGGTATGCTGGAAGTGGAGCAGGACAAAAGGAAAACAAACACAGGAAACACCATATCCTTGGATTTGGTGGGGAGTTGGACTAGATGATCCTGAGGGTCCCTTCCAACTCGGAGTAACCTGTGAACCCTCAATGATTTAGTCCAAGTGAGTCTGTTTCCAGTCTAAGTTAACATGGCTCATATTCATAACCTGAATCGCGCCAAGATATGATCTGGTGAAGGACTCAGTTTTGCAGAATGTGTTTTGGATGACTTTCATTAGAAATAGCTCGAAATACGTTTAAGAATTATCATCTTAATGACATGCTAACTCTTGTGGGGAAATTTGGAGCCCTCCAGCAGAAGGCAACTTCACTGCAGACAAGACTTTAATTGATGTGTTGTTCATGTTTATCTTTAAATCAAACATGGTGAAAAGCATCCTTGTCCTACAGTTGCCTGTACTGGGCATCCCACCATGAATTTATGCCCTCATGCTCTGCAGAGTAAAAACGTCCACAGACCCGTAATAAGATTTCTGTGAACAACACAGACTCTCCCACCTGGAAAATCTTCCCACATTACTTGGAAAAATTAAGTGCCTCACAGTCCTTGTGTGGGGAAGCCACTCTACAACTGGAAGTGCAACATTTTCCATCTGTTAGACACGCACAAAACACACATGTGATGAGAAAATGTGTGTTCCCTGATTCTGATGAAGAGCCACCACAAAGCAGAGTCCATCACTGTAACAAAATGCTCACAGTAAAACCAAAATTGCTGTGATCTTAACAATAATCCTGTTTGCATATTACAATACATTTTCCTACTATAACAAGGCAAAGTCCGTCGTGTTCTGGTCAGAAAAAAGTCATCTTCCAGTAAAAGCACGCTGTGATCAATAACATTTTCTTAATATATTGTATTAGCTCTCACTGAAACACTTTTTCACTTGGCATTTCAGGCTGCCGAGAAAGGGAAATTCATGACAAAACTAAGATAGTAAATGAGATACTGCAAATTAATTCCAGCCAAGAGCCATCTCTTGGTTTGGGAACAATTTGACAAGCCCATGTTGTCTGACTCCAGCAGAAGCTTTCTCAGCTTTCAAATATACATGAAACACAAGAATCTGCTCCACTACCAAACCCATCCTCACTTCAGCCTGCATAATTTTGTGTTGAAATATGTTATAGTTTCAACAACCAGCTCTGAGACCAGAATTGGTGGGGCAGACTGTAAATATTAGTATAGAAAACAGACGGAGAGCTCTGCCCTGTCAACTGTGAAATCCTATTTTCAACTTGCAGCCCAGACAACGGCAGAGCACAGGAATTCTGCACTTCTGAAGAGGTTTTGCCACCAACTTGCCTGCAACCCAACCCAATGCCAACTGGAGGATCTCCATTTGGCACGGGCAAAGTTCGAAGAGATCTTTGTGGCAATGGGCATTAAAGTACTTCTCTACCTGCACGTCTGAACAGCCTTTTGCCCTGAGGAGCAGCAGCTTTATTGCCCTCTCAGTGTCCTTCTGCAGCTCAAAGGGTGATTTGGTGGCACACAGCCACCAGTAGAGCCCACCCAATTTGAGGATTTAGAAATTCATACATTTTAGTGAGATAGCTACAATTTGGAGGCTCTGAAATGCAGAGATTTTAGTAAAAAGCTAGAAGGTTTGGATTTAGAAGGATTAGTAGGTGTTAGAGGTGTTTGCCAGGCCTGAAAAGTTAAGATCACAGAACGACACAGAATATTCCGAGTTGGAAGGGACCCACAAGGGTCATTGAGTCCAAACTCTTAAAACTCTTAAACTCTCACTCCCTCCCTGGTGAGAATCAAGCCTGGGTCTCCCGTGTGAGAGACAGGGACACTCACCACGGTACTAAAGTGGATTTCACATTGAAATTATTGATTTGATTTCACATCGAATATTAGAGGCAAAAATTCTCATTTCCCAGCATCAAATGGTAAACAGGACAGAACTTCAGTCAAAACATGGGGCAAAGGAATGTGAAACATTGGGGCTGGTTGGTCAAAGGCTTCAAGCAAAGTGTAAATTCATGACATAATGCTGATTATGTCCCCAATTAAAGACTTACTTTAGTATGTACCCTGTTTTAAGCTCACAGGGAAGCCTCACTGACTAATTGTGTTCTTACACTGAAGAAGGATGTGCTTGAATTTCCTTTTACTACACTAAGACTCATGTTGAAAACGACATAAAAAGAGTGGGAGAAAACGGATGAAAATTTAATTTACATCTGCAAATCCCCACACCTCATGAGATCAGAAACACATAAAGGGGCCAAACAGCTCATCTACCCAAGAAGTCATTCATAAAAGATAAACTTCCTTTTTTAAACGTGGAAGAAATTCATGCAGGGGAGATGCACAGTGCTCAACTATGAAATAAATTCAAAAAGCATCAGATACATTTGTGAGAAAGAGGAGGGAAAAATAAGATTGGTCCCACTGAAAAGCAGGAACACAGATGACATTATAAGCAAACTGGGTAGGAAAGAAAAAAATAATCAAGGTTTTGAAGGACAGGACAAAGTTCGTGGGGGTTCCTGGTAGTGGGTTTTTGTGATTTTTTTTTTTAAATAAAATAAATTAGGCAGCAAATCTTCATGTAAATGAGCACTTATAAAGCAGCCTTTCTAGGTGAATTACTTCTTTTATGATTAATAAAATCTGCAATCTGAGTAACAACATTCTGATGACTTTTTGCCACTCGCAATTATCGCTCATCCCGGCACCAAAAAACTCATTATTATTAAAGCTGACAAAAAGAATACTTAACTACTTCTATGAAAGGACTTAAATTCTGAAAGGATCTCAAGTTTCTAAGCTTTGTTTCTCCTTCCAAACCTTGAATGTGAAAAATGAGGCCATCCTTGTGCACATCACCTTCGATTTCCAACGAGTAATTTGGATAAAAGCATCTAATTTGTACAGTAACACAATGCATTAGAGTAGCACCTCTTTGGTTCCAAAGAAGCCCACAAAGACTACAGAGTTAATATCAACCCGTGCAAGTATGAATATATAAATAAGACCACAAGAAGAGTGACCCCAGATTTCTGTGACTAACTTTTCTGCTTCGTTCATCTCGCACCCTTCCCCTGAAAGGGGTGAAATGAAATCCAAATTCTTTGCTTTCACCCACCTGTGAAAAATGAAAAGCAAAATGCAATCACTCTGTTCAAGTTCCTGAGCACATGTGGTCAGCTGAGGTCTTGCTTTTAGTGTACACACCTTGCTGACCCTCTCTCCTCGTAAGAAATGCTCCCCAAACCAATCAGACTGCTGGGCAGGGAAACCCAGGGTTATTAAAATAACTTCATCACTGAAACAGCTCGACTTGTTCATTTCGAATTCCTCCCCAGCACCCGCGAGAAGCGCTGCATGTGGTTAAAACTAACTCAGTTTGAACCAGAAAAAAATGGGGTTAAGTACCTCTTCAGCTGGAATGCAAAAATTCCACCACACGTGATTTCAGGATATACAAGGCGACAGTCAACACGCAGAAATAGTTTTTATATCCTTCAGAAAAAACTGAGTGAATTAAAAAGGCCTTTCAAGGGTAAGAGCTGAGCTAGGAATATCCAAAAGTGGGTAAGAGAGACAAGTGTGTAACTCCTACGTGCAGCCCTCTCCCTGAAGGAGACAAAGTCCATCCTGGAACTCAAATCTCTTTCAAGCAACTTCTCACACGTAACAGTTGCCTTCATGAGGAAGCCTGGACACAACTGGCTTGTCATTTCTAAATTATTAATGGTTTAATTCCTTTGTTACAACCCGATCACAGGCACCACGGCAGAATCACCTCCCCAGCACACCAGAGCCTCACAGAGCTTGAAGGGACCCACAAGGATCATCGAGTCCCACTCCTGGGCCCTTCACCAGACCATCCCCAAGAGTCACCTACCAACATGTTGGGACCCTCCTTTCACAGATGTGAAACTACAGGAAAATCAGTCACTTCAACAGGGGTATTTGGGTGGTTGAATCCCTTTGCAGTAATTGGATTTTCAGCCTAAGCCTACCCAAGGCATTTCATACTGATGTGACGAGGCCATGTGGCAACACATCACAAGCCATATTTCCCAGACATTCCCTACCACAGAAACTGAATTAAACTGTCACTCATCACCGTAGGAGTTTCACTAGTGCAACCATTTCTTCCCAAGCTGGACAACACTTCTCAGAATTAAAAACAAATCACTTTGTTGCACGTTAAACTCTTCATCCTCCTTTCTGTACTTTTCCTTTCCCCTTCTCATATTTTCTGCTCAACTATTTTTTTTTCCCCTGACTTAACATGTTTAGGGTTCTTTCCCTAAGGCACCAGCCAGGAAGGATTGCAGGAGAACAGGAACGTGTTTCCTTCCTCCAATGACCATCTGATCAGCACGTCAAGTTAAGGCTGAGACTGTATTCCTGAGTGTCTGTTCCCAACCTACATATTTTATTAAAATATAGGAAAAGCAGATACATTGCTCATCATGGGGGCCACTAAAAAATTAATAAAGCATGGAGAACATTTCATTTAACCACAGTTATGGCTGTTGGCACGTGCAACTTGCAGCATCTCACACACAGGCAGGGACAATGCAAAGAATGAATATAAACTAAAATTCTCGTTCATAACTCAGACTCAATTTCCAGCGAGTTTCATATATGTGCTATTATTATATACACTACTTATGCACAGAAAAAAAGGATTAAACACATTCTCCCATGCACACACACAATTTCCTGTTCTTTTGTGAATATACTAATGACAGCAATTGAAAAAGGGTTTTAAATTATCAAAGCTACACAGCAGCTCATGGAAATAAACCGATTTCCAAGAGTGTTTCACAGTTTCCACAGTGCAGCTCAGAGATGTTTATGGGAAGGGGTTGCCAGAAACTTTAGGATGAAGATGCACTGGGGAGGCTGAGGTGTTCAATAAGGAATCCTGGGAAGAAAGAGCAAACACTGGAAGGAAGGAAGGAAGGAAGGAACAACAGCTCATGAAAAAAGATTAAACAGACTGAAAATAAAAAAAATAAAATAATATGGGACTTGGTGGTCTCAGCAGGTGGAAGCTGAGCCAACAACATGTCCTTGGAACAAAGGCCAAGCGCCTCCAAATCCCCAAAGGGAAGGTGCAAAGAAGACAGAGGGAACCTGTTCTTGGAAGGGCAGAGAAATGACAAGAAGAAAGAAGCTGCAACAATGGAAATTCAGATTATAAATGAAGAAAATATCCTTTATGAGGTGATGACACACAGCAACAGGAGTCTCAAAAGTCTGCATCCCTGGAGATATTAAAAATCTAATTACATGTGGCCAAGGGCAATCTGCTTTAAGTGACTTTGAGTATATCCAACCTCCTGCTCAGAGCAGAGGTCTTCTCTAGCCTGAATTATCCCCAAAATTTAAGTACCTGGGTGGGAGAAGCCAGAAAGCTGGTCAAAGGAGGCCAAGAAACAGCACCAAGAGACACGAGGGAAGAACAGAGGAATGCCAAAAGAAGCTAAAAAAGAGGCTAAGCAAGAAAAATAGGAAGTTGTAAAAGAAGGTAAAACAGAGGATAAAACCTGAGGAAGAGGTAAGGAAAAGAAAAATCAAATCTCTGTTCACTAAACTGCACTTTGCTCTCGTAGGCGGGAGGTGAAAAATTCCACAAGAGTCACTCAACAGTGAAGTCAAGTATTTCATGTTCACCATGTATTAGAGGGAATCAGCTCTCCCTTTCCCCTCACCNTTAGACGGATTCTGCGGTCCTGGTTCTCTCTCTTTGGTCCATAGGTTTTCACCATGGTCAGTCCAATTCACAAACAGCAGCGGGATGCCTGGAAGAACATCTCTACCCCTTCTCTCGTAGGCCTGGGGGCCTTCAAAACCCTCAGCCTCCCGACACAGGTTCTGAGCTGGCACACTACATCTTACTACTGAACTTTTTTTTTTCTCTCCCAAGTATGTTATTCGGCAGAGACGCCTGCCTTTATCTCTAACCTTGAAGGCCCTGGCAGCACGGAAAGCTCAGGCCAGAGCTGAGCTGTTAACCCCCTCGCTACCAAAGCAGCAGAAAACCCCCCAAACCATAACACCTTTAATCTCCCTTTTCCAAATATTAAAGCCCGATCTCGCAAACCTCACAGATATTTCAACTATGAAGAATGTTTAATTTGTAATATAAAAATACATGCACATTTACCAGCTCAAAAATCAAAGTTCACCACGCCCAAACAAGCCTCTTAAAGAGTTTTTTATAGTTTGATAAGAGTCTAGGCCTACATACAAAAAACTTTGCTCCCCTTGGAGCTACACCACCAAACTGAAAGACTCCTGATCAAGCTTCCAGAATCTGCATTTTACAATAGAAATATTTTGAATTTGGGAACACAGATGCTCAGGGGGACTTGCTGCAGCCACTGAAAAGCACAGCCCAAATCGTGGTTTTGTAAGAAAATACGAGACTATGAAAGAAAAACCCCCAGAAAGAAGAAATATCTGCACACTCACCGTGCGATATTCAGAACGTGTATCGAGGTCAGCCTCAGGAGTAACAGTCAGCAAACAGGACAGCAAACCCTTGCATTTAACAGAAGATTTCTGGGAAGCCAGATTACCTAGAAAGAGCCAAAAAAGAGTTATGTTAAAACCTATGGCTAATGAGAAGAGGCATCAAATGAGTCACAGCACCCAAAAAAACCCAAACCAGCTGCACAATGGGAGAGCACCGTGATTGGCATGAAGAATTTAAACACAAGAAGGTGACAAATCTGCGAGTTAGAGGCTGGGAGACATTCAGGGTTTAGCAAAGAACATCTAATACCCAAGATAACGTGGTGTTAACCCTCTAATCAAGAACGTGGAGGAGACCAGCAAGAGCGTGATATTTTGCTTAATTAGTCGCTATCAAAGAGAGGATGAGTTCAAGCACTTGCAAAAACAAGGCAATCTAAGACTATTTAAAAGTTTAATAGCATTCTGGAGTCTTTGGTAACACAGCGTTTGCCCATGAAATCAAAATAATCCCCGGAGATAAATTTAAAGGAATATATCTCACTTTAATGCCCAGAGTAAAATGACTATTCATTAAAGCAAAGCAGTTTTATCCCTCCATTCCCCATCTCAGATGCAATACATACTGAAGTAATCTTTATGACAGGAAGTGGCATGTAATCCTGCAAGAAGGAACTGCTGTCATTATCTGCAAATCAATACCATTTTTTTTCAAAGTGGATATAACAGTACCTATTGATTTCACATTTTTAGCAGCGGAGTTTCAGTTTCTACCGAGATTCTCACAATGACAGGATTGCTGCATACGTGTAATTGTGTTGATAAACTGATCTAAAGTTTACAGCACAATCCTCTCCAAAGTGCAGTCAGGGTTTCCCTGCCTCCCATTGCCTCAGCTGAAGCTTTTTTTTTTTTTTTAGCTTTTATATAAACTTTGTGTAATTATAATAATTTCAAAGTGGTAGAGCAGCACTTCACTAACCCTACATGCCAGGATTTATTAAGTTTATCACGATGAGCATCCTGTTGGAAGACACCTGCTAGTATGTCATTTCAGAATATTTATATGACTTCTTCTCTATTTAAATAGCCTGACCAAATAATTTCCCTTGTGAAAGCCCCAAACTGGCTCAGCTCTGAACAGCTGCAGCCCAAAGCCGTGTGGGGAAGGCGAGGATGGTAAAGAAGAACACAGGAAACCCAAATGACTTATCCAAGGTCACTCTGAGGACCAGCTCCATTAAGAGTTTAATAAAACTGCTGAATTCCTACTGTATTTCTGCAAATGAAGCATACAGCAACTCTGAGCAAATGGCTCGTGCTGCAAGGGGAGCTGGCTGAAAGACAACATGCAATCACACCAAGGAAAGAAGAAAAAACATCAGAAATTGAGACCACTTAAAATAAAAGGCTTCAAGGGATCGGATTAAGGTCCCTTATCTTCACAGTTCACTCCGTGCTCCTCCTCAGCCTGTTTTCTTTACAGGTCTAGGCTCTTTTTGGAGTTCAGGCTTTTCAAATATCTATTTAGCGTTCCTTGAATACATCGTTGAGACGTTTTAACTGAGTATTTCTGACTTTCACCAGACAACTAAAGGATACACAGCACCGTCTTGCCTAAAAATGCTCAAACAAAAATAGGATTTTTTTTTCTTTTGTGTTTTGTTGGTTGAACAGCTTATGGACAGAAAAGCCCAAACTCCAGGGAGTAATTTCTGATTTGCATAGTGACTCATCACATCGCAGTTACCCCCCCACCATCCCTCAGGGCAACACTAGGCCGGAGCCGCTCTGCAACATCTCCTCAGGGAAACATCCACTTTTCAAAGCCTTCCCAGGACTCTTGTTCATAGAACTTCATAGAACAGGGGGAAAAAAAGCCTTTGACAGTAATAAAAAATAAAGTGGGTTTCTGATAGGGAAGAAGCCTGAGAAGCCACTGACAGTTTTACATGAAGGAAATATTTTTTCTTTTCCACCTCGATAATGAAAGACATGAGGAATATTTAGAGTGCGTTGCAGGCTCCAGACAGCACTGTGATATGGAAAGGCAAAACAACTCACAGCTGGGGACGGGACATCTGAAGAAAGGAGGATCAGAGGGGAAAAAAAGGAGCAAGAAAAGCAATAATCTGTCACCATGAAAATGGTACACGAAGACAGGCCAAAGTTCAAATTCTGTTTGCTTTCTCCCGGACTCACAGTTCCAAAGAAGTGCAAAAGCTGTTATTTAGGGAAAGACAAAGACAGAATTAAAGGTCTTTAACATACTGAAATTTACATTTTAGAGAGCGGCTCTACCAATTGGACTCCCCTCCACTTCAACAGGTCTGGGTTGGCCAAAGAGTGACAGCGCAAGCAGATAAAGTTCAGGTTTAAGCAGCAAAAAATAAACTTCCAAGAGGCAAGGGAGGATGAGGGAGGCAACGATTTCATACGGTGTCAAGCCAAACCCAGTTTTCTTATGCAGCGAGAGCTCCCCCAAAGTAGAGATGAGCAAGCAGCCCACAGCAGAGCACAACATGGACCTCAGTGAGGATGCAGTGCCTTCCCACAGCTCAGCAGGAGTTGAAAAAAGTGTTTGGGAAAGNACTGATTCTGTGACTCTGTGATTCTGTGGAGACACTTACTGTAGGTTAGTTAAACAGAAAAAGTTTATCACAAAAGTATTCTATGAAATACTCTATGCCTGTGCTGACAAGCTGTAAGTCAACTCTGAAGCACAAAAACACCCTTTACAAGGTGTTCTGCCCTGCAAACAACCTCCCTCACATCAGGTACCTCAGGGCAGGAGCTGAAAAACAGGAACAGAGGAGCAAAGAGAGGCACGGCAGGAGCACTGTCCCCCTGCAAACCATCGAGGCAAAGAAAAGCAAATCAGAGGAGGGTTAAAAACCCCCTCCAATGTAAAGTATGAACACTTGTTATGCAGGCTAAGCACAAGTTTCACAGGCAGCCAAAGAGATTTGGCGGTGGGGCTGCCAAAGCACCATCAGTCACTGGAAACAGCTGAACTCAGCACCGCCGGGACATCCAGACCAACACCCCCAGAGCTGGCAGGGCTGGGCAGCTCAGGGACAGCTGCTGGGCTGCCTCACTTATCTTTAGCATCTTTACACTGGGGTTAGTCCAGCTGCACAAAGAAAAGCTCTGAAACGCCCGGTGTGACCCTGTTGTCCTGATGTTGCCAGCAAGTGGCCCGAGAAGGGAGTAATTAGAGATCCCACAGGCTCTGAAGCTGGGCAGGCTGGGACAGTAAAAATAAAATGCAGGGCTGGAACTGAAGGATGCATCCATTTCCACGGTCCCACCTGACTTCAGGAGGAGGAGTGACTGCTCTGCACCACCATGTCTGCAGGACATTATTGTTATGTTTACTTTAATAAATTATTTATTACAGAATTTACAGATCTCTCTTTTCCCCGACTGACAACCAGCCAACTACTAATTTGCAAGCTAAAACACTGCACGGGCTGCATATCCCAAAGCATTTGCAAGCCATAAGGATTCTGAAAAGCCTGGGAAAAGCCTGGCAATGCTGCTGGTCCTCACGATGGCCCAAAGAATTTAAGAGACAGTCCAGAAAACTACCTGAAAAAATGACCAGACATGTCTGCACATGCTTAAAGTTCAAGATATTTATATAAACTTCTTTAAGGGTAACAAATGAGGCCATCAGTAACCCTCAGATTTACTCAGTGCAATACCTGACGGCCCCCAAACACAAATGCTGAGCTGTGCTTCAAAGGGTTAAGCTGCAGAAAAGGGGGAATAATATCAGCTCAGTACCTGCCCTGCCCCATTACATCGACAAATTAACTCCTCCCGTGACATCACATAACTTTTGAGAAAACATTTGTGGTTCAGAAATGTCTGTTCAGTTTGTATTCCTGCCTGGATAATCACTTCTTTAAAAGGAAGTGTGCATCAATAATATTCATGGGGAGCTTTGCAAGAGCTTGGCAAACAGTTCTGACAAAACAAAAAACCTCAAACAGAAGGATTACTCATAAAATGCTACATCCACAACTCTTTTGACAGACATCTGGATTATGCCGCTCTTTAAAAAGGGGAAAAACAAAGATGTCACTTCGAAGTTTAAATGGAAACAGTGAAATGTGCCATTAAAAAATACCACATCATAAACAAAGCTATTTTTGCAAACTCAAACGCAATGAGCAATTATGACAAAGCTTGGCAAGATAATTTACAGTCGCTCGTTTTTATTTAAAAAAAACGCTTTCAAAACACTGAAAGACGCACAGAAATTACAGGTTAGTAATGAGCTTGCAGACCCAGAAGTCCAGATATCCAGCATTAATAGTCTCAAGACTCATCTTTGAGATGAGAGGCCTTTAGTTGATGTTGTAAATGAAGTTAAAACATACACATCTCCCCAGCTGAACAAAACTCCACAAAGAAATGCCATAATTCACTATCCCTCCCCTAAACCATGTTAAACCACTGCACTGTCCAGATGACACTAATTTCTGTGGTATTCTGTAGTAAGGCTACTGCAAACAGGAATTTCTAACTCCTTCCCATTAAAAGCTCAAGGAAAGCTGCTGAGATGCCTGTGGTTCCAAACAGTTATACAGATAAAACATTCATGTGCAAAGAAATCACTGAAAGGACTGTTTATTCAAAAATTACGGAGTTCTAACAGATCATAAATATTCAATTAAAAATTCTAAACCCAAACAGGGAGGTTTCTTTGAAGACAAATACATACAAGTCCATAAAAGGGGTGAATTTCCTTAGAGCCAACTTCACAATTCACTCAAGTCCACTCGATTTGCTGGAGACTGGATGAAGGTCACAGAGCCATGGAATTGTTTTGGTAGAAGGGACCTTAAAGATCACCCAGTTCCAACACCCTGCCATGGGCAGGGGCAACTTCCACTGGACCAGGTTGCTCCAAGCCCTGTCCAACTTGGTCTTGAACACTCCCAGGGATGGGGGATCCACAGTTTCTCTGGAAATCCTATTCCAGTCCCTCACCATCCTCTCAGTCAAGTGTTTCTTTCTAATACCTAACCCAAATCTACTCTCAGTTTGAAGACAGTCCCCTTTATCCCATCCCCTTGTCAGAAGTCCCTCTCCAGCTTTCTTACTGCAGCCTTTCAGTACCCAAAGGGAGCCTACATGGTCTCCTTGGAACCTTCTCTTCTCCAGGCCAAACAACCCCAACTCTCTCATCCTGATTTCACAGGAGAGGTGCTCCAGGCTCTCTGACCATCTCCACTGCTCTAAAAAGATCCTCTGTGGCTTTCTGGGTTGTGAGTGCACACTGCCAGGTCGTGTCCAGCCTCTCATCCACCAACACCCTGAGTCCTTCCCCTCAGGGCTGTTCTCACAATTCCTTCACCATCCAGCTTGTATTTGTGTTTGGGACTTCCCCAGTCTAGGTGCAGGACTTGCTGAACTTCATGAGCTTCCCATATCCCACACTCATAACCTTTCAGGGTGCCTCTGTGTGGCATCCCTTCCCTGCACACAGCTTGGTGTCACTGGCAAACCTGAGGAAGGGGCACTCGATCCCACTCTCCTGTTGCCAACAAAGAGGTCAAAAAAGCGTCAGTCCTCAAACCAACCCCTGAGGAATCACTGCTCATCACCGCTCTCCACTTGGGCACTGACCCATTAACCACAACTCCTGAGTGTGACCATCCAGCCCGGTTTTTACCCCCTGAGTGCTCCAGCCACCTTACCCATGTCTCCCCAATTTAGACACAAAAACATCGTGTGGGACAACATCAGATGCTTTGCACAAGTCCAAGCAGATTACATCAGCTGTGCTTCCCTTATCCACCAACATCCCCACTGGAGAAGGCCACATGATCCTCAGCACGTTCCAGGAATCACCTGGATTGCTTATACCATTCCTGTCCTTCCTGAAGAGCCTGCATCCCTCTATTCCAACATTTCAGACACAGGAGCCACCCCACCACCTCTCCATGATGCCACTAAGACCCCAGCCCTGCAGGTGGAATTCCTCTGTGCTGTTCTTCAGGTGCTCTCCTGCTGCACTTGCAATCCCCTCTCCAGGCTCTGGGCATCCCTTGTTGGCACTGCCATCAAACTGGAGGACTGGGAAGGATTGAGGTTCCCCTCTACTGGCAACTTTAGCTTAAAGCCCTCTAAACTTTTAAATTAAAGGTGGCAGGCAAGTAAGTACCTGTGTTGAAATGTCTTGTACTTCTTTACTGAAGCAAAGGCACCACCTTCCGAAATAGCTTGAAGGCACTGAGATTAAAAGACTGAAAGTTTTAGGACAACCTGACTTAACACATCTTCCCAATGTCAGTGCTTCACTGAAGCAGCTGGAGAGACTCACATTCAAAGCGCTGAGGCATTTGGGACTGAGAGATCTCAACTTCTTTGACACCACGAACCAACTTTCTGCAGTTCAATGTCTTTTCCAGATGCTTGTCAAAACCCGACAGAAGCAGAAAAAAACCCTGTTGGTTTGCCATTTCCTGACGGGTTTTAATACAAAAGTCCAACTTTTCCAGCGAGACTCTGAGGCTGCTGGGGAGTCAGACAACATAACCAGCTACAGGGGATGTAAAGGCAGCCACATCCTACCCTCTGTAGTGTGGGAGGGATGCTTTTAGGCAGCTGGAGAGCAGCAGGAGAGGATCAGGTGGCAAAACATGCACCTGGCTCTTAGGAGTCCTCAGTGAAGCCCTGAACAGTGCAAGGAATGCAGAGCACAGAAACTGCACTTGGCTCACACATACCTGAGGCACCAGGGGAAAAAGCTGAAAGCTCATTCTGATGCTGCAAAAAGGGATGGTAGAAGGCAGCACCAGCAGCTTGGAAACAAAGCCTGTGCTCAAAAGGGCCAAACCAGCCGTTTCTCCTCTGATCTGAACTAGCACTGCCAGGTGCTCAGGGAAAGGAACATCCTTATGCAATATTTAGGAATAAAGCAGTTTGAAAGGTAAAAATGCAGCCAAAGGTGGTTAACATTGCCCCAGTGCACTGTGACCAGCAACATGCTGCATCACAAAAAGCTTCTCAAAGCTGTGACTTGTCTAACTAGATTTATCCTTCTGATACAGAGGGATGGACAGAAGTCACCTCTGATTTCTCAAATACTGGCTCTATTGTCTCCAACTCATTTTGGACTGACAGTTTGTGACCAGAACAGGGAAAATCATATCCTCTTTACAGGGACCAACATGCTATTTACCGACCACATAATCCTAACAGTCCTTTTTTGATCCCAGCCTGATTCTCTTGCACAGGACTTCATCTCTAGCCTTTTTTTCAGGAAGAAAAGAAGAAACAGGTCACAGTTACCAGATTTCTAGATTTTAGTGATTAACTATTCCTCCTGTCAGAACCTATTTGGGAATTTTATTATTTATCATGAACATTCTTGGCTTTCATTCCTAGACAACGAATCTTGTTATACTTTTGTTCACCAAACTGAAGATTCCCTTCCTTAGAATTTCCCACATAGAAAAGCTAATCAGTTTTTTTCTTTCTCTTGAACTCCAGTTATGCACAATTGCAAGAAATTCCAGTGGTCGAAAGGTGTGTTTTTCACCCTTAGCCACCATCATCACTCTTCCACCATCTCTCACACAAAATCAAATGATACCCATATATCTATATTGTTCTAGTTTCTGAATCAAAGTGATGCCATCAAGTCAATTGCCTTGTAGCAGCCATAAATATCAAACTTGCAATCACATTAAAAAAAAAAACTTAACAGCTTAGCTTGACAGCATCTATTTTGTATAAGTTTATGTTGATTGGCATTAATTATATTTCTCTTACTCAATGCTGTACCTGCTGTCCCATTCACTACACCCCAATTCTCCATTAAAATGACAAGACTCAAACCCTCACACCTTTGGGGCACAAATCTTGGTCACTTTTCCAATGGAATGAACCAACTGCTAGCAGAACACCAGCACAACAGAGCTCTGCATCTCCTCTTTACACCTCCCAACTGCAACACTAAAAAAAAAGACCTGCAGCTTAATTTGTCATCCCCAAAGAAACAGCAGAATAAACAGATCAGTTACAAAAGTTTCCCCCTTCAGAGGAAAGGGAAGAAAAAGCAAGCAAAGACAGAAGAGGAAGTGTGGGAGGTGAGCAGGTTACAGTCAATCAAACT
Source organism: Pitta sordida (assembly GCA_013390025.1). Lineage (NCBI taxonomy): Eukaryota > Metazoa > Chordata > Aves > Passeriformes > Pittidae > Pitta > Pitta sordida. The sequence continues at coordinate 207,421 of WEKX01013606.1, read as the reverse complement.
TTGGATTCCGTGACAATAATTAGAAAAAGCAGCAAATCCTTCACAGCAAGAATTTGTTCTCCTGATGCAAATTGTTGAATTTAGCCCATATGACCATCAAGGAATCCGTTCAACTGTGTGAGGAGATCACGCTGTTAAAATTGAGCTGCTGGATTTAATTTAAGAATTAAAGTCAGACAAAAACACAGGGTTTGGGCTTTTTTACACACAGTGCCAAGAAACCTGGAGCAGGCAGTGGGTAGCCCAAGTGCAAACCTCCAAGGAGAGCCAGCACTGCCTGCAGCCGTCCAGATTCCTACACACAAGGGAAATATCACACTATTAGCAAGGTTGGAAGAGACCTTGGAGATTGAGTCCAACCTGCAACCCAACACCAACCCATTGTCTAAACCATGGCACTAATTGCTTCATCCAGCCAACTCTTAAGTGGGGGAAAAGCATTTTCCTGGAGGATTTACATTCTCCTGGCCATCACAATTTCAGTTGAGTGCTTGGTGGGCGATACCTCCAACACATCCCGACTAGCAAGATTCTCACAACACATCCTCAGTAAACTCAGAGGACAGTCTCCAGACAACTGCTCTGCATTGAGGCATTTCAGCAGTGAATTACTACCAGCATTATCTGTGGAGACTCGAGGTGAAGAGCTGCAGCGATGCTCTTGTTCACAGCTCCGACTGCAACACAAGTTCAGCAGCCACACAAAGAGCCCTCAGCACAGGCAGGAAGGTATTAATTTCTCCCAAGTCAGATAGCAGCCCTGGAGAAGACCACTGTTATTTGTCTTACAGCCTCAGGCAGGGTCCTGCAGCCTGTCATCAAAGGCTTTGAGCAAGGCTGCCACACACCCATTTATTGACACAGGGAATATGCTGATTACAGAGAGCACTCCGATGATGGCGCTGTTTGCGTTCTCATTTTTTAACTCATCCAGTTACCAGTACAAGAGAAAAGGTTTAACAAATTCTTCTCTCCTTCGCATCAAATCCCACTAAGTGTGTGAATTCATCAGTTACCAACTTCTGCCACCATTCTCACGGAAACACAGCGATGACCTCACAGCAAATGGGAAAAAGCCAATTTAACTCTGATATCTCAAGCACGGAGGTTACAGTTGGACTCCAGGCCCTCACTGAGATGCAGGTAGTGTGAGTAACCACCTATCCACTTCAGTATAGTTCCAAATTCCGGCCAAAATGGCCATTCAAATAAAAATGTCGGGGATAGTGCAGGATCTTAACCTACAGCTCAGCCCACATGGATTTCTGCTCACACAACTCACCTGTTTCTCTGGATACTTCCTCATAACCTGAAACAGGCCGCTCCAGAATTAATCTTTGTGCTTGCAAGGGTAACTTCTTACCACGAGAAAAGTGTGGCTATGGGTTATTAATGAGAGTCCCGATCAAGTGCACATTCAGCCTGAATCATCTGCTAAGAAGTTACCCTCCTATAGGCTACATAAATACCTAATACATCTACATTAACCTGGGTGACACCTTCCAGCAATCTGCCCTGCTTTATCTCCAAAGGAGACTCTCCTACCTCGTCTGAGTGAGCGAGCACACGTTTTAAATAATGATGAGACACTCCAATTTTCACATTTTCGAATCTATTTGTAATGGTATCATCTATTATCCGTCAGTGCTGAGCAAACCAGGTGAGAAAATAACGGTTAGTGGAGTATTAACTGGAATCCCAATGAACACCAGCATGAGGGAAGTGACACTGGTGAAAACAGAAGGGTAACTTGTTGATTGCTGAATGCAGCCTGACTTCAAGCATTTCTAATTCAAGATCAGAAGTCTTTGGGTGGTGGGTTTTTCTCAGCAGAAGTCAATTTCCTCTGCCCGTGCAATTTTAAATATGGAATATTTCAGCCACTGAAGAACTCTTTCTTCACACAGTAGATGTGTTTCAAACCAAACTTACACCAGCCCCAAAGAGGAAGAAATGTCACCAGCTCATAAGAGAAGTGAAGCTGAGACTTTCCCCCATTGGATCCCAACTTTAGAGATTCCATGGACAGGTAATACTCTTTATCCAGACTCTCCATAAATTACTGAAAGAGTTGGAAGGTTCATTTTCACACCTCCTGCCTACAAAACCGAAGTGAACACAACCCAGTTAGACTTACTGCCCCAGGGTTTTCTTACTTCCTAAAGCAAAGCTTTCCTTCCTGAAAAAAGGAAAAAATCCTTCAAAATATTTGTGAGTCTATCTGCTCCTTCTGAAACCACATGAATTAAATACCTGGTGGCGAGGATGTCACAATTCCTACATTCATTTTTAGTGACCATAAATTAAAAAACTTTGTATATCCACTAAGTGGAAATACTATTACAATGTAAAATGTTTTCTCCCTCCCTTACAAAAGCAAAATGAAATTCATACCAGGTTGCATTAATATAAATATTTGTTACACGAGGTTAAAATGTAATAATTTCAAAATTTAATTTTAAAACCAAAGTACTAAAACTTTGGTTCAATACAGGGACCCAAAGAAACAAAAGTTTAAAGAAAACTTTACATGACACGTGAGATGATTTTTTCAAGGCCCTTTCAGACCCAGGGGAGTTTGGGGCAGGATGTGACCCAGCACCCAAGACACACTTCTGGCAAGTTCTACCAGCTTGTATCAACAGTGACTACAGTTCTTATCCCTCTCCTCAGTGATTGCAGGTGCGCAGGGAAAAATATGGCTTGCCATGAATTAATTAATCTGTTAAAAATTTAATAAAGGTACATTATTTGTTACTTTGAGAATAGAATGCTTCAAAACCTAATAGTGTGCAGAGATAAAAGCATTTTATGATTAGCAAGGAGGGGTATAAATTTAAGGTATTTAGCTGCAACTCATAACATTGCAATTATTACTAACTGGAGTATATTATGAAAGTAACTTATATGCAACACAGAACAAAAAGAAATCAATTACTTATATGAGTATTGCTTGGTTTAAACTGTAAATAATTTAAATGCTAAAGACTGCAGTCGTTTTGATTTAGAGCATTTCACCCTGACACACACTTGGCGTAAAAACCGAAACGGGTAGTAAATCACCTCTGAAATAACTGAGTGTACCAGGACAGAGAGGGAATGGAGCTATGCTGGAGATGGAAAACACTTCAAGAAGCCATCAAGGCAAAGAAGAAAAAGCTGGACAGGATGTCAATAAGAAGCAGCCTCACGCTAAGAGGTACAGGAGCACCTTAATCAGTGGAGCAAGAGCGAGAAGGGAAGATGTTTCTGGATGAGCTGCACTACAGGCGTGTGGCCTGTGTCAAATTCTGGGGGTGACCCACCAGAGAAGAACAAAACTTGCTTTTGCTGAGCGCACACAACTGACAGGTGAGAGGGGGAGCGCAGCCTTATTCTGAATGTTTACGTGAAATGCTAATGGGTCGGGAAAAAAACCATTTGCGGAGTTTTGCATTATTCAGTAATTTCTCTAATTATAAAGTGACTGGGAGCACTGCTATTGTTGCAGGCAGCCCTTTCCTATCAGGGCCCATTGTTCGAGAAGCCGTGAGCGAGCACACACCAAAGAGAGCATCTCCTACGCGTCACTTCCACCCAACCATCGCTCCTCCAGCAGGTAACACGCACATAATCTACCCTGACCTCTCCTTAATTTAGAACACCTCCATGTCATAAAAACAATTATCAGCGTCTGACATGAGCAGCACTTGCTGGTTTGAAAAGCAATTAAAATTTAGGAGCTGTCTCCGGCAACAAAAAGGAGCCGCGCTTCGGAAAAGTTGCGGCACGCAACCCATCACTCTGATTCTGCCTCTACCAATCACACAGGGCCTCACTAAAGAGCGAGCAGCAAATGTTTACGAGGTGCAGCTGGTGGTACTTCCGTTAACAGCAAAAGCAGCATCAGTTAAATTAACATTCCTCATCCTTTCATTGCTCATTATGGTTTGACAGACATACCCGCGGTCCACGTAAATGACTCGGAGCAGGAGAGCTGTCTAGCATCCCGCCATGAAACAGGACCACCTAATGGGAGCAGCCACTGTAATTAAAACTCTGAAAACCAAGATTTATACCAGTTTAAGGCGGGTGAGATGACCTACTTTGAGTTTATTAAAGGAGTTGTGAAAGCCTGAGCTGCTACTCGAGTGAAAAGTTAAGGGCCTACCATTTATGATATTTGTCCCATAAAAGGGACTCCAGCACTCTTTTGATCCAGGAACCATTTGTGTTGTTTCACGTCTGCAGATGCAGGGGGGAGAGGAAAGAAAAAGATATTACTGAAGTACTAACAAATCAGCTTCCCCAGGAGAACACTCTCCCTAAGTCTCACTCGTTCAAGTCCAAAAGATTTGCTTTGATGGGGAATTTCAGCAACTGGTTCTGCTTAAAAATTTACAGTCGCATTTAATCTCTCGGATCAAGAATGTTTAAAAAAAAAAAATCAAAATTGCATGGATCTGTAGTTATGCACCACCTTTAAAACCGTGCGAATGAGACTGAATACTCTCAGTTATTAAGCCCAGATTAGGCCACAAAAGATGATCCAGTGTTTGCAGAAGGTGAGAACCACTGAGGGACGTACCCTGTGGCAGCTCGGAGCTCTGCTCCCTGCCAGGCACATGGCACCATGAGGCCCAGGAAATACTATGGAAAGGAATCGACCATCAAATCCCTCCCTCTGCGGGTGGGTGAAACACCCACTTGATCCCCCTACTGGAGTCTGCTCTTTGTTTTATCTCCCTTCCCCCTCTGCCGAGAGCAGTAAGAAGAGGAGGGTTTGTTTTTTTTCTTGCCTTTTCCCCCCTAAGCAGTCAGGAAGCATCGCTCCCCTTCCCTTCCACGCCTCAGTGGTTGAAACGCTCGCTTTAAACACAGACATCTGTTCTTCAAACCTCTCCACTGCCTGAAACCTGAAATCCCACTCCAAATCTGAAGGCAGGCCCCAGGAGGCTCTCAAGGCATGGGGTGGGATATGAACATGCATGTCCAAAGTCCTTCACCTCTCCCAGCAGGGAGGGAAGCAGGGCTGTGCCCCACCACAGCACTCCCACACGGGGCACAAATGGCTCTGCCCCCTCGTGTCACACACCAGCATGCACAGACACACTTGTCAGCTCCAGGCATCCCCCCAAAAAACCCAACAGGGAAGATCAAAAAGGCTTTTCACCTCCACATATCTCATCAATAAAATGCATTTAGCAGGCCAGTACAGCGTGGTTCCCAACTCTATGCCCAAACTCTTCTCCAGGATGCATTTCTGTCCAGCCCACACCTGGACACACTTTAGGCAAAGCCCTCATCCAAACCCCTGCCCAGGAGCACACAAACATCACTCAGATGCACAATTACACTTGAGCCTGTGCCCTGGCCCCGTTTGGTTTACCACTACAGATGCAGTCGTACAGAATCAAGCTAAAATTAAAATTACAGCATTTCAAGCAGCCTCGGGAATAGAAAACCTAAACAATGCTTCAATGACAAGCACCTGAATGGCCCTAGTGACAGGGAGAGCTTCAGAGCCTGACACTTTAATGGCAACTTTGAATCATCAAGGTTGGAAAAGACCTCCAAGACCAGTGAGTCAAACCATTAACCCAGCACTGCCATGTTCACCACTAATTGAACAATGCCACATGTCCCAAAGCACCACATCGACACACTTTTTTTGAACATTTCTAGGGATGGTAGAGTTCTACCCCTTCCCTGGGCAGTCTGTTCCAATGCCAACCCGCCCTTCCAGTGAAGAAATTTTTCTTAGTCAATCTAAGCATCCCATGGCACAACTTGAGGCCACTGGCAACAACCTCCGTTGAGGTGGTTGAGGAGAGTTGTAAGATCCCCTCTGAGCCTCCTCCTCTCCAGGCTACGTAACCCCAGCTCCTCCCCATAAGACTTGTGCCCTAACTTCATGTAGCCAGTATTGTGTGAGGAACAAAACCCCTCAACCCCCAAACCCCACATTTGTTGGGATCAGCTGGTCGATCTCCTGTGAAATACAAATATTCCCCTCAAGACACACTAGCAAGGGAAGGCAGTTAATTAGCTAAGGATGTATCTCTACCTCTCGGCCATTGAGCAAGTCCTAGGAAGTTGCTTGCAATATCTGCCTTTAGGGCTGCAGAAATGGAACCAGTGACTTGCTCCCCACTCATTTCACTGAAATCCCACCAAGGGTTTTCCTGCATGCTGGTACAGCTCTGCTTTACCACCATGAAGTCACACAAATATCTCCAGAAGTGTGTCATTTGGGACAAACACGTGATGAATGGCTGGAAAACACACAAGTTTGTGTTAGTTTGGCAATATAGCTCATCCATAATTTAATACAGGTAATTCTGTTAGAAGAATGTTGCCTGTCACAGAAAGATATGAAGAAACAGTGCTCTCCATCTGTTTTATTACTTTGTTGTGGGGGTTTTTTTTCCCCCAAGAGATAGTTAAGAACAACTTAACCCGAACAACTGCCACAGTACAACTCCTCTTGTATATTCTTCAGCCAGAACAGATACACTCTGCTTCCTAAAAACAACATGTTGACTTGGAATAATGCTGGAGGAAGGACCTCAGAAAGGGCTTCATGGATATTCAAAGCTGAATTGATAACTCAAGTTCTAATCAAGCAATTAACTGATTACAGCTGCAAGGGCCCTACAGCCAGCAAGCTTTACTTCTTACCAAAAATCTTGAACCTTAGAACCCAAGGGACAAAGCAGGACATGCTGCCTTGTGTTTTTTTTTAAACCAGGTGCAAGCTTGTGAAAACATGTCATCTTGTTGCTAACAGCAATTGCCAAGTGGGATTTGATGAAAGGACAACTAGTCTTAGCCTACCTCAGGAAGGGATTCATGAAAAAAACAGGCTAAGAAGAGAAAAAGCACTCAGTGTAACAAACAACAAGAGATTATCCCCTGCAGCAGCATCTCCACCTGTGATTACATGTGGTATCACTGATCTGTAACACCCTCCAACATCCCAAGGAAAGCTGGAGATACAGTGGAAAAGAATGTGCAAGTGTGTAATACCATGTCATATAAATTAAAATGACATTCAAATAATACTCCTAACGCATTCAGCAAACATTCTTAGTTTTTAATACACATCTATATGACATATAAACAGTCTTTTAGGTACTTACAGACACAGGATAAAAAGCCAAGAAACCTACAGGTGGTACCCAAAAAATTAAGTAGTAAAATTTTGTCATCATAGCAGCTCTCAAAGTAAGTACATACTCATGGTATAAAAGGACTAAGCACGACCAGGAATGGGAAAGCATCCATCTGTAAGCAAAGAACAATATATGGAATTTAAAATTTAAATTTTAAATTTGATCTGGGCCACTGGTATCTGCACGTGGACACGGCAGAAGAGACTCAAGAACATCTCAGGAACAGCATCACAGTATCAGCAAGGTTGGAAGAGACCTTGGAGACCATCCAGTCCAACCTGTAACCCAACGCCAACCCATTGTCTAAACCATGGCACTACCCACAGCACCATCCAGAACCTTGTGAGCTACACCAAGAGCTGCAATTTCCTCTAGAATTAGGCTGAGCCGAGCCAGGCAGGTCAAGAAGAGTAAAGACCACATGAAAAGGAAGTAGTAATTCGCTGTGTTTCAGACCCACCAGCTTTCCAGTCACCCTCAGGAGTGAGCTGAGGCCTGACAAGCCAACAGAGGAGGACAGTTAAACCAATGAGTCAAACAAGCTGTTGCTACAACAACCAAGCTAAAAGAGGATCTCAAAAATCGAGCCTTTAGAGAAATTACCTGGACAGAGAGGCTGTGGACACTGAGGAGCAGCTCAGGACAGCTGTAATAGTGACCACTTGTTATAGTGACCTGTCAAGTGATGGTTTCACCTCTACCGTGCTTTGTGAGCCAAACCCCTCTGGCGACTGAGAAAACTCGATATTGGAGCTCTCCCATCTCCCCTTTTACCAGCAGCACAGCACTGCACAGCTGGGGAAGGCACAGAGGAGTGGCAGCAACATATGCCAAATGCAAAAGCAATTTCCAGAATGAATGGTTCCCTACTGACCACAATTACAGTTCTCCGGGATACCAGAAATCAGCAAGGTCAAAAGCTGTGCAAAGGGAACAGCAAACAGATGAGGGTGTTCTCAGAATCCACAGTTTATGTTGATGCTGAGGAGGGAGCTCACAGCTCTAAGAATTCATCAAAGACATGATGAACCGCGAGAGGAAAACGGCTCTCCCTCCCTGCAGAAGGGACAACATTAGATGAGGGTTTCTAATGCTGAAATGCTGCCGGAGGACCCGGAGCCAATTAACAACCAACTCCTGCATTGCACGTGTGAAAGAGGAAAATGGTAATTACAGGAAACCACACACCAGCAAACTGCTGCTGAACCCACAGCCCCCACACCTGCTCACACTGTACAGTCCTGGCAACAACCAGCAGGAAATTCTTCAGCGTGCTTGGACATAAATAAATAAATAAAATAATAAATAAAAATAGTCGAGATGGCAAAAAGATTGACAGAATCACCCTGGGGTTTCTTGCTGGTAGAATATTCATTCCACTAGTAAGATATCCACCCATAGATCAGATTAAAAACCTGTCTACTGGAATGAAAACGTAGCTCAACTTATCCAGGATATTAAAGTGTGTAGTGCAGCTGACATCTGATCTGATTACTTTGCATGCAAAGCAAGAACAAAACCCAAACTTCAAAAAGGGCAGAACAAAAAGTACTAAGAGGAATCCACGTTTGAGGACTAAATACGACCACAGTGGCAATTTGAGATCAGTATCAATAAAAGATTTTATTGACTGCAAGGTGCAAATCCAACACAATTCAAAGCCGACATGTTTTAGGCTGTACACCAATCGCTTCCCACAATGGAAACCAATTTTGGAGAGGCAGAAATCAGACACCAGAGATATTCTCTGCAGCAGGAATGACACAACATATTCAACTTCTCACACAGGTTTAGAGGAATAAGCAGCTGACATCAGGAATAAAATGAAAAGGAGAAAAAAATTCAGTCTGAAACCAAGAATTATGTAGATAATACTAACTCAGTAGGTTTTGAAAGAAGTTAAAAGAAAATTGTCTTTTAATTTCCAGGGCCTGACCAGAAAGCTGCTCATCTACAAATACAAGCCTGCACCAAAAGAGTGTAAAGGGAGGATATCCACAAACTTTGGAGAGATGCTGAGCAGGCCAACTCTATTTAAAACCACCAGATTTAACAGAGAAATTAAACAGTCGTGGCTAAGCTGCTTAACATTCCACACCACAGACAATGGCACGGAAGACACAACAACAGCAGCTCAGGGGAAAGCTGCCAGTGGAAACCAACTTGGGAGAAAATGTCAAAACTCTCGGATAAAGGGATGACTGATAGGAAAAAAAATCCCCAAATTCTTCCAGATCTGGAAAAGCACACAGAGGAAAAACAGGAAAATTGAATTATACTGAAAATATCAGTTCAAGGCTACTTAAAGAGGCATTATGCTCCTTCCAACAGCAAAGAAGTTTCCTCCAGCATCAGCTTTATCATCCAGAAAGGAAGCAGCAAGAGAAAGGAAGCAGCAAGAGTCTTCCAGCTCAAAATCTAACACAAGCCCAACAAATTGAAAATGCTCTGTCTTGTCTTCAGCCACAAGGACAGGATACCCCCCCCACGTGATGCTCCCAAAGAAATCCTTAAGTGTTGTGGGGTTTTTTTTTAATTTAAGTATTGAATATTTTTAACGTGAACTGGTTGTAAAACCCAAGGCTCAGTCTCAAATCAAATGTCTCAGAAGAAGGGAGAGAAAGAATAATACAACCAACTCCTCATCAAGAAGAAACAAACCCTTGGAGCAGTGACAGAGCACAGGCTGGCATGATCTTGGTCACTGGAGGAGGGGTAAAGGGTGATGACTTGAAAGTTATTTCCAGCTTACTGTCTGGCAACGGAGGCAAAATCTGAAACTACAGCTGGACTTTTGAGTATCTGCAAAACAAACCCCCCTAGGGAGGGCCAAGTACTAAAATACGAGAAGCCACTGAATAAACAAGAGTCATCAAAATTGATGTTTCCCAGGCAGAGATGGAAGTATTTCAAATCTGTCATATTGATAAGGCCACATCACATGTGTGCCGATATCGAGATGGGTGGCCTTTGACTTATTCAAATTGTTTAGTTTCCACATTTTGAAATCATCCAAGGAGGATGTCCAGCTGTCTTCCAGTTGCATTCTTAAGCAGGTTGACCATGGTTCCAGCCTCACAGTTCACACTGAAGGAGAAGCTTCCAGCACATATTTTTTAGACTAACTTAGGATGTCAACACCAGGGAAAATGAAAAGGCCATGCCTTTGTTTCCAGAAATCTCAATTTCTAATTAGTGAGCAGACACCAGATCCAACTGGTAGCTTTCTTCTAAGATCCATGCAACCCTCAGCATTTCCACGGCTTTCAATTCCTACCCAAGCACATTTTATTTCCATGTTAATGCAAGAACGTCTTTCTTTTTCAAAACATTCTGGGCCGTTCCCTCACTAAATGGAAGCTGCTGAGGTCAGATAACATCTCTCATCGCGGAGCTGTACCAAGTGCTGAATGAGAAGGGCAGATTGCTCAGTGAAATTACAGACTGCTGTGGCACAGGGGAGTCAGTCGTGATGGAGGAAGTGCGAGATCTCCCGTCCCTCTCACATATCAGGGACGCTTTTATTTTTTTTAGGATGAGAGAACCGACTGAAAACTCTTTCTTTTCTGCTTTAACCCAGTCTTGCCCTTTTCTCCCTCCATGTCTCCTGCACTATAAAGTGGAAGCTGCAGAGCCCAGCAGCTCACATTCATCAATTGTTATTCACAGGCATCTGTGACAGGACTCCATTTCCAGCCTGTGATTATTTGTTACTGTTGGAAATTATTTTCAAATAAGGACAGGTAAAGAGCAGACCTAAGTGTTGTCTGATAAAATGATTGCTTATAAAAATGGATCAGAAGTTGAAAAAAAAAAATAGTTATCTGTGACAACACAGTGGCCCGCTTCTACAATTTATATAAGCCCCTCCAAAGATTTCCCTCTGAGCACCTCATTAAATCCGGGCTCCAAAGCCAGAATTGAGTGCATTTATATATTTCAGCTGTTGAATGCTGTCAGGACTCAAAGATAAACTACTTTTTCCAGACAATTTAGATTTTATAATATTTGTTGTCTTCACCAAAGATGAAAGACAGTTGTTGTTTCAAATCATTGCTTTGTACAATCTAGTTTGCATACATTTAACAGAGAGCCATTTACGGTCCCATCAATGTTTGGAGTGTGGCAACAGAAAGGTAAGCTGCAACTCAGTACTTTATGCTACCAGAGATTCATTTGCAGACAATTTGTTTTTTCCTGCATTCCTTCCCCAATGCCATCATTCGGGAGAAAGGAGGACTTGGTGCCAGAGTTCCTCACCTACCAAGGGTGTGCTTCAGCCCTTTCATTTTTCAGTCCCACACTTCAGAGAAGTCTTAGCAAGTGCCCCAAAAAAACCCACCAGAGTTCTGCCTCTTCCTCTACAAAACAGCATTTCAGGCCAAAATCAACCCATCAACGTGTCACACTCATTGAATAACAAGTCACAGGCAAACTTAAATGCCTTCCAAAGGACTTCAAGCCTGAAGTCGCCATCCCTGGAGGTGTTTCAGGGTCGGCTGGATGAGGCAATTAGTGCCACGGTTTAGACAATGGGTTGGTGTTGGGTTACAGGTTGGACTGGATGATCTCCAAGGTCTCTTCCAACTTTGCTGATACTGTGATACTCCCTGCACCCAATCCTCTTCCCACTGCAGAGGTCTGTGAAGGAGCTCTGGGCTGAACCACACATGCTTCAGGCCAGCACGATGGACATAAGCAGCAGGGTACCAAACCTTTTCCTTTCTGCTCCTCCAAAGCAAAAAGCAGCAGGAGGTGCAAGGTCTCGACTGTCTCAACAATCCCTCTGTAATGACACCAAACGTGAAATGATGATTGTAGGAAACCAAAGGGGAGGAAACCCCCCCGCTGCTTCCCAACTCTCCCATCACAGTTCTCTGAATAGACGACCATCCTCAGGGGAACATCCCTTCCCAAGCACTCCATCCTGGCTTCTATCTCTTGCCTGCTACTGCCCAAGACAAGGCATGGTGTCAAACTGCAGGATGCAAAACCATCTTCACTCTGCCTACAAGTGGTGGCCAAATTCCTTGCTCCTCCTCAGGAGCCTGTTAGGGCTGGATTCAGGCAGAAGTCAAGGGAAACCTCCCGTGTACCAGTCCTTTGAAGGCCCTGCTGTGTGTCCCCTCCACACCAGTGGCCTCAGAGGCATCTGGGAGCTCACGCTCCCCTTGTGTGGGGAGGATGGAGAGACCCGGCCGTGCCAGTTGCCCTTGTGTCTGACAGAGCATTCCCTGAGCCAGCACAGCCACAAACCCCTCAGAGAATGTCTCTGCAGGCCCTTGACAAGCAACACGAGCAGCTCCCGGCCACTAACGAGCCCGGCCCCGGGAGCCAAAGTGTAACATTTGATAACCTGTGAGACACAAGAGATTAACTTCTCAGCCTGAGCAGGTGCCACTGCGGGACTCTCTGTACTCAACCAAACCCTTATCTAGGCCAGTTTTTAATGTTCTTTTTTGGTGCTGCACATCTTTAGTATGAACAACTAAAAAAAGGCACAACAGCTGATTATTAATTCTTGATTTCTTTCAAGCCCAGGCTTTAAAAGAAACTCTCTTCAACCACAGGAAAAAATATTACATTCAAGAAGGTCTTCAATTTTTATTTATCCTGGGAAATATCTCAGCACTGTGATATGGGAATACCTGGATGGCATCTGCAGATCTTGAGCCCCAAAGATCTGGCTGTCCACTCAAAAGCAACAGAACCTGTTATGATTGACAACAGAACTAGGATTTTTTTCCTTTCTAGTTTATTCCATTAGAAGAAAAAATATTCCTGCTTTAATCTTCCCCCTTTTCTTAGATGGCTACTTCTCCTCTTTGATACAAAACGGGACTGGTTTGTTGTCACAGCCTAATCATGGCACTACACTGCATTTCACATTGTTTTAATTAATAGCTTACCTGAGCTACTTGATGTTTAATACTGTGAGAAGTGACTGTTGTTGTTCTTTCACAACGGTTGCTATGATATTTACAGTATATATGAAGCAGCTTCCGATAGCCTTCTCCGTATCACCCAAATATGCATTATCCTCTCTCTATACATTCCTAGGAACTGGCTCACTAAAAACAGCTGGAGGAAAGAACAGTCCTCCCATTTCCAAAAGGCAAAAAAGACCAGACAATACATTACAAAAAGAGTCTTTCTTTGTAGCAAAATGCCTTAAAAATAAAAACCCAACCCCACATGAATCTCTTCAGTGCAACACATTCACTTCCAATTGTGCTTCTGGTGCGAAGTTGCTCTCTCCATCACATGTAACCATAGAAATATACTTTAAACCATTTTTTGAATCAGAAAGATTAGTAGAAGGTTACCAACTCTAAAACACCCATCTGAAGTCGAAGACTGATAGATCTTAAGAGCTCCAATGATTTTGCTGCAATATTCTTATGCAGAAAGCCCAGCCCTAGAGGAAAAACACCCATACCCAGCAACCAATCATAATTGCTACAATTGAATATTGGTAAACAAACAAGTTAAATAAGATGATGGACAAATGAGTCTCTTTTAAAAAAATACTGATTACTAATTATTAAAAAAACCCCAATGCTTTCCTTTACTTTTTAAAATAGAATTTAGGGCATTTATTGTCAAAGTACCACAAATCTCTCAATGCCCTCTTTTCCATTTCAGACATGGACTGTCCAAGCCTCTGTTTATGCTTGACTTTTGGCAAATTCTGTGGGATGGTTTTATTTCCCCAGTTACCACAGCAGTGAAATTACTCCAACTTTTGAAAAAAAATTTCCTTTGCTTTGGCTACAAGAGAAAGTCCTTCAGCCTTCCTGTGACATTTCAAATGAAGAATCACCAAGTTGCTAAATAACAACTTTCAAATGGGATGCGCCAAAGAAAACTTCACACATCAAGGGTGAGCTGGGGAGGAGAAAGGGCTCTGAGAACAGAGGTAAATCTAACAATAAATACATATTATTACACATGCAGTCCCACTGCCAGCTGTCCACAGACCCTTAAAATTACAACCTAAGGGCTCGAATTCTTAAGTTACCTTAAAAATCTCAGCCTGATGACGTTCTTTTCTCGTCCTAAAGTTGTGCCCTACTTAAAAAACTGACTTGGCTTTGCCCCAGAGACATCTGTATTTCAGTTTTCTGGCTAACGACCACAGGGACTGGGTTGTGTTGTATGACCTCCATTTGTAGTTTGCAAAGTGCTTTGGGCTTGTTTAGAACAGGCAGATAAAAAAAATAAAATAAAAGGAGGAAAGGGGCTCTGTTTAATTGCTATGGCTTGGTTTTCAAAATTCTGATATTTAATTGGTGGGTTGGATTTATTCTTATTTTCTTTCCTGCTTGAGGGAGAAGCCTCTAAGGCACAAAATGGCCTGGATTCACAGAGAACTTGTTCCCCAGACTTCTCAGTTTAAGGTAATTTTCACAAAATGGAACATTCCATCTAGAAGAAACCAGAGTTTTAGCTTTTTTTCCCCCCTCATTCTCTTTGCCACACTCCAAGCCAGCAGCTCTAAGTGGACTGAAAACAAAATTTCCTTTGAGCAGACAAGGAAGAGAAGGTTAAAAACTCCTTTTTTCAAGAGGCTGTGCTATATTCTAGACTCACTGTGTTCCAGGCTTCTTTTTACAGACACTTTCCTGATGGCAATTAGGGTAATATGTACTTGTTTGCCACTTTCTAGAAACTAAAGCTACCTTTTTTTTTTTTTTCTTTTCCTCTAAACAACTTAGGAATCTGGTTTCTGATTGATCAGCTAAGCAATTTCACCAAGGGTTTTTACTTTTCGTTTTGCAACTCAAACATAGGTTTACACTACATTTTCTGCCCAGCTCTGGGACTTCCCAGCATTCATATTCACTCTGCTCAGATTTATCTATTTGAACAGCATTTCGTGCCCAGCAAAACTAACTTTGTCTTAAGAGTCCTTCATAGGTCAGCAGGTAAAATTCTGCTTTGATAGAAGTAAACAACAGGACACTTAAAGTCCTTCCTGCCTTCAAGGCAGTAACTGAGTTATGTATCAGGGAAGAGACAGATCAAAATTACAGACCAAGGATATATTTTGGTATCAACTACATAAATACCATTTTTTTTTGCACATTTGCTCAAACTTAAACACCCAGAAAGGAATAAAACCCCACCAGCACTACCAGTTTCACACCACTTAGAAACTAATACAAGGCTAGTAATATCTAATTTCTCCATTCCAATTTCTCCAACAATTAAGATTCTCCATCAAGTCACCACGTGCCAGCAAGACAAGTTCCCAGCTGTATCCTTGGAGGGACTAACTTAAGTCTTTAAACACTTTCTCCTGAGCTCAACTCCCTTGAAGATGCTGCAAGCAAGAGACTGGCACAGATGATGCTGTTACCTTGCCTGGATCACCTGAATTTCATCAGGACCAACCAATGCTGTGCTGCTCTTCACACCCCAGAGGGATCAGAACTCAGAGTAACTAGGACTTAGTTCCTGCCTCTTTTACCAAGTTCTGTGGTATTTTGGGCCAGGCCACAGTCTCCCTGCTGGCCTCAAATGCAATTAGGAGCAGAAATACTTCCTTAACACCTCAAAGGATAAGCTGATGGGCCAACCTATAAATAAAAGCACCATAAAAGTTCCTGTCATCCAAACGTCTCCGAGCACTTCCTTCCCCGCAAATGCACATTTTTTAGGCAAATCAGATCACATATTTCTCCAGACATTACGTTCCATGTTGCATTTTAAGAGACGCTGCTTTTCAGACTGTGTGGTGAGAATAGGAAATGGAAATAACTCGTGTCTCATCTCCTGAAACCAAAGCACTGGGAGAGACGGGGCCCATCTATTGTAGAGACACCAGCCTGCCAAAGCACAAATATTTGGGTTCTTCATTAGGTAAATTGATCACATTTCCCCCAATAAGGAGAAAGGGGCAGTTGGAAGCAGTGGTTCTTTCAGGTCGTCAGACTGGCACGTTAACAACACAGTGCAGTAACATTTTTGGTGAAGACAAATGTGATGTTAATTCGCACTGCAGACAGAGGTAGGAGCCAGAAAAAAGTATTTATTTACACTCTCTCATATTGCACTCAAAACAGAAGCTCGGGGAAGTTGATATTTTTGTTTAAAACCAAGTGTCAAGCTTTTCCCCAGCCGAGAAGGCTGAGGAAGCTGGCTGGAAGCAGCAGCAGCAGCACTGAGGCAGCCAGAGCCCAAAGTTTCATCCTGAACTCACACCAAATGTAGCAGCAGCCCTCCATCCAGTGCAACCACAGACTGACACAAGGGTGGGTCTCTCTAAACCGCCTCTGCATTTTTTATTCTGAATTGTAGATGAATTTTCCTTATGCCCAGTCTAAATCCTTCACCGTTACGCCCTGTCCTGACATTACCAACCTTGGTAAGAAGCTTTTCTCTAAGGCTGCAGGAGGGTCTCTCCAGAGCCTTCTCTTCCCCAGGCTGGACAACCTGAAGTATCTCACCCTGTTCTCGCACAAAACGTGTTCCAACCCCCTGACCACTTTCAGGTCTGTGTCTCTCTCATACTGAGGATCTCAGAATTGGGTGCAGCACTCCAGGTCGGGTCTCATAAGAGCAGAAAGGCAGAACCACCTCCCGTGACCTGCTGGCCACATTTCTTTGGGTGCAGCCCAGGACAACATGGACTTTCTGGGCTGCAAGCAACACACCACTGAGCCACATCCAACTCTTCATCTCCACAGGTGCACTGACACTGGTGATGGGCCCAGCCCACCCCCAACCCTTGTGCTTGGCCTTGAACTTCACGAGGTTAACAACAGGGAACAGGTCCTCGACACCAACTGGCCAAGAGAGACACTAACCCAGCTTATGCTCAGTGCCCACAGCAGGGCAATCTATTTCTTCCTCCTGTCTGTGCAGGCACCCCGGGGCCAGGAGCTTAAACTTAGATGTCTGAAGTCAGCAGAGATGATTATCCCACCCTCACTGCCTCGGGTGCAAGCAGCTTTTATTTTAAGAAAGGTGATCAATGCTAGAATGTGCTTGAGTCACCATCGCCACCCAGCAAGGGCTCCTCTCAAATTCTCCTCTGGACCTCCAGCGCTGCCACAGGCCTCCCCCAGCCTGTCTGTGCCCCCTGACATGAGACAGGATTGCTGCCTTGTGCATCCCTGTGACCAGTGCCTGCTTCACCAGGATAAACCACCTACAGCTGGGGCTGAACGCCAGAAAACCCTTTTTTTTTTTCTTTTTTAAAAGTATTTTTGAGATCTGTCAGCTACAAAACTGTAAGCATCATTTATGTAGTGTTTACCTGAGGCAGCAGAGCAAGGGAGCAGGCTCTCAGTGATACACAATTTTGAAGCACATCCCTTACGCCTAGTGATACTTGCATACTTCCATTTCTTGTAGAAGTTTAATTTCTTTGCCAATTACAGAGAAATACATGCTTTCCCCAGGCAGGACACTGGAATCTGAGCTTGTGTGCAAACCACAGACAGCTAAAAGACTACTCCATAATAATATTAGTGAGATCAGCCAGGATGACTTGGTATATCTGCAAGACTTCATTCATGCAGAGAGGAACAGATTCCAGGTCCCTTTATTCCTCCAGGTATGGCACCAAACTAAGTCAGTCTCAAGAGTTAAGTAGGACATAGACGGGCTTGCTCCTGCTGAAGGTTTGGGTCGGTGTGAGCCCAACAGGAGCTCAGCAGGGAGAGGTGCTGGGGTGCAAAGGTTAAAAGAAAAATGAAAATAGCAAGAGTTCTCGTTGAGACTTAGTACAGAACTAACCTGAAAAATGGCTAAAATCTAGTCAGAGCAGGCTGGATGGCTGGTGGGTCACCCTCCCTGGGCATGGTGAGAGCACCTGAACCATCTCTGAGGAGCTCCTCGCACCAGCAGCATCTCCTGTGGGAGCAGCACAGCAGACTCACATTTCCACATCCTACTTCCCTCAGCCAAACCCACCCCCACACCTGCACTGCTCCGGGCTGTTACTCCCCCACACCAGCCAGCAATTTGCTGTTTTAATCCTGCATCTTCACAGGTATTTCTGATCATTTCTTTTGGCTTCACACTACTCAGGGGAGGAGGTGAGGGAATAAATCTGCAACCTAAATTGCGAGTGAGTGAGGAGGACACTCGGGCTGGGATTGCTGTTACCACTTAGGAAGCTCCGTGGCAGGTGGAGCTGTCATTAATCACACACAGTGACGAGCTGCAAGCTCTCACTCATGCTTTGTGATCAAATTCTGCACTAATCAGGAGCTTCAGAGCAGGCTGGCCGTCCAACAGAGTTAAAAACTGAGAGAGTATTTTCCTTAAGCTTCCTTTAATATTTAGTAACAGAGATGGTAAACATACTACATGAGAAAAGGCACAGCCACACAACAGGCTGGACTGGTTTCCATCGTGCATATTAAGTTCTTAAATGGACCAAAATTTGTCTTTTATTTTTAATGGCACAATAATCAACACTCCTTTTTCAAACCTGTATTAGAGCTGCACTTATAGAATTTGAAGTATCTTTAAAAAAACCTTTAAAAAAGTGGCATGTTCTTATAAATAAAAGTTGCAATAAAAATATTTTTGTCAAGCCAGTAACAAGAGATCTTTAGCTGTAATTTCAAGGTGATTATTTATGTCAGGAATCACAACACACAAATGCACAGTTAACAAGTTACATGTTAAAAGGCTTTTAGTTGCCTCAGGGGAGGGAGAACACACTGCTCTCAATGGAAGGCCACATCTGTAATCTAACTGAAGAGTCCGAAATTGAGTGACTTAAGATTCATTACCAGCTTACTTACAAACTTTAATTTCGGCTACTTAGGTCTATATAGGGAACATAGTAACATAATTAAAGGAGAGGATCACACTGATTGCAAAAGGTTGTCTTCCCAATTGGGGTTTTTAGCAAGTCACATTAACAAGTTGTAGGTTAAAACCCTCTGAAATACTCTTGAGTGGCCAGTCACCTACTCTTCTTTCCACCTAATTAAATTAAAGCCCTCCTCCAGTGCATCACGTCCTCCTGTTTTGGGCGACGTTTGCTACAGGGTTGGAGGGGTTTTTATGACATGCAAAAAGGATGAAGAACAACAAAAATCTATGGTCATACAGCAAGGAGAGTAACAATGACATTGGGGAAGTGCCTGAGGGAGTTCATAAGCCAACAAGTTACCAAGAGATGCCAGAGGAGCAAAATGTCTTAACTCATTTCTGGGATGAAGTTGCCTTAGGCCTCCCATAACCTGCTTTTGGGACCATCTACAATCCAACACTGATGCAGGTTTCTACATGAAGCCTCTGAAATTTATGCAGGCTCCCTTCTGCTCTGCAGAACTCCAATTAGTGCCTAATCAATAAGTTTATTTGCTTGCCTAAAAGTATGATCCAACTCCTGGTTTACGTGGGAAGCATTTTGAATGAGGGAGGCTGATGCAGGTAGTGTTTTCTGGAAGGTAAATTGTTCTTGGAAGCTTTCCATTAAGAGACAGTGG
Source organism: Pitta sordida (assembly GCA_013390025.1). NCBI lineage: Eukaryota > Metazoa > Chordata > Aves > Passeriformes > Pittidae > Pitta > Pitta sordida. The sequence goes on along the minus strand of WEKX01013606.1, from coordinate 187,809 downwards.
AAACTCCACCACTAACTCTTAATTAAGTGCTCTATTGCTTTGGGTTTGCTTTTAATTATTTTTCTTTGTAGATAAGTCATTAATAATTGAGTATCTGCTTGCCTGAGCCATGACACTGGGAATGCACCAAGCAGAAAACCAGTGGCAGCTGTCCATCCCATCAGGGCTTTAGAGGGGTCTACAAGGCTTCTGCTCCTCCTCATTTTAATCAGTTTTCCCTCACCCTCTAAAATAATCATCACAGAGAGGCTCGTGCTTCGAAAACAAACTCAAAACTGTTATTCTTCCACGAGTAAAACAGCTCAACAGACGGAAAAATATTTTCAGAGCCCCTTTTCTGGTCAGCTGTTTGCTGTGGTGATTTGAAACAGCCTCATGGAGGAGACAGGCCTGCAGGGCTGAGGGAAGATGCCTCAGTCATTTCCAGCAGCTGTATCGTTTGACAGAGTTAATCCAAACGTTATCTATTCCACCCAGCGTGCAGCTAATCTCATCTAGAGCAGCACGCAGGAAACATTCAACAGTGCAAACATGATTAGCCACATAGGTGGAGCTTTGCATGCAATTGTTTTGGGAGAGAGATTGAACAGCGCCACAGTGACAACATGGCCTCCCTCTCCACATCTGTCTCACAAACACTTCAGACCAGGCTTCAACCTTGCCAGCTGCAATTTTCTTCCACTCCTTGCTGAGATGCGAGCTCATCGTGCATCAGTTATGGCAATTTAATGAAGAGGAAAAAAATGTTAATGGAAGTATCTGCTGTTTGTTATGCTTTTGGCCAGTCAAGCACTAAAGAATGCTTAGGTAGCTTCCTAAAAGCTATAGAGTACACACATGCTAGGAACAAAGAATACCATTGCCACCTAACAAGAGACACAGTAAACCACGATTCAAAAGCCTCAATCAGCCCCGGAAATTAGGCAAACTGGTTAAATAAAACACTCCAGGCTTCGACTTGGGAATACCCCAGAAATACAGGAGAAGTGAAAGACTTCCTTCCAAGAAGTTCGACCGTGGTAAGGCAAAACCCAAGGAGTTTCTAAGTCAGAAATGAAAAGAACAACAAGTGCCCCTTCTGCAGCTGTGTGAGGTGTGCCCATCTCTGGCAGCTCTCCTCAGGTTTCTCAAATTACTTTTGTAAACAGCCTCCAAAGGGCTGGATGGCATTTAGCTCAGCCCAGCTGAGGCAAGGAGGTCAGTCCATCCAGCCCCGTGGTGCCAGCAATAAGCCTCTTGGCACAGCCACTGGGGAAGGAGATATTTCCACAAGTATGAGCAGCTTTTTACACGGTGAACTTGTGCATTTAAGGGCTGTTCCCAAGGCCCAGCCAACCTCTACCCCGAGGGCTGGCTAAACACCATCCAGATCTCAATCATCACAAAACAGGTTGTGCTCACCTCCCCAGAAGGAGGCAAGTGTCTCTGCAGCTGTGAGCAGCCCTGTGCTGCAAACCGACTGGAAAATATTAAATAAAAAAAGATTAAAAGTTCTCAAAGAGGATTTAAATACAGGCAGCAAGTCAGCACTTCACTTCCTACAATCCTTTCTGAGAGATTAGGGCATAAGGGCTCAATACCTTGAAAGTAAAATAGCTACAAAGAACGTTGATTTTCCTTCCTAGAACAGTGGCCGCAGCAGATAAGAGGCACAAGTACTTATGTTTTAAAACTGAGTAAGTATTTAAGAGATACTGTCAGTGCAAGTATTCAGGTGACACAGTCAACATCACACATATATTCTTAAATAAAAATCACCCAACTTCTAACTGGAGCTTGGGTCTTTTTATATTTATTACTTAATTTTGTGGGACTTCAGTAAATATATATATATATACATACCCATATAGAACCATAAATACACGTAGGTGTTTATATAAGCATTCAAATATATATATATATATATATGTGTGTGTATATCCACAAATACAAGTTAATATCAATGATGTCTCTGCAATGTAAAACCAAGTCCTGGAGCAGACTGACATCAAAAGGGTTTCAATGCAAACAAATCAGTCTCCTGCCTGAATTTTCACAAAAACAAATCTCAAAGATATTAATGCCCACCGCTTTAATGCTGTTGCTTATGACAAAAAAGGGCAGGAATAAAACACAGCCTGTACTCTTACAGGACAAATGGGACATTTGTCTAAGATAGGAGGCAACTGCAGGCTCTGAATGTCCAGGGAAAATATTTGAAGGGTTGTGCCAACCCAGCGTGGGCACTTGTCCCTGGGCACTTCCATGATGCCCCCGCCCTTCAAACTGTGTCATCAAAACTCCAATTCCCTTCCCCACTCGTGCCGCAAATAAAATAAAGCGGGAATTACACATTCCCTCTGCCATCAGACTAAGCCTGAGGCAAAGAAGTTCTAAGATACCTTAATCCTTTTGGCTGCCTTCCGTCACGCTGTGCCTCCTCCTCCCCGCTCACAGCTCTCCCCTATCACTCCACAATAATGCCAGCTGGCCTCTCTTAGCCAGTGGGGATTTTTTTTTAAAAAAATAAAACCCTCACAAATCGTGAAAAAATAAAAAAAAAAGGCAGGAAAAACAAACCCTTGAATATAATATTTCATTCATGGGCTGGTTCTTACCAAGTTGTGACTCGTGTAATTAATCATAATTCAAGTCAGCATAGCACACGAACCATTATTTAAACATTTAAAAACAAAGTCGGTTGCTGGCTCCTTACAATGCTGACATATTTAACACCCAAAACAAATCCTTTTACCGCTGTCTTTAAAACAAAGGCACACATTTTTCTGGGAGCTGAGATCTCATTTTGCAGCACTCCCTCCACCCTCCTGCAGGAAGGCAGCTATTTTCAGTACTTCACAATTATGAAAAAGTGTTTTTACTGGATGGAAAAAAAAAATACTTTTAGTTGCATATCCAGTTGTTGACAATCCCCTTACGACACTCAGTAAGGATTTTCAAATAATAGGGGGGAGGGAACTTGGGGGAGGGAGTAGAAAATGGATAAATATTTCCCTCCCACCCACCATGCAAGATTAGGAAGGGGCAGACTTATTTTAGCCAATTTTCTTCTACTACCAGTAGCTCTTTGAATACATTTCCTAGTGGTTAAACTACCATTCCTCCAGCTTCTTTGCTCACACTGGCAACTATTTATTTAGGCATTCTGTCACCATGGGAAGAGCAGATCTCTATTCTCTGCTTCTGGAGCCAGTATGTTTATTTTACATCCAATAGGGCACAATCATGTAGAAATAAAAAGTTGTGGGAGGGGGTAGAGAGCAGAAAAGCAGGAACAAGCCACGCACTCCTGCTGATCAACTCAAAGCACACAGCAAGGTTTAAATGACTGTGGAAAAGTCCCAACTTGATATTCCTGGTACAGGAGTTTAAAGCATAATTTTAGGAGACCATCAGTACCACGCTCAATTCTACAGGTTCTAATAATTTCCTCAAAGTTTGGTCTCAGTTTTGGTTTTAATTCACACAGAATAAATTCGGGTAAAAAAATTAAAATCCCACAGACAGGAACTGTGTGCCCCAAGTGAGTGGGTTTTTGGAATCCCAACTCCAATGACTTTCACTAGAACTAATCCCAATATAATATTCTTGCAATTATGTTCCTCTTCAATGTTTAAAGTTTTTAACACCAGGAACAGAAATCAAAGCCCAGCTGAGTCCAAAGTGGTGACAAAAGGTTGGTGCTACCTCAGTGCACACTCAGAAGTGTTTCAAAGAGAGGATACAAGCTGCATCAGGGGAGGTTCAGGCTGGATGTTAGGAAAAAACTTTCACAGAGAGAGTGATTGAAAAGACCATTGAGATCATGGAGTCCAACCTGTTACCCAACACCATCTTATCATCCTAATCATGGCACTAAGTACATCCAACCTCTTGTAAAACACCTCCAGGGACGGTGACTCAACCACCACCTCCCTGGGCAGCCCATTCCTGTGGGAAATCACTCTCTCCGTGGAAAAAGTTTTTCCTAACATCCAGCCTAAACCTCCCCTGGCACAGCTTGAGATTCCTGCAGCTTTTCAGTACCTGAAGGGGGCCTGGAAGAAAGATGGAGACAAATAATGTAAGAAACTCTCTCTGGGGCAGGAATATTAACCCAGCACCCAGCTTTGCTGATCAGCCTTGCTACCCCACATCACTGACCAACCTGCTTTGCCACAAGTCCTAAAATTAACTGCTGCCTCCTCTAAAACCACTGGAAGTACTTCAGCATTTTAGAGTGAGGCTGTAATACCCTGGAAATAACAAGTTCAGCATCAAAGATAGCTATCTGTAATCTTCCAAACCTGCCAGCAGTTTGCAACTAATGGCACACTGGAGACTAAGCACAACCAACTCCTTCAGTCTGGTTTGGCTTATTTTATTTCTCTGTATAAAGAAACTTCTTAAAAAAAAATAAATCTATCACTAAATGTATATGGCAATCATATTCCCAGTAGGAGTTTGCCAGGACTTAAAATAAATTTATTAGGAGAACAATCCAGATGAGAAATCTGTAACTAATGAGTATTAATAAAAGCACCAACTCTATGCCAAGCTTACCAGAATCACTGTCCTGACCTCCTCATTTCAGTCCTGCTTGGTGAAGCAAAAAGACGTAAGAGTGGCATAATTTGTGTTTTACTGTCACCCAAAAAACCTGCTGAGATGGCCAGGAAGGCACCAAAATGGAACTGCAGAGTGCTAACACAACACCACAATAGAATCTAATTAATGCTCACTAAGGAGTGGGAGATGAACTGTTAATTGGTTATGTGGAAGCAAGCAAACAAGTTAATGTACCAGAAACTGCGTTTTGTTCACTTATTTTGACAAATGTAGTTTGCTTTTAATTATGATACTTCCTAGCAGACTCACTGGCTTATTTTGCTGAGGTTTGCTCAACTCTCATTGCCATTTCACTTTTCCTCAAAGGTATTATTAAACAAAAAAAACCCAACAACCAACCAAATAAACCCAGCACAATAATAACAAAAGAAACTGGTCCAAACCCACGGATACAAAAGATACTGGCTGCCCTCTGTCATTAAAAATTATAAATAAACAGTAAAAGACCTCAAGAAACTTGCTTGATGGATGCTCCACTGAATATCCTTGTGGCGAAGGATCCACCACTGCCACTTCATGGTGCTGGAGACGTTTTCACCTCAGGCATCTCTCCAGCAGGACTGACACCTCATGGCAGAACAGATTCGGTACCCACCTGTGCTGCTGATTTCCCTCTCAAGCTAAACACGTCCAGCTGGGTTCCAAAGGAGATCCCTTCCCACAAAGTAACATATTCCAACATTTTCCTCAGACTTCCATCAGAGATTTGACAAGTCCTTCAATAGCTGAAGTCAGCTTTCCATCACTGGGAGTTTCCCTATTGCCGCCCTGCATTCCGTCACTGTTTGAAATGTTGCTTAACTGCTCAACTTGCCAGAAGTGGCCCAAACCAGTAACACACAACACTTCTAAAAACATTCAGCACTTTCTTTTTTAAGTGTGTCACAGGCTCTTTTGGACTGTCAACCCCCTTTTTAAGGGGTACTTTCTTACAGGGTTAAACTACTGATTTTAGTTTGATGGTTTGGGTGGGGAAGGGGGTGTTAAATCAAAAGCAGTTAAATCCATAACCACAAGCTTTTACAGGATGGTATAATCCCTGAGCTCTCTCATGTTGAAAGCACAAACCTTCATCTCTTAGGAGAGATACAGGTAAGAGCTTGAACAGACAAATTATTAACATTAGCCAGGGAAAAAGTAAGAGCCCAACTTCAGGGTTTGGCTCCCGTGTTGTGGAAAGATTGTGGTCTGGAATCTGGAGCTACCAAACAAGCACATAATTTGGCACACTCAGCTCTGCTGGTTGGGCGAGGTGTCACTGCCAACCGAAACAAGTAGGTCACTTCAAGAAAAGCCGCCCTATGACAGCCTCTCAGTCTAGTTCTCAAGTGCCAGCCAAATACCAAACCCAGCAGACTTCTCATTCCTAAACAGCCAAAAAGGGAATTGGGACCTCACGGCGTCTTGATCCTCGGGTCAGAGCGAGTCCTGCCAGACCACAGCAGGGTTAGCATGGTTAGAGGAAGGGAAAAAAAAAGGTGGCCCACTCAGTTTGTCAGGAATTTCCACTACAGGGGTGGGGCACTTCAGTTTTCTGCCACAACCACACTGAAAGCTCAAAGACTTGTCCTACAATCTGCATAAGCGCAGCCATGACTGATGGGGAGAAAGCCCATCAAGGCAAGAACTAGGAGGGGAGACAGTTCAAGGAAATAACTGGGAAAGGGAGGTAACTGGCAACGCACTGGAAGCATGGTCAACCTCTTTAAGAATGCAACTGGAAGACAGCTGGACAGTCATTTCCTTCCTGGATGATTTTAAAATGTGGAAGTTAAACAACTTGAATAAGTCAAAGGCTCAAGGACCTAACATATCTTAGAAACAAGAGAGTTGCTACTTCTTCCTCTCTTGAAGCCTTTCAGAATTGCATAAGCAACACTGCAGCCTACCTTTGCCTGGAAGTCACCTATTCCATGAAGGAAGGTTTGCTCTCTCCTTCTCCCATTCTGCATAAGCCAAGTTCTTCCTTTGAAACTGAGGCAGAGTCTCCCTCCAGCCCAGCCGTGGCCACATCCCTCTCTCAGCAGCTGGCAGCCCCAGGTGCTGTGCAAGGACTGCTGCATCACCAAGGCAGCACAGGAACTACCTGGCAGCTGCCACAGCAGATTATCCTCTTAATTCGCCTTTAAGTGCAAACAAGAAAAGCTCTATCATCTCCTTCCTACACATCCCACCTTCCTCTCGTGGCTGTTTCCCTTCCGGACAGTGCTTCAGGATTTCCAAAACTCTCCTTGCTCCCACACCTGCTGCTTATATCCCTTATCTCTGCAGCAGCATTACCTCCTGCTGCTCTGAGCTGGGTCTGAGCCTCGGCTCTGTCCTATCCCAGTCTTTTCTGTGCTACGAAGAGGGTGTCTCACAGCTGTTTCTGGTGTTTGGGCATCAGGCACCCAGAATGGTGTAAAGGGCTTTTCTTACCTCATAATTTGCTGTTTACATGAGCAAACCACCCCCAGCTGTAGGTAATACAGGGTAATCCCCACAGCCATGAGGAGTGCCCACCCAGCCTGGTTCTGACAGACCACGGCACTGCACACAAGTCCTTCAGCTCCACTCACTGCTGTGCCCACCCACAGACTCCCTGCACGGCACTGGCACCAGAGGTGTGACCTTGCACTGCACATCACTTAATCAATGTTCTTGCCTGATGGCTCCTACTCCCCAACCCTGCAAGAGGTATCAGGCAGGAGCAGCTGCCCCAATTCAACTACTCCCACCCAGCAAAAATCAGCTAAAATAACCCCTACCCTTTAAGACCCTGTGGCAGTAACCTGTGCTAACATCCCATAATCACCAAAGCCCATCATGGATGGCTCTTCCACCTTGCCTAAGCCACTGACACCACCTAACAAACCTCAACCTCCAGCCTCCAAGGAGGCTGTTGCAAGGTTTTCCTCACATGAACTCCCCTGTGCTGATTTCCAGGCAGTTCCAAGCCAACCTTTATCACAAGCTTAGGAAAACCTCCCTCAGTCCCAGCCTTGAAAATAATTCCTTTGCCTGCAAGGGCTCCATTCCACAGGATTTCTTGCTCCTCCTCTGCCCACTGTGCTGCCCCAGCTCCCTGGCACGGTCTGGGGGGGCTGTGAGCCATCACAGAGCCACGCTGGAGCAGAATGAGGATATTCCTCCAGCAGCCCACCCTGCCCTATGGGCCAGTCCACAATGGACATAAAGAACAGGCCAAAAATAACGCGGCAAAATTCAAGTGCCGGAAGCCACAGGCACTGTTGTGGCAGCAATACCATGAAGGTTTCTTACCCCTTTTGCCTTTAGAGGGGGGAAAAAGAGCCATAAAAACTGTCTTGTCTCCATCTATTCTATGATGATCATGGGGTGTCACTGCTGCCACTACAGCCTGCTGGAAGCACAGGGACACCTTCACCTCCCCACTGCAGCCACCCCTGAGGGCAGGTCACCTCCAGCACTGCCCAGGCACAAACCAACAGCACCAGCCCGCAGGACACATCATTGGAGCCCAGAGAGAAATGTGCCACTTGCAATTTCTGCCACCAGAGCTGGGAGCGCATTTGATGTGCAGAGCCTCGGGCAAATCCCTTCTCCTCAGCCTCCCCCTCCACACAAAGTCTGACACGAGGCACTGCAGAAATGCAGGAAGGGAAGGCGAGGGCCAGGCACGATCGCCTCGGATTTCCTGGAGATGGTTATTTATTCATTCTCACGGTGTTTCACTGAGAAGCCTCAACTGTGATAAAGGTCCAACGACTGCCAACCGAGTATTTGCTTTAATCACATTTGATGTTGTTCTTAAAGCTGCCTGCCAGCTTCTGCAGTCATTTGATTATATACAAGTATTACTTCAAAGCAAACAAGCAGTGGATGCATTTTTATTTGTTTGTTTCTGTGTTTATAAGTGATATTTTCTTAGAATTTGCAGCGTGAAGGAAATGCATAAGTACTGACTTATGTTTCGATCTAATTTTCATGAAAATTGAATTAAAAAAAAAAAAGAAAAATACCAGCCAGCTAAGTCCTTCCTACCCCCCAGTAATTAAGTTCCCGTGAAGAGGGGGAAAAAAAAAAAAGAAAAGAGAAACAAAACCTTGCCAGTCAGCCAACTTTGTTTAAAGTATATTTCATAAATCAGCACAAACGAACAGAGAAGCAGAAGCCTTGAGGCAACTGCTCAGACACCTGAGAAATGACAGCCAGAAGCCAAAGCCAGGGAGGCAGGTTGGGTTTGAGGGTTTGTTTTTTTGAGGTTTTTTTATCAAGTTTTTAAAAGAAATTCAACTTCACTCATTATAAAGGCAAGACAGGAAAATAGGAGGGACAGAGATGAGGCCCAGCAGCAGAGAAGAGCATCGCCCAGCTGGGGGAATCCAACACAAGCCTGTCAGCACTGAAGATGCCACTGCTGTGGCCTGAGCCAACAGAGAGCTCCGGGATTGTACAGCTTGTCAAACAGAGAGGGCATGTGCACAGCCAGTCATGCTGCTCATACTCCCCCTCCTCCTCATCCTCAGCTGCTCTTGAGAGTGAAAACAGGAAGAGACACAAGTTAGTGTCTAGTCCTAAGGACAGCAAAGGAACAGCCAGACTTCCCCCTCCTGCCTTGGCAAAGGAAGGAAAACTCTGTGACTGCAGAACCCTGGATGTGCACATGAGAAATGAACATCCACCTCTGAATTTCTTAACATCAGCCTATCAGCAAAGACAGAGTAAAATCCAGTTCGCAATCCACAAAATGTCTTAATCTGCAAGAGCACTCAGGAGAGCCAGTGATCTGAGCCAAAGGGAAACAGCCATCCTTGAAATAAAAAGAGTAGATGGAGTCATTTCATCTCAAGGAGAGCAATCCAAAACTTTCAGTACTTCAGCTCAATTCATACGGGCATTATTCTGGAGAGGCCGTGGAGAACCCTAAAACAACTGCTCAGTGAAAACAACACTAAGAAACCTTTAATCTGTTAGCCTGAGCAATAATGCAGTTCTGAAGTGCCACTATCAAATCACCAGTATTGCTTCCTTGCTCTCTGCGCCAGGCACCCAAATCCAAGGGCTCTGAGAAGGCTCAGAGGACTCGAACAACAGTATTTTGGACGTGGGGAAGCTTATTTGGAGGCAGACTGAAGGCTGGATATCAGACTTTAGAGATGAAATAAAAACATAAAATCACAGCTAGCAGAGAGAAGTCATAACTTCGGTTTCTCTCTGTCTCATAACAAAGGGGAATTCAATAAAAGCTGCAAGTTACAGAACTGATAAAAACAAGACAGCCTCAAAAATGTCTAACCAGACTGCAGAGCTTGAAGCCAAGGCCAAAAAAAGAAAAGCAAGAATTGCTCCAAAACAGGCACATTCATATGATTAAGGACATCAAAAGATTTAACAGCGTACGATAAAATAATCTCGGTACACAATATTTAACTTCTGAGATAATCCCTGAAAGGTACTGCGAGACAAAGGTATTGACAACAGCCCAAATCAAAACATCTTTTCCCCTTTTATAAATGGTTGGCCCTGGGAAGTGCTGGATGTAGGTGCTTGGTTAGATGGCCCACAAGTCTGGCAGCTCCACAATAAGCCTGTTTTTAAGCTTCATTTAGCCCTTGAAAACAGGGAATATTTTTTTTTCTGGAAAACACCAAGTTCACAAATACTTTTTAAACAGTATCACACGAACTTAGATTCAGACAACACCCACATGATCATATTTTCCATCTTCTTTCTGAGGGCACAACTGGACCAATAATATCCACAAGACGAACAAGCGTATCAGTTCACCACCTCAGCTGCTCAAGAGGGTATAAAAACTGTAATACCAAATAACTGCATCCTCAAAATATATCCAGTTCTCCAGAAGCAGAACTCACTTGCTGTTTCCCAAAATAACATTTTTTTTGGCAGTCTTAAACCCTGTCAAATTCCTGTAATGCTTACAATAACAAACAATACACGCAATCAGCACCATATAAAAAGCTACTTACTGTCAGTGCAGAGCCTACGAACCAAAGTATGTAAGAAACTCCTGGGTTTGGTTTTTGTTTGTTTGTGTTCTTGTTGTTTGGTTGGTTTATATATTGAGGGTTTACTCATCAGCTATGCCACATACCCGTCCATACAACTGATTTTCCATTTGCAATAGATCAAACTCATCAGGAAGAAGTTCAGACTGAACAATAGGAAAAGGTTCTTCCCAGGGAGGGTGGCTGGGGACTGGAACAGGCTCCCCAGGGGAGCTGTCACAGCACCAAACCTGCCAGAGCTCCCAGAGCATTTGGACAACCCTCAGTCGCACATTTCAGTCTGAGGGAGCCCTGAGAGAAGCAGGAGATGGACTCGACCATCCTTAGGGGTCTCTTCCAATTTGAGACAGTCTGTGGTTGTCCACGCTGCACCCACCAGCACCATAAAACACCCACTTTCCATCAGGAGACTCAAAGCCATGGGTGAGGGGAGAGATGACCCAGGGAGGAGGTACTGCAGCTCTGCCCCTGCAGTCAGGCTTTGCAAGTCTCCACCTCCATCAAACACTAGAAAAAGCTCCCAAACCAACCATCACTCCTGTGTTGGGTTCCCATGGCCAGGTTTTGGTAGTTGGCGGGGGGGATACAAGGAGCACACGCTGCAACTTTTCCTGGCAGGACTTGTGACCCTGTGAGGGACCCACACGGGAGCAGCCTGCGCCTGAAGGACACTGCACCCCATGGAAGGGTGACCCACATTGTGAAAAAGTGTTGCCTGTGGGATGGGCTCATGTTGGAGGAGGTTGTGGAGAACTGTCTCCCACAGGAGGAACCCCACACCGGAGCACAACTCATGGTGTTCCTGCCACCTCTCAGGGAAAATGTGAGATGAAGCAACCATAACCCCCAGTCACTGTGGGGGAGGAGGTAGAGCTGGAAAGAGGGGACTGGTGAGGTGAAGGTGTTTTTAAGATCTGGTTTTACCTTTTATTATCCTGCTCTGATTTTGTTCATAATAAATTCAATTAATATCCCCAAGCTGAGCCCGTTCTGCCCATGATGGCATTTAGTGAATCCCCCCTCCTGGTCCTTAACTCATGAACCTTTTGCCATATTTTCTCCCCCTTGTCCACATGCAGAGGGAAGCGACAGAACAGCTTGGGTGCATGCCTGGGATCCAGCCAGTGCCAACCCACCACAACCCCTGGCAGGGGACAACTTTTCCCCCTTTCTGCTCCTTCCTAGTTTGCATCTGCCTACAGAGTTCCCCTCTCCGCACACTCCCTGCCCTGAGGGAAGCTCTGCACCAACAGCGGGCTCTGCTGCTCCCCAAGGAAGGGCTGGTCAGACAAAAATGTTGGAAACAGCCTGTATCAAAATTAAAATCACACGGATTTTCCTCCACTCTGCTCAAAGCTGGGTGCCCTGAAAGCACCCAAGTTTACTCCTCAGGCACATGCTGCCAACTCCTCTGAGTAGTGATGGACGGGCTGAGGAAGCATAAGAACAATAACAAAATCGTGAAGTTGGTGGAGGTTTTTTTGTTTTAATTAGGTCGTCTTTGGATTTTTTTTAACTCCTTTCTCTGCTCAAAAATGGATTTCAAGCAAGGTCACCTGGCTCCAGTGCAACCATTCCTTCCCCCTCCCCCCCTTCAAAGGTGCCTTAAATCAGCCTTGGAGATCAGACTAAGCAGCAAAGTAAGCAAAAGGTGATAAGTAGCTGCTTTTAATATGAAAGGCTTCTGCTGAAGCACATTAAAATACTGATTCAAATACAGGATAATCAGCATTTTTATAAGATTTCATTCTGGTTCGGGCTACTTCTGTCAAAAAGCACTCGGGGGGCAAAGAGCTCAGAGAACTCTGCCACAGACCTATATGCCACACTGAGAATATATCGAAATTAAGTAGGGTTTTGCAAATACTTTGGGAGTAAAGGAATTGTCTCTGAGACAACAACAATAGTGCTAATAAGTTAGCACCAAGATACGAACAGCAGGCAGGTCAAATCCTAAAGTCAACCTGTAGGAAGCTTAGATCGGAGCTTGTTTGAGAGGCCTCAGATGGTCCTTGCTGATGAAATGAGAGGAAGCAGTGGAAGGTATTCCCAGAGTAACAGCAGGGAAACCAGACTGCAAGGTTCTCCTGCTAACATGACTTACTACAGCGTTGCAGGAGCTTTGCACTGCTGCAATAGTTGCAGATTTCACAGATTTTTTTTCATCCTTCTCACCTTCAAATCCTCTCTCCCTCAGAACAGCGTAGTGCTGCCATCTACTTTTTTATCCTAACAGGTTTGGGGTTTTTTTATCCTAACAAAGTTCTTAGCAGACTAACTCACACACTCCCTCGAGTCTCCACTTGGGTCCCCACACTTACATGTGGTCCAGCTCATCGCCAGGCAAAGTCAAACCCAAAGGAAACAAAATACAGAATCAGAGCCAAAGTCCTCTTAACGCTAATTTACACTTAAGCCCTCAAATATTAATAAAATCCCACAACTCGCTCAACTCTTAACCACAAGATACCTTTTACAACCCTTAGAGGTACCAAACCAGTAAATTCAGGTTATGACAAAGTGGCAAAGACACAGGTCTTTATCAAATCATCTGGACAGCTCTGGAAAGCAAATCGATGCAGCTAAAAATGTTATTCAAAGTATCAGCCCTACCGAATTAATAAAGCTCTTTTATAGGTCACTTATTTGCACAGACACTAACACTGCCGGAAAAAAGAAAATATTTCCTGGCTGAAAGATACATCATCTGAATAAAGAGGCTGAAAAACACTGAGGCAGTTTACCAGGAGACTGCCTGCTGCTACAGGTACTTCTGCCAAGCAACAGACACACTCTGAGTAATTCCCATCTTTACCCAGACACAAACTCAACACTGGGCATAATCCCAGGTGGTGGAGCTGCACGCCTGTGGGTGCCCAAATCTCCACACAAACCATCCACAGGGTGTCCCACAAACATGCAGAGGGTGTCCCACACAACCAGGATGGCTTTTGCCACTGCTCTGCCCACACAGCCCAGCACAAGCTGTTCACATCCCCTCTTTGGTCTTGTGTCACCTCAGGCCTCTGCTGAGGCTGCAAACGAGTCATGGGGGCTCTGGTGGAGCGAATGGATTTGTCCATGGGGAACAGAAGGGAATTCATCACATTGTAGGTGCTGTATCAGGCTGAGGGAAGGTCACACATCTGAACTGGGGCAGCCCAACCTTCAGCACAGACGCCAACTTCGCAAGGAAGCGCCCTGAAAAGCAGCAAGAAATGCTATTTTCAGAAGCAGATTTCCACCCCCCCCCCCCCCCCTGTCTTGTGCAGAGCTTTATTTCATCATGCAAGATGGATGAGAGAAAAAAAAAATAAAATTAAACCACCGATTTTAAAATAAAAATTCATTTTCTAGGTGTCATTCTGGGATATTGCCTATCACGCCTTAGCATGAACTGCTGCCAAACACAAGACAGCAGGTCCCTCTGGCAGATGTACACGTCCCTGGCTGCCAAGTGCTTCCTTTAGATCCAGGGGCTCGGCTATTAAGTGTATTCACAAATTCCAGCCTCCTAAATGAGTGGGGCTTCTGAAGAGCAGCCTCTGCTTCCGAGTGCCCTGGCAAGGGGGGGAAACAAGGGCACACTGCAATCCTCCAGAGCATCTGCTGGGTTTCCCTGCTGGAGAGGGCAGTTTCCTGGGAACCGATGGCTGTACCAGCTGGGGGAGAGCTTCAAGGAATTCCTTTTTTCTCTCCAGATTATCCCCAAGCAAAATTAGAAAGTATTTAGGAAGCCAGAGAGGGGAAACCTAACCATTCAAGCTGACATCATTACTTATTTACATATAAATACAGCCAGGAAATAAGCATATGTATTTATATATAAACAACAAAAAACCCCAGCTATCTGCACAATGTCTCATACGCTGCTTTCCCGTCCAATATTTACTACTTTATTCACGACTAAAGGAAAAAAAAAAACTTTTTCCCCAAGAAACTGGTGATAAAATGCCCTCTGGTGGGCGTGACTGCGGACCTCTACATCAACAGCCACCTCCGAAATAGTTCAGAGCCTTCGATATATCCTCGGGATTTCTATTTTTAATGGAGTGAGACAAAGCACACACTTGCCTCCCAAAAAAAAAACCCAGATACACCCCAGACTAGTAAAACCGTGTTTTACTGCTACATAGCTCTAGATTAGAATCATCTTGAAGTTTACCAAAAAAACTGTATTAAAATAATTTGAGGGACCACGACGTGTTTTAATGCTCATTTCATCTCTTTAGGATGCTTTTCCCCTCTTCAAAAAGGGGTCATTTAGAGAAAGAGAAAAGGAAAGCAGCATTAAGTTCTGCTTTGCCTCAGCACAACCGAACCTTTGTCAACTGAAACGGAGAAAAAGAGAAGTGGAGAAAAGCAGCACTTTCAGAACTTATGAATCATTTTTTTATTTCCCCCCTGTTAAAGCACCAGGCACAGCCAGGAAGGCAGCCCTAACAGTACAGGCCAAAAAACAACAGCCCTTGTTCCAGAAGAGTTTATTGCCCAAACAGAAGAAGCAAAGATGGAACACTCCCCCCCCCGCCCCCCCAAATATAAACTGCAGTTAACAGGATCAGTTTTATCCCTCAAACGCTCAATAATTGGGGGTGGTGCTTTCATCAATCTGAAATCTGAAAGAAAGAGAGCTGGAGGTTTAAGATGCAGCGACAGAAAAAGAATATTTGCAACTCTGAGCTGCACATGGAATGTGAAACATTTGTCTTCTCACAGGTGTTTCTGGGCAGCACAACTTTGCTTGCGAAGCTGCTCTTGGGTACGAACAATGACCCGATTGAACATTCACACCCTCCTTTTCTGCCCTCAGAAACAAACCCAAAATGTCACAAAATCACTCGTTTATTTGACGTGGGCCCTTTACTCTCAGTCCTGCATCCCTGCTCTGTCTAGAGTTTCTTGGATCTTACCCTGATGGTGAGTCTTGGGGTTTTGAGGGTTTTTTTTCATCTTTCAATTTTCCAACCAAGAAGACACCCCAGGTCTCCACAGTTCTGATTGTTTTTAAATTCACCATCTTTTTATATAAAACTAAGGGGCTCCTCCTCAGCTTTTTTCCCTGATCTCCAGCCCAGACCACCTTAACTCTGCAGCTGCACCAAGTTCTTTGAATAAAGATGCCAGGATGGCACAAGGGTTTGGGGGTTTTGTGTCTCTTGAAATACAATACTTCAAAAACTTGGCTGTTGCAACAGTAAGATTTGTCTAAGAATAGTTTCTAGAAGGCCTGAAGAATTCTGCTCTGAACTGTTCAAGTGTGAAACAGTGAATTCAAGGAAAACTTGCTTCAATTTCTTCTTCAGCAAGAACGTACCCTACACACACACACACACAAATGGGCCTTCAAAATTTCTGTCTGTCTGAGACAGAAGAAAAACAAATAAACCAAAATAAGGGCCATTCTGGCAGCAAGTGAACCATAATTCATCTTTGACTGCAGTTATGTATCCAAGCACCACTATTAAAGTCAGTATTTTTGGGACTTCAGACAAGTGGTACTGCTTGTTTAATTCCTATACCACTTCTGGGCTCCTTTTTTCCCCTCCTATAAATAACAACCCAAATATCTCAGAGAGAGATAAGGTTGTGATGCTGCAATACTTGAACTGCCCAGAAGTTTATTCATGAAATTACACACTTTTTTTGTCCAAAAAGAAAAAACTTAGTAGGAAGTAGCCTTTACTTCTGGGGATTTGGTAAAGAACGGAGAAAACATTTATCTAATCTTTTCAGGGTACTGAATGTAACTTCATTTAACGACACAGATTTGGGCAAAGGTGAGATTTGGACCATTCTATAAACACAGAACTGTGAGGGCAAAGAACAAGAAAGGGTATTGAAGCACCTGGGCAGTACAAACCAGAGCCCAGCAAACCTTGCCTTCCCCCCTCCATTTTCTGTCGTCTACCAAGACTTGCTGACTTCTTTTCTTCCACCTCAAGACCTTCACAGTTGAATTTCACAGGAGATTTGTTCCTTAGGGTAGAGAAGCACTGTGCAACATCAGATACGTACCGGAACTTGTCAGCCCAACAGGTGTTAACTAGATCAGGATTTGGTCCACGGTCCAGCAGCTCTTGTGACAACTGTGACTTCCCCAGAAGTCCCACAGCCACCACCCCACGCTCTCCTGTGCTACAGGCAGCTTTGAATCACACCTCATTACATCTGTTTGCAGGATTAAGGCTCTGATCTCAAAGCAAGAGGGTGGTTTTTCCTCTCAGTCTCGTGCAAAGACCATCAGGAATGAAAAGTTGGCACAGGCAGCCAAAGCCTCACAAATCCTGGATTGGAGAAAGGGGCAGAAAACCCAGACTAGCACCAGTGTAAATAAGAGTTAACTCACCAAAGATCAAACCCAACTTTCATTTGAACCCGTGCAATATTGATTTCTGTCAACTACGTGTGTGTAACCAGAGGCAACATTTGACCTGAAGCCTCGTGCCCTGATGTCCAGCTGTTGTAAAACAGAAGCAAAAAAAGGTAATTCCAAACGCTGGACTGATGTTGCCTGCAAGCAGGGCATTGTAGAAGACTCCACCAGCAACTTATAAGTGACAAAGTTAAGATAGGCCACGGCAAACCTTGCTACTAAAAGTAATTGCACAAATATTCAGAGTGTTCTTAAAAAAAAATAAATTATGACACCAGGGAAAGGAAACACAAATCCACAGGCCGAGAGATAAGCTGCCACATGCAAATACATGCAAGCTTCTCCCAAGCTAACTCTCCTCTTAATGGAATATTGATTGGTCTGCTCAATGTTTAGATATGTGAACCAATGTGGGGGACAGAGGGAAGGAAAGACACGCTCAGAGCACTGACTTTTGTTTAAATAATACATACTTTCCTCATATGATCAGCCCAAAATAGCTTCATAAAGAGGGCAGTGCAGTATATTTAAGATTTTTGCCTTGCATTTTATTAGCAAGTGTGTCAGAGGTGACCTGGGAAACGTCAGCCACGCACTTTTTGCGCATTTCTACAGGAAAAAAGTAGGTACAACGTTTTTCATAACCTCTCACCACACGATATCCTTCGTGTATCTGGGATTTCTCTGCTCCGAACAGGATGGACTACAAAGTGTCTGTGGTAGTACAGAGGCTTTTCAGATGCTGTCTGTCAAGTTGTTTGTGAAATTGAGGGGGAACTGCCTGTTTTGGGGGAAAGCTGAGCAGTCCAGAGCCATGAAGAACATCTGGCTAAGCCTTGTTGCACCTACTCCAATCCCCAAGTGAGAAAGGGAGAATGAGGAAGAAAAAACAAGTTGCATCTTCGAAGCAGCTATTTCTATGAACCTCCCACTCTTTAAATAAAATCCTTAAAATATAACCAGTCTCATAAAATCAAGCAGCCACTTAACACCAATCTTCCAGAAACTTCTGCCTACTTCAGTGACTACTGTACAATTGGAGAAGAGTTTCCTCTATCCTTTTCCTTCTGTCATTCATGGAATCCTTCTGAGATATCCTTTATAGCCTCCAACTCATCTTACTAAAAGGAGACATTGACAAAGAAGGCAAAAGGAAAAAATCCAATCCAGAACCAACTTTCCTTGCCCTGAAAATCCAAGAACGAGTATCACGACAAGCAGCTCCACTGCGCCAGTCCATATTAAGGATATTACTTTGTGTAGACACCACCAAGGAGCCCTTTCATCACCTATAGGTTGCTACAGTTGAAATAATTCATATATTTTTACAGACACGTCTATTTTTGCGCTTGGCTGCTGAAACAAACTTCATAGAGACCGCTGCCTTTCCAAACTTCCTGAAGGGTTAAGGAATAAGCTCCAAACAAAGTATTGCTTAACTTTATTCTGTAGTATTTCAGAGATTCAAAAGCTTTTTCCCCGACATTTATATACCCGACAACATTCTCTAATATGAAGTGTTCCAATTTGGCATTGTTCCCCCCTTGGCAGGCAAGAGACAATTAAAAAAAAAAAAAAATCAAGAGTAAGTGACAAATGAAGTTTTTGAAGCACACAATATGTTACGAATCATCTGATGAATTCAGGTGCTCAACAAGCCACAAATCAACCAAACTTTGCAGCACGTATCGATTTCAAAGCACAGGTAAACACAGCTGCACCCACTTTAAAGTTATTCCACGGCGTGTGATTATGGCAGTGAACTTCCTGAACACTTTCACCTCGCCTTTTGATCCGAGGCCTGCCTGTGGCTGGGAAAACAAAGGGCATTTAAACTCTTTTTCCCTCTAATTAAGGGAAACAGCATGTTAAAGCCTCAGACTGAGCAAAGGAACTTTCCTTCGAGTAATCTGCAAATCCACCAGCACTGCTTTTGCAGACCAAAAATCCCACAACAAGGTCTGCCAAAGCATATCTTACAGCAGAATCACCCAATTTAAATATTAATTACTCATCAGCACGGACTTTAAGATGTGTCGGAGACAACAGCCCTTAAATCACACTCGAAATCCAGGATTTCTCAAGCCCGTCGTGTGGATTGTGGGGTGAGATTTTGGAGGGGTACAGGGGCTTTTTAAAAAAAAAAAATCCAAAAAAGTAGGAATTGCAACTGATGAGATTCTCTCCAAGGTTCCAAGACATCAGGAGATGCAGGACTAGAGTCCAGCCCAACAAATTAGGCACATCTTGAGGTTGAGCCCTGCTGTAGGACACCCTTATGGCCTCAGATACCTCCGTACCGACTTGAGGGATTCTTCACAATCTCTCAACCACATGGACAGTCCAACACCATGACACACCCAACAGTTTTCAGTTAACAGCAGCAGATGCAGGGGAATTTTATCAGTGGCAGATTTTCCTTGCAAACTGCTGCACTGAAAGAGTTCCAGATTCTATCTCGGGGTGCGCGTTGGTTCTCCGTCAAATCGCACGCTACCTGTATTTATGTAGAGTTTGGTCTTAAAACTGGAGGCTAACCCAAGGAAAAGCAAAACTTCAACAGAAACCCCAGCACTTAACACCACATATCACATAGCACATCATAATGGATGGCAGGGAATTAAGGGAAAGCACAAATCACAGAACGCTATAAAAGGAACATTGAATTCATTTCAAAGGAAGGCTTTGTCTACAGCTTCAGCAGGTCATTTCACAGACGCAGCACTATTATTACTGCAAACCAGCATTATAAATTACCTGAAATTTAAGACGTCCAAAAAAACCCCCTCTTTTTCTGATGTTAATGCCAATTATGGCCAAAATCCAAGTTGAGAATATTTGAAAACCTAAAACTAAGGAGCACTGATTAAAAAAAAAAAAAAAAAAAAAGCAGGACATAAAAATTAAGGGAAAGGGTCCCACGTTCCACATATTCCAATTCACTACATAAAATTATTTATGGAGGAGTGTGACTAGGAATTCAGTTGCTGTCATTTATCAGACGGTCGGGACAGCACAGAGGTAACTGGCTGCATAACAACAGCACCAGAAAGGTTTCTTGGGGTCCTGCTCCAACCAGGTCTGGTGTCACCACAACAGGTAAACGACGCATATTCACACCCCGCCAAGATCGTTGACTTGTAAAAACCTGACAGAAAAGCGTCGCTCCCATAAGAGATTTCTAATCTATTTCCTTTAAATGTCTTGCTTTACAGCCGAGGAGGAGTTCTCTGTACTTGTGGTAACAAAGGAAACATGGAAGTGACAGAAGCATGTCAAAGCTGTTCATATGTCATTCCGAGCTGCTCTTGGCAGTTTTACTTCTTGAGAAGAGATTCTCCACACGGGAGCTCGACCTTCCTGCAAGTAACTTTATGGAAGAGTTAACTGCATGAAGCCCTTCCCCATGGTGGGTAACGCCAGCACAAAATTGGAAAGGAAGCCTTAAAAACCCCAAAGTGACAAAGGGTTAACATAGTAATTCAAGTACCCACAGGTATAGTCAAGGCAACATTATCTAATTCATATGTTTATGGGCTCTAGGATATAGGTTTTGTACAGTCTTTCTTCTGTGAAGAGGTGAG
Source organism: Pitta sordida (assembly GCA_013390025.1). NCBI lineage: Eukaryota > Metazoa > Chordata > Aves > Passeriformes > Pittidae > Pitta > Pitta sordida. The sequence goes on along the minus strand of WEKX01013606.1, from coordinate 167,251 downwards.
TACATTAGGAAAGTCACAGAATCTAATGATAATGGATCAAATTTAAGATTACTGAATCAGCTCTGGGATCAGGCCCTCATGTGTTTGGGCTCCCTGGGTCCACATCCTCTGGCCTCAAAGGCATCAATGGAGTTAACAGACAAGTCACTACAAGAATCTGAGTGATGCCATGTCCAACCTAAAGAAAGGATGCTAAAAGAATTAACGAGAACATTAAAGAGGCACCGAAACTTCAAGGTGCAACAAAAAATCCCAAATCAGCTTTTGGATTAAATAAATAAATCGCATAAAAGGGTTATGATGTAACGTGCTGTGATTAAACAAAATGGGACAGCCTGGAATTTCCTTCTCCACTCGTACATCCAGAGCTACTTTTCCCCTCTACTGCTGCGTCTGCACACAGAAGGGAAAGAAAAATAAGGATTTTATTTGGTCCTTTAATCTTAAAGGGGGTTTGTGTTTGGGTTTGTTTTCTTTCCCCCCCGTGCTTCAGAAGAATTGGGTCCATCAGGTTTCGGAACTAAATTAAAAGGTCAGGAAAACAAGTAGGCATGGACAAGACTGAATTACAGATGAGCACGGAGCAGCAGCAGTGGGAGAAGTGCCAACACCTGGAAGGGGTTCCTGTCCCCACGGTGGTGGCTGCCGAGGCAGTGTCGGTCCTGAGCGACACCCAGGGACACCACGGACCACAGTCCACCGGAGAGACCATCACAGCAAAGCGGGGCGTGAGGAATTCTCCTCACAACCAAAGTGACAGCACCAGCCACAGCGCTCGGCAAACCCAAAAAAATCACATCTAATTCCGAGATCCCTGCCTTCCTCTCCCTTCATTGAGGAGGTTTCCAGTCAACATACACACGATGTGTACTTGGAATTGTTGTCTGAAGAGGAGCAGCAACCCCGGCAGCATGTTAATCTACCAGACAAGACAAACCAGAGGTGGGGACTTTCTTCCCTCAAGATTTCTGCTTCGAAAAAAGCCAAATGAACAAGGGTTTGCTCCTGCACACCACCACTTTTTGTTTCATTTCAGCAAGACTTTGACAAAATCTAATTCACCGTGCCGCGCATCTAATATGTTGGGTACCTGAAGTATGACCATTCCCTCATTGGAAATGTAATTAAAAAGTGACAAAACTACATCTCCCCCCCTCCACAGCATGCAGATGAAAACCAGTAACCCTGCCTCTATTTGTAACCATGACAACTATAGAATATTTTATTTCGGTAATATAATTCACGCTGAACATTTGCTCATAGGTTTTGTGGTTAAGGGAAAGGTCGACACACTGTGCACACATTTCATAAGCTACCGAAGACAACAAATACACAAAAGTCATGCAGCCTCAGACCAAGAGCCCAGTTTGTATTTCAGAGCTCAGTTATGACTCTCTACAGTACAGAAAATGAACACGAACAAAAAAAAAATCATTCAAATCAAGTGTTACAGGTCAAGACTTGCAAGACAAATACTTGGTATGACAGGATGTGTTCCACTCTTAAATAAATCACAATGATACACTCATAGCTGCAAAGAGGTACTAACTAACACCAAACTTTTAATTTTCAATTAAAATACCACAGGCATGATAAGGAAATAACAACATGGATGTTACGGGGGAAAAAAAAAATCTATACAAAATGAGGCAATGAAAAATGTAGTTGACATATGCTGGCTAAATCTTATCCTGGATGGGTCACTAAATTATTCGCATGGCTCCCATATTTCATCTTAAATTGAAGACAACTTCCATAAATACACACAATGAGAACAGGTTATACGAACAGCAACAAAAAAAAAAACCCCAGCCCTGCACATTATTCAAAGAAGATTAAACAACCTCCTGAGCACAACTAAAGTTTGACGCAGATAAATGTCAGAGCAAAATATTGCTGTTCTTTGTTTTTCTCCACATGGAGGGGGAAAAATAAATAAAGCCATTAGCCATTTAAATCAGAATACAACAATATTAGAAAGACACTCTGTTGCTTTGGTTTAGGGGCAAACAATAATAAAATACTATCCCTTTTCTCCCACAGATCGTATCTTTCAAGGCGGATTTAAAGTTCCAGCGGATTGCTAATTATACGCCACAATAATATGCCCTGTTATCTGCAGTCACCTTAAAGCTACAGCAGTTGGGGCTTTAAGTGCCTCGAAAGGAGAGCCTGATAAAGGTGTTTAAATCGGTGCAAGAGACTCACACGTGCCTACACAAACACACTTGCTCAGCTGCTTTAAAAGACTACCAGGGAAAAGAAAAGTTTCCTCATTTATCATCAATATGCTCTCTATATATAATTTTTCATTTATACAAGTAATAATCCGGCAACAAACACGCGTGGCGTTCCCCTTCCCTGATGGAAAAGTGATTAAATACCCCTTAATCCAGTTACCAGAATGCTGGATATCTCTATGCAGTTTTCATATACGATAACAAAAGACGAGCAACCAACTACATGACCAAGGGCTCCTGATTTTTGGTGGGGGTGGAGAGATAAATCTGTCTCCAGCGTTGCAGGAATACTTGCAGTTTAATAAATGACACCAGAGGAGGAAAAAAAATTAGAATTATCTCCGAGACGATGAGCACACACTGCTGATGAAGTGTACGACAAACACCACCATCCATCCCCACAACTCCCTTCCTTCTCCAGACCCTTCTCCACCCTCCGGGGGAGCCACAGGGACCCGAGCCCAAAATCCCGGGAACCACAGACCTGCATCCTCGCACGACAAGGACGGATCGCCACATCCACTCAATGTCAAAAAAAAATAAACCCCAAACCCCAAACCAAAGTACCTTTTCCTCTCCCAGGCTAAGCCAGACCTTCCGAAAACTGGTACCCAAGGGATGCGCCTCTGCGCTCCGAACGGCACCAGGCAGCGCTCGGGCTCGGAGATAAGTTAAAGGAAAACAACACACCCCTCCCGCAGAAAAAAAATAAAATTATTAAAAAAAATCTAAAAAAAAAATAAAAATGGGAAGGAGCAGCAGCAGCCAAACAAACCTCACATCATCGGCGTGGGAAACAGACCAAGCGCTTTAGAATATATTTATACATATATGTGTGTGTGTGTATATTTCAGCTGTCTGGTGCCTGGCGTATTTCACGCGTGGGGACACGGAGCAACCAGCCGGGGGGGAAGGAACGGGGAGGCACCGGAGGCGCAGGGGGAGCACGGGGCTGGCTCGGGAGGCAGGCGGGGAGGGNCAGGGACCCGAGCCCAAAATCCCGGGAACCACAGACCTGCATCCTCGCACGACAAGGACGGATCGCCACATCCACTCAATGTCAAAAAAAAATAAACCCCAAACCCCAAACCAAAGTACCTTTTCCTCTCCCAGGCTAAGCCAGACCTTCCGAAAACTGGTACCCAAGGGATGCGCCTCTGCGCTCCGAACGGCACCAGGCAGCGCTCGGGCTCGGAGATAAGTTGATTGAAAACAACACACCCCTCCCGCAGAAAAAAAATAAAATTATTAAAAAAAATCTAAAAAAAAAATAAAAATGGGAAGGAGCAGCAGCAGCCAAACAAACCTCACATCATCGGCGTGGGAAACAGACCAAGCGCTTTAGAATATATATATATTTATACATATATGTGTGTGTGCGTGTATGTTTCAGCTGTCTGGTGCCTGGCGTGTTTCACGCGTGGGGACACGGAGCAACCAGCCGGGCGGGGAACGGGAAGGCACCGGAGGCGCAGGGGGAGCACGGGGCTGGCTCGGGAGGCAGGCGGGGAGGGATGGAGGGATGGATGGAGGGAGGGATGGAGGGGTAGAAACAGGGCAGGAAGGAGGGAAGGATGGAAGCAGGGAAGGAAGGAGGAAGGCAGGGAAGCAGGCTGCCCCCGTGCCCGGGCAGCTCCGGGGCTGCGCTGGAGGCTCCGCCGGGACAGCCGCCCCCGGGGGCTCCAAGGGGACACCGGAGCCGGGGGATGGGGGGCGGATGGGGGGGTTCCCCCAGCGACCGCCCGAAGTTGCGGGGGCTCCCCCCTCGCCAAGCCGAAAAAAACCCAAAAACCCTTAAAAATAAAAAAATGAAATAAACCGGAGAACCTCCCCCCGCACACACACACACACACACACACCCCATGC